>JAXQQM020074821.1:0-247093 GCA_034641835.2 Pinus albicaulis
TTCTAAGAGAATTTTATATTCTTCTAAGCGTCTTTTGAGTTGGTTGTTCTCTTCAAGAAAATCATTGTCCTCTAGAGCATCCACGAAAGTATCATTTTCTTCTTTAGATTCAAATGCCATGAGAAGTCTAAGATCTTGTTCACATTCTTCCTCACTATCAGATACTCCATCACTGTCATCATGAGTATAGTAACTTCTTCTAGTGCTAGACCGGTTCTTATTTCTAGCTACTTCCTTTCCTTTTGCAGGTGTTTCTTTGTAAGGACACTTAGCAGCATAATGACCAACTCTTCTACAATTAAAACATTTGAAAGGAAGCTTACCTCTAAACCATCCTGTACCAAGTTGAAGTTTCTTTACAAAATTTGCCTCATCTTCTTCCGAAATATATCCTGATCCTTTTGCTTCTTGCACTTCTTTCCCTTTTGTAGAAGCTCTAAAAACAACTTCTTTGACTTCAGATGGTCCTCCTCTTCTCATTTCATATGCAGTTAGTATGCCATGAAGTTGCACCACGAAAAGATTTTGAATATCCTGTTTTTATTCAAGGGAAAAAACTTTTGATTCAAATTTTTCCATTAGCGATCGTAAAATTTTCTCAACCAAAGTAGTGTCCGATATTGTTTCACCCAGATTTCTCATACGATTTACAACATCATCAATACGTAAAAAGAAACTGGCAATACTCTCATCACTATGCATCTTTAAATTTTCATATTCAATTCTGAGAGTTTGGAGTTTTGCACTTTTTACCTTTGCATCACCTTCATAACTCAGAATGATTTTGTCCCATATTTATTTTGTTGTATTCAGCTACATGACTTTGACAAATTCTGATTCTGTTAGGCTTCCTATTATAGCATTGACCACTTTTGCATTTGATTCATAATTCTTCCTTTCAGTTGGATCTATTGGTGTAGCAGCTGGATATTGATATCCTTGTTCAACAATGGCCCATACATCTGCTCCCATAGACTGAAGAAAGGATCTCATCCTCATTTTCCAGAAGATTAAATTGCTTCCATTGAAGAGCGGAGGCTTGATAGATGTTGTTCCTTCTTGATAGCTCATCTTGCTTGATCTTCCTTCTAGCGGCCAGCTGTAGACTGCTGATACCAATTGTTGGGAAAAATACCTAGAGGGGGGGGGGGTGAATCAGTATTTAGTGTAGACAATCAAAACTTTACTTTTTCTTTTGTAAAAACCCATACGCTAGTTTACTGAAGGCAACTAGCGTATATACGCGGATATCCTTTAAAGAACTCGCATATGTTCAGAGATCTAATTATGTGATTGAATCTTAACTCAGATCATTGCATTATTCATTCATCAGATATTTCAGAAACAATAAACGGGTGTAGACAGAACAGAATAATCATCACACATATGCAACACACATGAACACCAAGATTTTTAGGTGGAAACCCAATTCGGGAGAAAACCACCGCTGCCGTTGTTTCAACCTTCAAAATTTGTTATTAAGAAAAATTCTTACAATCATGTACTAGTGCAGACTCCAACCAGCATGCAGGCACCCACCTGCAGAAGGCTACAACCTTCTCTCGTTTACCAGCCTATCCTAGAAGGGAGCTACAACCCCCTGCTCTCGTTTACCAACCTCTCCTAGAAGGGAGCTACGACCCCCTGAACTCGTTTACCAGCCTCTCCTGGAAGGGAGCTACGACCCCCTGAACTCGTTTACCAGCCTCTCCTGGAAGGGAGCTACAACCCCCTGACTGAAGGCTTCGACCCTCAGCGCTACTGCAGACCACGTTTCATCAATTTTCAAACTTGGATCAAACAGCTTCAACACAACCCTTCACTTATCAACAATCATACCTTGCTCATTGCTTCAAAAAGAACAGTGAGACCATTGTAACTAGAATATCAGATATACCCAGATTTCAGAATAGATATGCAGAAACACAATCAACCTTCAGCAACCATTAGATCAGAAATCATACGTGCTTTTATTGAATCAGACCCACGTATATACGTGCTTTCCAGAAGACGAACCCGCGTATACTTCAGTTCATTTTACAGGAGAAAACCCTAACTGCACATATGCGCTTTTCCTTCCACAGACCCGTGTATACATGCACTTTTCATGAAAAGAACCTACGTATAGGACTATAAAAGATAAACTTTGTAGTACATACCATATCTACAAACTTACTCAGATTTCTTCAATCTTTTCAATAGGATTGCGCCAGGTCTTCTTCACTTCTTTTCAGATCATCCTTTACATTCACCATTTCTAGATCTAGATATCTTGAGCCTTAATCATGTTCATAGGTGCATCATAGATTCAGATCTATCAATTAGGAACAGAGTTCAACCATACAGATATACTTCAGAGTGAAGTATTCATCAAAGCCCAGACACATGCACACACTTTGCACAATGATTTTCCTCTCCTTATATAGGGTTACCCTTCATCAATACCATGAGTCAAAACCACATAAATTCCAATGGTATTCCTGGACGGGATCACATAGGCGAACCCTCATTCAATACAATGGGTCAATACCATGGTAGTTACCCCTAGTTTTACAAAATTAGAGCGCTTTTTCCCATACGCGACTTGGAACGTTGTTTCCTGCGTGCATATGCTACTTCGTCTAGAAAAATCCACGTATGCCTTGAGACATACTCTTTTCATCAGGTTCTGGAACATACTAACATTTCTTCCATCATTACCTTCTGTACTCACTGTAGGTACATCAGATTTACATCATTTAACAAGTTCATCAAGTCAAGAACAACTTTGTCAAGTACGTTTCCATCATCTTCATCAAGTGGGTTGCCATCAAGGAAAACACTCTGCATTATATTGCCAACAGCCTGTCATCTCCTCTTTTAAAAATTTTCCAATCCTTAATGGAAACCCATCTAGGTTTTGATGATCCAATTGGAATTCAGTTGGAAAAGACATTTCAAAAGAAGATGATTGTAAATAAGTTGTTAATAATAATTGTACATTCTGATTATAGATTTAATTTTCTTAGTTCAATTAGATTTTTATTTTTATTACTAACATTTGAATTGTACATATATGCAGGAATTAAAATGAAAGAGTGGTTACATTGGAAATATGACTATACCTAGTCATTTTCATGTATATGGTTAGAATAGAAGTAGAATTAATTTAGTTAGTTTGTTTTGTGTAGTTAATTTATTCTTAATAGTTCTGCAGATATAAAATAAAGCAAGCAATCAACCCTTCTCATATCATATACATGTTCAGAGAAATATTTTTCTCTTATCAGAAAATTTCTAATTCTTGCTTCCCATTTTTAAATCAAAATTTATTGCAGCAATATATCTACTCTGCCTATTTTGAATAATGTCTTGACTAAATTCAATTAAGATTGCACTTGGCACCAATCACCTCAAAGCCACTTTTCTCTATTTCAAAATGTCCTCATATGATTTTATTCTAAAATTTATTTGTTAAAGGTTTTGAGGATATAAATCTTCATGATCTCATTATCTCATGAAATATATGACTGTCTATTATAAGCTTAATTCCAATTTAATCATTATTATTCAGTCTAACCTTTTGTTGTAATCACATGAAGTTCATATTATCTTCTTTGAAATTTGTTAAAATGACTTTAAGGGTGTCCATTTTGCTGTGTGCACACATTCAAATCTGTGTTGATATTTTTCCACAATTAGTGGCTTTATCCCATTCTGATCTTTAGTTTATTATCTGATGCTGCAATGTGCATCACATTTTTTTACTAAAGGCATTATTAAACAGTCACTATAACAATACATATTTTTCTCAAGTTAATTCAGAATGAGCAAAGGTAATAAATTGCTATTGTAATTCAAAAGGAAGCCTATTTTCATATTTATTTCTAGTGAATTTTATGAGTTCCAGATTTCCTAAAGATGAATAAACAAATTTTATTTAGGCTCATTGCACACTCTGATTTAGAACAAATAATGAGATGAGTTTAAACAAAGTCATAATTTTGATAAATAGAAGGAAGAATTGGAATATTCATAAGGTAAAATCCACAGACAATTCTCTTCTAGGTATGCATTTACATGTTCATTTTCATCTATTAATAGTTTCTCTTTTCCTTAGTTTTTTTTTTATTCTTGTTCTTTTTTATTTGCAGGTTTTCATTTGTTTTCAAAACTTGAAGGAAGCAGTAAACCCGATTCAAATTTGCAACAGGTTCAAGGAAATTTTATTTTGTGATTCATTAGAATTTGAGCATTCTTTAACTTTAATTTCATTCATTAGAAAACCAAATTGAAATTTAAAACAGTATCGCAAGATTCATGTCTGAAACGTTTCAACTTGATTTTCACATTTCTGATGCAAGACCTCCGATGTGTTACCTCATTCAATTTTTCATAAAATACCATATCGCATTGGGATGAATTCAAAAGTTTGTTTTTCATCGCAAAAGTTCTGATGCAATAGATCAAATCACAAAAGAACATTAGGCATAAGGTTAATCCTTCCATTTGAAAAGTTCCAATGTGATAAAGTTCAAGTCGCAATCGCAAATTATTAAATTCATATCAAAATTAGTCAACAGTTAACTTTGAAAGACCTCCGATGCGATAAGTCTAATTGAAAATCATAAATCGGGAGGAAAATTGAATACATCCTTGTGCACTCATTTTAAAAGTTGCGATGCGATAACTCATCACCGATTTCTCATTGTTATCGCTTTTTTCTCTTTGCTCATCCCCGATTATTATAAACATCACATTGCTACTATCACAAGGACCATATTGGAATTTCCAACATGACTATTTTCCAATATTCTGATATGCCGATATTGATATCGCTCATCGCATTTTTGATACTCATATCATAATGCTGAAAGCCACATCATCCATCGCATTTCTGATATCGCAATCACTTCATCGCATTTTTATTCATGGTCATGTTACTATTCCAAATCTGCGATGCGCAATGTGCAATGTGCAATGTACAAATCGCGAGATGCAGTGTGCGATGTGCAATTTGCGACATGACTATCCCCGATCCAAAATATGACATTTCTTCAATGGTATGATCGCTCCATCGCATCGCATATATTTTTTTCGCATGATCTCATATCGGCAATTTGCTACTGCAACCCCTTATGCGATAAACTCCAACGCATGCCTCTACATGCAATACGAATCATCCGATAAGGCATTGTGTTAATTTAAAGGAATCTTGGGTAACTGCTATGATACTAAAGAGATTGATGACAATTTGCAGCATATTCAAATCATTTTGATTTCTCATATATTTCAGTTTTAAATAATTCCATAATTAAATATAAAATTCAAGACCTCTCTATTTTAAATTTTATTATCTTAAATTTGATCTTAACTCTGAACAATTTATAAAAATCATGGAATTTGTATAAAACTTATAATATTTTGAGAACATTCATCACTGGAAATTCTCAATCTCATTTCTGATGCATTTGTTTTATTTTCAATTCCCTTGAACACAAAGCATTCTGTTTTTTACATTTTACTGCTTGCTTTAGTTTAAATAAAATAATTAATTATTTTGGGTTATAGGACTTTGGTTAGTTTGACTTCTTCATATTTTTAATGTCAACTAAAAGAAGAAGTCAACTAGTATTGGAGAAATTGATACTTTAGGTAAGATCAAATGAAATTATCCAATGGTAAGATTCATATACCCACTTTCATTAATTTACATTTCATTACTTTAGTTTCATTTTTTTTTTAAATTATGTTGATATAAAAAATCTGTTTTGCAGCTCTTCATAAAAGCTTTCAATCATCTGCCAAATCATATTTTAGAAGCCCTATGCTCTTTCTCCCGGTTTTATTTCAAGAAGCAGCAATAATCTTCATTGAAACAGCTACACTAGGAAGTTTTTGAACCTTTAGTTTGTTCCTTTAAGCATTCATTTGATCAGAAAAAAATTAAGATGATGCTTTGAAATAAGAAGATTGACATCAGACATAATTTTCTTCATTGTTGCTGAATTTTATGATCACTACTATCTAAAGCCTAAAACACTTACAACCCAGCAAGGTATGAGTTTTCTAAATCTCGACATAAGAAGAAATGATTACATGATTATTTTCTTTTACTTCATTTTGTTGAGACATTCGTATAAAAATTCTTGTTAGATTTTGTGTTTCAAAATTAGGATTTTCATTTCCACTTTTAAATTTCTTCATTTTTATTTTTTATTGCTAATTTTTTTCTCACTTTATCTTAAGAATTCTTTTTCTTTGGTTTTCAGTTTTGATTTTGATGACTTTGCCATGATTTATATGGAAGGTCTTTTTGTTACCTAACAATGGTTGGCATACATAGCAAAAAAATTGTTAATAGTATCCTATTAGCATTTTCTTAAATCTCTTAGAAAAAATTGTTTTTCTTATTATAAAGGTAAACATACTTAAGGAAGAGATTACGAAACAAAAGAAGTTGACGAAGTATCATGAAATCTGAGAAATTTCTTTTTTCATCAAAATTGTAATTATTTCGAGATTTCAATATTTTATTAAGATCTTTCAAAATTCTATTATCAGTCAAGAAAAGTTATTTTTAACGAAGTAAAGACACTTTACAACAAAGCACTTTTAACTCTGAAATTGTCATTCTAAACTCTTAAGGAGTCAATGATTCTCCCTGTTCAAAAGAGTTTTATTTTTCTAGAGAGTAATCCAAAAATATATTTAAACTTAAAAGATAAGAGGTCTCATTACGAGCCTGCTTACCATGATCATAGGGGAAAAATAGGCTGACATTACCAACACCGCTAAACAAACCAGGGTAATGGCTTATGATTGCAAACAATTATAAGACAAGGGGTCTCATCATGAGTCAGCTTATTCATTCCAATTATAACTAGTGAATGGCATTGTCAACTATCTGGCTACCAAACCAGGGCAGTGGCTTTTAAAAATTCAAAAAATAAAAATAAGAAAATAAAAAATATATAAATAGATTTATCTCTAGGTCAATAATTCTTAAATAGATGGGATTCTGAATCATTCATGATTAAAAGGTAACCCTGTCGAGGCTATGGATGTTTTTTGGCACCAGTGGCTCTACCTGTGAAAAATGAGTACATTTTAAAATCTAAGCTGTAAAGTGACCCCTGATTTATCTCTACAACTAATTAAGGACTGATATAGAGTTATGAAATATTTTAATTTATGAGGAATTTTAAGAAAATTACAATAAAATAATTCTTTCTTTTTCAGATTTATGAACCTAGTCAAGCATTGCAAAAATAATTTTCTCTTCTTTAATTATTTTTACTTTAATTTTAGGAAAATTTCATTCATATCAAACAGAGATAACTATTTCTTCTCCCATGTGTCGCCATTGTTGTGGTAAAACATAACCCCCCAATTTTTGACTTGTTCACTTCAAATAATGGGGACCCTTTCTATAAATTTTTGGCTTAGTGCCTTTTAAGGTTTTTATTAAGTTGATTATCCTACGATTTTATTATTTTTTCATTTTCTTTAGATTCTTGTTTTGATTGCTTTGTTACGATCGATTTTTTATAAGATTTTAATTGATGATTGTTTCACCTCATTTGATCAACTGGTTTGTAAATGGCGCTTCTTTGAAGTCTAATCAATTATGTCGCCTGGGTTAAAAATGCGTAAAATGTACAATATTCCATTTTTGTAATTAAATTAGTTCAATAATGCATTTAGTTTAAATATTAACCCCTAGTTAGTTATTACTAATATTTTTCATTTTTCTACTTATACAGCCAAATCCCTAAGCATTGGGATTTTAGAAATTTACTTCAATTTTCAAATAAATTACTAATCTCGAAAATCCAAAATGAAAAAGTTGCTCTAGTTTAGATAGGCAAATTATCACTTTAGATAATTTCATAATTTAATTAAACATCATTAAAATAAAACCAAAATAAAAAATTGATATTTAATATTAAATCTTAAATTAATTAAATTAATTATTATATAAAATATGATTAATTAAATTAAATTAAAATTTGATATAAAAAATTTAAAAATTAAATATAATAAAACATCGCATCGGGTTTTTTTTTTCCTCTCATCGCATCGGGAGTTTTCATGGTATGCATCTTTAAAAACCTCTGATACCCCTCAACTCCCGATTTCCGATTGCAATGCTTTAACCATGCCTTAATCTATTGACTTTCAACTCACTCACGTGAGTGTTAACGAAATTTTGAAGTGTTAGTGTGAAAGCATAATGTAGTGTTAGTGTTAAGGCTACGTTTTTTTTTAGGTTAGTATAGTTTTAAGTTACTGTTAGTTTAATGTAATGGGAGTATTAGTTTTAAGTTAATGTGTTGAAAATGCAACAAGATGATGGAGCTTAGTGAAAAGAAGTCGACTTCACTAAGTGGGCCCGCAGGCTATTTTTGGCGCAAAGTCTATTTTTCGACATATGGATCATGGTCTATGAGTTGCAGGATGCCATTTATGGATGATTGGTCGAGTTGGTAAAAATAGATGGACCTCTATTTTTAGACATTGGGCGGTTTCTATTTTTAAACTGCCGGGCTAAAAATAGAACATTCAAATATTATTAACCCTTAATAATATTTGGACTCTAAACATTATCTTTTCCTCTTGGAGCACTTCAGTTTGATGATTGGATGTGGCACATGCAACTGAAAGAAGGAAATACGCTTTTCCTAAGGGTTATTTGAGCTATTGCATGGTTGAATTCAGTTAGAACTCATGTGGCAGAGTTTGGTGGAGTTGATGAGACAGTTGGTGGAGTTGTGTTCGGTTTAACTTAGTTGAACTAGTTGTATTTAGTCTAACTGAAAAAAACACTAGTGATGAGTGGTGTGAATTAATTATTAATTAATTCACTAATTATTAACTCATAAATCAACTAAAGAACACATCAGTTAACTGCAATGCATGGACAGTTCAGTGGAGACCAGTGTTAGAGGTGGGTGAAAGGGTGAGTCTACTATCAGTTGTGATTATGGCTGTGCATGAGATTTTCACACACATTGATTGAGATTTCCAATGAGAAGAAGAGCGAGACATACTCAAAGTTCTGTGAGTTCAAGGCGTTGGTTGAGAAGGAATCGGGGAAGCATGTGAAGGCTCTTAGGAGCGACAATGGTGGTGAATTCATCTCTGGCGAATTCAAAGACTTTTGCAGTGCAGAAGGGATTCGAAGAGAGCTCATAGCACCCCATAACCCACAGTAGAATGGGGTTGCTGAGCGGAAGAACAGAACAATCGTGGGTGCTGCACAGGCGATGTTGCATGATCAGGGCCTACCCCTTCACTTGTGGGAAGAGGAATGCAATACTACAGTATATGTGCAGAACCGTTGTCCTCACAAGATACTTGGAATGAGTACACTGGGCGAGGCATTTTCTGGCAAGAGCCCTGATATTTCCCATTTGAGGACTTTTGGTTCACTTTTTTATATGCATGTGACAAAGGATGCCAAGAAGAAGTTGGATCCGACCACAGAGGTTGGGATATTTGTGGGGTACACTGATACGCCCCACAACTATCGTGTGTATTTTCCAGACAGTCGCAATACTGTTGTGCGATGGGATATCAAATTTTAGGAGGAGAAAGCCATGCAGTGTTCGCTTGAGAGGGAGCCACACTTGCATGCATATGAGGAGCTATTAGTTCCTAAGGATGAGCTTACGGATGTGAATCAACCACAAGAGGAAGTTCATGGAGTGGAAGAAACCACTCATGCAGCGCCAACCATCAGAGAGCGCAAGCGCATTACAGAAGCTGAGCGACTGGCTCAAGATGCAGAGAAGGTTGTAGGAGCACCTACAGCACAACGCAGACAGAGACAGTCACCGAACCGATACACTGGATACATGGCTCTTGTGATCAAATGTGTCATGACAGATCCATCCTCTTTCGAGGAAGCTGTGGAGGACCCCACATGGGTAGATGCCATGGTGGAAGAGTATGATTCGATTGTCAGAAACAGTGCATGGGATATTGTCCCAAGGCCGGAGGGGAAATAAGTGGTGGGTTCGAGATGGATCTACAAAGTGAAGCAAGTGGCTGACGGGAGTGTGGAGAAGTACAAGGCAAGATTTGTTTCCCGAGGCTTCTCACAGATAGAGGGGATCGATTATGAGGAGACCTTTGCACCTGTCACAAGGTATTCTTCCATACGGACGATCGTAGCTCTCTCAGCGCAGATGGGGTGGCACATCCATCAAATGGATGTGACGACTGCGTTCCTCAATGGAGTCATTGAGGAGGAGGTGTACATAGAGAAGCCCGAAGGTTTTGAGATCTTCAGCAGTGAGTCGCATGTCTGCAGACTCAAGAGAGCACTATATGGGTTGAAGCAAGCACCTCGTGCTTGGTACACACGGATAGACAGTTATTTCACCGGACTTGGATTCTCCAAGAGTGAGGCGGATCCTAACCTGTACCAGATTGTGGTGGAGGGGAAGTTGCTAATCATTGTACTGTATGTAGATTATTTGATTTTGACGGGTGATGAGCTGTTGATACTTTCATGCAAGGAGGATCTTGCTAGAGAGTTTGAGATGAAGGACTTGGGCCTCCTTCATTATTTCCTGGGATTGGAAATTTGGCAGCGCAGTGATGGACTATTTTTTTCTCAGGGTAAGTATGCCCAAGAGATACTGGAGAAGTTCAACATGCATGGTTGCAAGCCTATTGATACTCCTCTTCCTAGAGGTTGGAGGAAGGAGGATGCTAATTCAGCGGAGGTAGTGGATACCACTGTTTATTGACAGTTGGTGGGGTCGCTTATGTATCTTGTCAATACACGACCTGATATATGTTATGCTGTTAAACAGCTTTCGCAAGCTATGGTTAAACCTACCAAGCTCTTCTGGAAGGCAGGCAAGCATGTATTGCGTTATCTTAGAGGCACATCGGGATATCGTTTGTGGTACAGATAGGAGGATGAAGTGAAGCTGTGTGGCTTCACGGATGCAGATTGGGCAGGGATCCCAACGGACAGAAAGAGCACATCTAGAGGGATCTTCAGTATCGAGTTGATAGCATTTTCTTGGTACAGCAGGAAGCAGAGATCCGTGGCACTTAGTTCAGCAGAGGTTGAGTATATGGCAGCAAGCTTGGCTGCATGCGAGGCCAGATGGATGAGGAAGATCCTGGTCG
Organism: Pinus albicaulis; assembly: GCA_034641835.2. Classification (NCBI taxonomy): domain Eukaryota; kingdom Viridiplantae; phylum Streptophyta; class Pinopsida; order Pinales; family Pinaceae; genus Pinus; species Pinus albicaulis. The sequence goes on from JAXQQM020074821.1 coordinate 11,131, forward strand.
GGATGTTCGAGTCACACTTGGAGCCTACTATGATTTATTGTGATAACCAGAGTTTCATTAAACTCTCGACTAATCCAGTATTTCATGATAGATCCAAACACATAGAAATTAGGTACCATCATATCAGAGATTTTGTGTAGTGGAGAATCATGTTACTTTCATATATTCCCACAGAGGATCAGGATGCTGATATCTTGACGAAGGTGCTCACCAGGAGAAAATTAGAATACCACAGAGGCAGGATAGGGGTTGCAGATAATCCATATCTTTTTGAGAGGGAGTTTTGAAAATGCAACAAGATGATGGAGCTTAGTGAAAAGAAGTCGCCTTCACTAAGTGGGCCCGGAGGCTATATTTGGCGCTATGTCTATTTTTAGACATATGGTTCATGGTCTAAGAGTTGCAGGATGATATTTATGGATTATTGGTCGAGTTGGTAAAAATATATGGACCTCTATTTTTAGACATTCGGCGGTTTCTATTTTTATACTACCGGGCTAAAAATAGAACAGTCAAATATTATTAACCCTTAATAATATTTGGATTCTAAACATTATGTTTTCCTCTTGGAGCACTTCATTTTGATGCTTGGATGTGGCACATGTAGCTGACAAAAGGAAATATGCTTTTCCTAAGGGTTAGTTGAGCTATTGCATGGTTGAATTCAGTTAGAACTCATGTGGTAGAGTTTGGTGGAGTTGATGAGATAGTTGGTGGAGTTGTGTTCGGTTTAACTTAGTTGAACTAGTTGTATTTAGTATAACTGAAAAATACACTAGTGATGAGTGGTGTGAATTAATTAATAATTAATTCAATAATTATTAACTCATAAATCAACTAAAGAACACATCAGTTAACTGCAATGCATAGACAGTTCAGTGGAGACCAGTGTTAGAGGTGGGTGAAAGGGTGAGTCTACTATCAGTTGTGACTATGGCTGTGCATGAGATTTGCACAAAAATTTATTGAGATTTCCAATGAGGATTGCGCAAATCAAGCCAGTGGGATTCGAACTTGGATATCATCATTATTCATCTTGGATTGCGCAGTAGAGGCAGACAGACTTGTGGAGGAGATTTGAACCTGTGACTTGTTCATCTTCCGTGCTAGTTTGTGTGTAGCATGTGAGATAGTGCTGAGAGCTGTGAGAGCTTTGTGCTATCTATTGTTACATGTTCTCTATCATTATAATATACAGATAGTTGGGGGTTTTCAGCTGTATGCTTTCCCCATTACATACTGTGTTATATGTGTGCTTGATTATGTTTTAATGTGCACATGCGACTGCTTCTATTTCCGCATATTGATGATCAATTGTAGAAGAGGTTATGTATTATGCATGAAGCTTAAATAGTGTGTAATCAGGATAATCTCGGTGAATAATTCAGCTATTATTCAAATTTCTACATAGTGTTAGTGGTAGGTTAGTTTTAAGTTATTTTTAATTTAATATAGTGTTAGTTTAGTTTTAGTTTGATAATAAATTTAATATTTAAATATCTAAATAATTAATTTTAATATTAATTAAATTAATTAATATGTACCATATGATTAATTTAATTAAATTGAAATTTCATTATTCAAATTAATATTGAATAGTTTATAAATAATTAATTACACATTATTTAGTTAGACTAAGATTAATCAATAATAGTTTATTAAATAGTTAGTTTAGTTTATAATTAACAATTGAATTAGGATTAATTATTAGATAATTAGAGCTAATTTAAGATTAAATTTCTGATGTTTAGCCCAGCAATAGAATTTCCATATTTATATCAAATTTGACTTATCAACTTTGGAGGCTCATAGATTGAGTTTTATTTGGTGAAATGAGGCCCAGGATGGCTCATTGGAAAGAAAAAGTCAAGGAGAAGATTTTTGAGGAGGTTTCACTGACAGATTTTCTCATTTATTGGGTCAAAAGTCAGGCAGAAAATCAAGCTCCGAATTTCTAAAACAAAATCAATTTTCTGAGTTTTATTTTGTTCATTTTCATTTGCCCAAAGCCTCTTCTAATTGCAGATTCATTCATCAATGATATCCTTGGCCAATTAAACCATTCTAGGCATCAGTAGAGAGCTTATATTTTATTTTCAGTTATTTATTCAAATAGAATTTGATTGGATTTGTTTTAATGCCAAAAATGATATTTTGATTTTATTATTGCATCTTAATTCATTTTGATTTCTTTTTGCAGGAAAAAAAGTAGAAATGATATGGAGAAAAATATCTCAATCAATGAGAAGACTCCAACAATTAAAGATTTGAATTTTTGAGAAATTAGAAATGGATTGAGTATATTTTTCTTCAACAAACTCTCCTCTCAAAATTCTTTTGGAAATATTATAAATGGCAGATTGCAGAATGTGAAAAGGGCTGCTCTCCTCTGCAATTTTAGAATTCTAAAAGCATTTCTGTAATAGGAATTTAGAGTTGTAAGAGGGAGAAGAGAAAATTTCAAATCTGAACATTATTGAGGCTTTTTTCTTTATATCTTGAATTATGTATGATGGGAAGAGTTTGCATTTCTGTACCTCTAGTTTTGAAATCAGAAATTCAAGTAATGTAAAGGACTATTAGAGACCAGGATCAGAGAAGCGGATTCAATTAACTGGTATTTTTGGAATTTCTGTATCAAATACCAGTTTCATTTTTATGTTAATAAAATGGTTGTTTCATTTTATTCATGTTTATGCATTTCTGTTGATATGGATAATTTGTCCCAATATTGTTATGTATCTCTTCTCTTATGAATTAAACTCTTATTTCTGAGTAACTATTTACTCAGAAATCTGTCTTATAAAACTGATTTATTAAATATTAATGTGTTGCAAATTTCTTCCACATATTATTGTTTAATTATTGGTTTGAATAATTTGATAATCAATATCATTTTTGTGAATTTCTTCCGGAGTGTTGTTGATTTATCATTTCAGTTAAATGGTCTCAATAGGATTTTTTTCGGTATTCACAAATTTCAGCTAATTGAATTTCTTCATTAGCTTGATATTAACTAAAAGCCAGACATATTTAAATTCTCATTATTTAATTATCTTGCTCTTAGTTGGGTTAGATTTATATCTACTTAATTAAGATAGGATTTATATTAGTTTCTTTTGCTTCCATTATAGAATAATTTTGCATTTAGATTAAGTTCTACATTCTTTTAAGTCCTCTTCTTGAAGAGGCAAAATCTCAGTTGTGGTTTAGATGAACCCAAATAAGCTTAAAGGTCATTCTCTTTCTCGATCAGCAAGAAGAATTGATATGATATCCCTGTCTATTGGTAGTTAAATATAGATCGTAACCCAATAGCGATAGGGAAAAGGTAATTGGACCTAGTTAAACCACTCAGAGCCACTATCATAAACGGAAAATGAGCTGTATTAAGGTTCGGACTGGGTGGTTATCCCCCAATGTTGTTGCAATGATTTTCAAGGCTTCAACAGTACCCTTCCATTACTTTCCCATGATAGAGCCCATCTAGTCCAAATGTTGAACATGGAAGCTCTAATACCAGTCTGTTACAAACCCCCTCATAATCCCAGTCCATAACACATTTTAGAAGGAGGTGGTCACTATGCTAACCCAAAATACAAGGTAGCATTATGGAAATGGTGTTTAAAAATTTCAATCTTTTCTAACTTAAAAATTCATGGATGATTCCATTTGCATTCATCTCATCAGGATGATTTTTGCGATATAAATTTTATCCCAATCCAACATTCAGATCAAAATTTATGGCCACTTAAAGTCTTGAGCCACATCATTTTATTATTGTTATTTCCTAAACTTAAAAATAATAAAACAAGACTTAAAAACCAATTATTTTCGTGAGATAATAAATAGAACATGGACTTTCCCATTCATTTACACTAAGGCTCTTGAAAAAATTTCAGCTTTTAGCCTGCAAGCCTCTTCAATTGATAATAATTAGTGGAAGTCAAGTCTGTATTAACTTAGATATCTTCTAATCTCCCGGGCTGAAAAATAACATGTGATAAACCCATGTATGAAAATAGGAAACCACACAATACACAAAGTCCTGCAGAAGATCTACATTCCATCAAAATTTCATAGGTAAACAAGAAAACATATTCTAGATTTGATTTATAGGCACAAGAAAACATTTGAGAATCAAAATAACATCATCATAGGTTTGTAGCCAATACAATGAGCACATGTTATATATTCAATTTCCAGAGTTAGAGTATCACTTATCTTATACAACACATAGTGTTCCAAATGACAATGGGACTTCAACTCTCCACCCAACCATAGCCAAGATGCAACCAAGTATTTGTTACAACTTTCATCCTTGAGCCAAATTCCAAAGCTCAAGAAATATTTCTTTCAGAGGATTTTTAAACCAATATTATCAACAGAATCAAGGTGTCTCGAGGGTGCCTCATCTCCACCTATTAGTTATCCAAAACAAAAGAATATAGTGAACCAGTTGATGGGAATATAGTCTCCTTATCTTTGGAATATTAAATTAGTATCATCAGCTAAAACATGATGTCTCAAGACCATACTACCTTCACCCACTATTTATTCAAATATATCACATTAGACAGGTAATTATTTCACTTATAGGTACTCATAATACAACATCCCAACATATCCATGGATTTGGACACAACGAGTCTCAATTCAGATGTGGAGATAGATATATAGTTAACAACATGGAGGGTTTATCAACTATGTTACCTTTGAATAAATAAGAGTGCACATTTGAATAGCTCAGTGACATGTTCCACCTATGTTCTCACTGCAATCGTATGGAATTACCATAAGGTGTTATCAACCCACTATCCCTAGGTGTCTCTTCTTCTCAAAAGGTTGATAAACTAACAAATTCTCTAATGGATTTATCAACCCTATAAGACATAGCCACTATTCTGTGAGTACTAGTGAGCAAGCCTCATGGTTTTCTCATCTAGCTATCATGAAATTTATGCTATGTGATTATCAGTCAAAAAGCATCAAGTAGTTTTATCTAGATATCATTGGATTTTCTCTGCTCCTTGAGTTCTCTTAGTTCTTGTATCTTCTATTCCCTCTCAGTGATGTGCTTTCTTCCCTACACTCTTCCAAAAATATTTCTAGTTTCCACTTTCCTATGCTCTCCCACAGCCTCTGTATTCCTAGGATTTAATTACCTTTGTGTATTCCTATCCATGCATTCTAGAGAGATTTAGAGTGAATGTATCAATGGGTGAGTAATCTTCTGGTCCTCCTCCATATTTTCCAACAACTAAATGCCCTCCTTCTTCATGATTTCATAGTAGTCCACCTCATGGACAAAACAACCCACGCTACCTTAATTTTTTGTCCCGTTATTTGCTTGATATTGGAACCAAAGGAAACCTACCCTTGTCCCTTATTCTTTCATTTAATTTATGGAATAGTCAACCCACTCCAACCAACCAAGACTAATATTTAAAACAAAAATTCTCTCAAGCAATATCCTACCTCAAGCAATGGAATCCATGTCCCTTTCTCAACCATTTTTATTTTATAATTATATAATTACAAGGACAAATTTTTATAAGGGAATTTAACCTACAAGGTGTGTCCCAAGGAGGTTATCTTGTTCCTCTCCTTGATCAACATGAAAATTTCAAATGAATGAAACCAAATCTAAAAGCCCACAATGCCTCACACTTGAAGAAGTTATAGCTAAAAAAGATGCTTGAGTAGCTATCATGAGTTGGAGTAATATCAACAATAATGCACTAGGAAAGGCTCCCAAATCAATGAGACTCATAAATATAGGCCCTGGGGGGTGGCATGCAAAGAGGATGATGTAATAAATTCACTATCATGTCAACCTCCTAGATTGAATTGATAGTCATTTCCACTAGATGAGAGGATTAAAATTTAGTATACATACATACATACATACATACATATATATATATATATATATATATATACATACATACATACATACATACATACATACATATATATATATACATACATACATACATACATACATATATATATATATATATATATATATTATAATTAAAAATAATAATAAACTTAATCTTTTAATTACACCAAAGGTGTTTCATAAGGGAGAGTTTCCCCACTGACCTTCATCATATGTCTATGGTCTATCGGGAAAGGTCACATGTTTGCACTTTTTTTGTCATACAAATATCTTTAGCGCATCTATCCACATTTTTTTCCAATCAATCTCATCCCATCCAATGATTTTATTCCACTTAAGTTTTCATCTCAGGAACATATTATTTATCTCTCTCTTTTCTTTGACATTGTTACATAGGTTTCAAATCAACTATGTTTATCAGGGTTGTATGAAAAGAGTTTGATTACAACCCTGGTATTTGTGGAGCAGAGAGGAATGGGTAGCAGTGGTGGTGCTAAGATGACCAAACACTCATGACATTGCAATGCCACCATCGATTAATCTACCATCAATGGAGCTCCACCCGTGCCATTTTATTTATTACTATTCTCATTTGTTGAAGTAGCGTATATTTTTATGAGAGTTGCAATGGATTTTCCATAGTGGTAATGTCCTTTTGGACTGGGATGAGCTACATTGGATGTCAAGTTCCATCTACACAACAATTTCCATTCAAATTTCAATAACCAAGTACATATATGGATGTACCTCCCACCAATATTGTACTTAATGGATATTTTAGAATTCAACTCTGCTTTGTCTATGAATCTTCTAGGAAATTAAATTTTCATAGCAATACTCACTTTCCAAAATTGTTCGTTTATCTATGTTTCCAAACAATGTTAAAAAAATTAAGAAATAAACATATTCATGCATATATTTATTTGTAAAATATATATAGATAGGCCCCCCAGACACATTATGCTAGACCCAATGTAAAGGGGCAATGACCAAAATTGATGGATCTTGCCTAGTTTAGAGACCAAAAAATCTTTGTTGGGGCTCCTAGAATTGGTCAAGCGAACATCTTCTGGGAATTTCTATAGTGGAAAGTGGTAATTCCAATGATAAAAGGACTAGTAGAACAAGTAGATGCAACCATGTAACAATCCTGAGATGGATGATATAAAATGAACATAATAGAGTAGGTCTATATGACATGAATGCAAAGAGAATCAAAGACATTTTGAACACTGTGATATGCTTCCACCTCCACAAGCTTAAATTTATGACCTTGGATCTTGAAGTTAAAATAGGATGACAATCCCACATTTGAAACCTACAGTTGGTAGGGGTTTCCTATAGATAAATATGTGGATCATTTAAAATATATAAGTAAATTAATTGAATGGGAAATATATGCCATTAGATAAAATAAAAACAAAATTCATCTGGTGGATATTTAAGTACCTAGATACATCCATAACAAGTATAAAAATCTCCATTGCTACAAATAATTGTAATATACCTTGATCCACTATGATTGATGCACCATTTTTTGGCCCACGACCATTAGTAAGATTTAATAAGGTTTACCAATTGATCTCCTCATGTCAAGTTTTCTCCTAAGGATATTATAAAATCTATAAAATGGTTAGCAATTGATGCAATGTATGAGAACATTCAGGTGGACGTAGTGAAGTTGAACATATTAAATATCTTTAAAATAAAAATATCTATTTTTACTACAAAAAAATAGGCCATTAGCACCAAAAATAGTGTCGTAATCGAGTGTTTTCAAGTATGTGAATTGGCTTCAAGCGACGTCGAAAAATCTAGTGAAAAAATGCATGTTTACATGGGCACCTTGATTTGCATTGGGAATAGTATCGGGAATAAAGTTTGGAATAATGCCGATAATAGTGCCAGAAAATGTTTCTTCCATTCTTTCTTCCATTTCTAAGTCCATTTGTACTTCTAGCTTAGATCCTGCTTGTTCTTCCTATTTTGATTTTGGTATGTCATTGAAAATATTTTTTTTTTGGCTTCTTCATTAACACCAAATTATGCTTTTATCATAACGTCAATTTTTGCTTCAATATGGTGCCACTTATTGCATTTAAATTTACTTCCATTATGGAATATTATTTATCTTCTAATATGGAGTTGATTATAGTGTGTTTTGTTACTTCTAATATTGCTTCCTTGTTTTCTACCTAAATGGCTTCTTTGCTTGCTTCTTTGAAAACATTAAGTTTTGATTCTAATATTTCTTCCATTATTAATTCTTTGTTTTATATCTGAATTGCTTCTATTTTTTCTTCTTAGGTAACACCAATAGTTTCTTCCATAATTACTTCTTTTTTTGCTACCTAAATTGCTTCTTTTTTTGCTTCTCACGTAACGCCAAGTTTGGCTTCTAGTTTTCTTCCATTATTTCTTCTTGGTTTGCTACCGAAATTGCTTCTTTTTTTGCTTCTGAGGTAACACCAAGTTTCGCTTCAAATATTTCTTCTGGTGTGCTTATATTTTGGATTCCATTTGTTCTTCTAGAATTTATTTCATGTTATTCTCATGGTTTTCTTCCTATTTAGCACCCATGCTTGCTTGTTTTTTAGGTCTAGGGCTTGATTACTTTTAGTGTTGGTATTTTCTTTTGAATTGGCCTCCAATTTTTCTTCCTCTTAAACAAACAATTTAACTTCTTATTTAAATCCAGTAATAGCTCCAAGTATGGCTTCAAATTTAATGGTGAATTACTTCCATTTTACAACCGCATTCCACTTCCATTTTAACAACTGATGATGCTTCCTTTATAAATTATATTTATTAATTTAATAATTTTTATCTCAATTAAATTATTTAAGTATGTCATACCTCTTAAATAGCTTATATTATTATAGATTAATTCATATTACATTTGAAATATTTTATAGAATACCACTTATAAATATTTTTTATGGAGATGGACATCAATACAAAATAACAACAATTTTTTATATAAATATAACTGGTATTTTTATATTATTAATAGACAAAATTTTTGGTTGTGACTAGCTACACATAATGCAGACCTATATTCACATCATAGAAATTTCCAGAGTAGATGTATTTCAAGTTTCTTATAGTTACAGACCACATCACAACATTGGAATACAATAACAAGATTGCTTTTTAATTATAACATGTGTTTTTTAAACTATAACTCAATATGGTATTGGAGGTGAAAATTATACCTATGATAATAAAAATGAAAAGAGGCATCATAATGATTTATTTATAATGATCCATGATAGATTCTAATTGATCAATGTCATTGGCTACTACGAGCAGATTTCTCATCATCATCGTGTCTATCATGCCACTTCAACATCATGATTATCATCATTGTCATCATTGTCGCTGCCTACCTCAATGTCCTCTCCATATACCTCGTCATCATTGTATCAAATGTACAAACCAAACCCAATATAATTTGGATCAATTTCAGGATCAATTGGAACTTCGAGAAGACCTGTGTTCTCCAAAAGAAATATTCAAAATGAAAAATTATTATTTATTTCATGTAATATTTAATATCTTTGTTATATTTCTAATATTAAAACATATGAAATTTAACTATAATCATATTACATCATATCAAAGTGCACATATATACCATAATACAATTTCAATTAAGTTACAATGAAGATGTCATTCCAATGATGTAAAGCACACAAAAATTCTAATAAATATTAATCAATTGTGGAATGATGCCATACCTTTATATTGACTAGATTATGTGTTGTGTAGTGTACCAGCCACTACTAGGAAGGAAGGGACCTCCTTCTTAGTAGGGATCACTAGTTATGAAGGTAATGTGTCAACTTGATTTATTTCCTCTCAATTATAATTCATGTGTTATTGTTGTTACTGTTATTATTAGTCTTGTTGGTGGTTTAATGATTGCATAATAATAACTTATGAATTGTGTAATAACATAGGTCCTATACCATCCCTTTGTTCGTGTGACAATTATTTAATTCCCATTACAATTTGATGGTATGTTCATTTAATTTGAATGTGTGTTTCAACATTTCTTGAGAAAATGGTTTCTAGGGGTGCTCTTGTTTTTTGAATAACAGTGATAGTGTTACAAAGTGGTTTTATTCTGCATTGTGTGTTTATTTATTGAGAGTGTGAACAAGGTTTGAGAGTGTAACAACCAAAGTGTTTAATTTTCGAGAGTGTGACTGCAATGATTTAGTTTTAGATTCATTAGCACTAGTCATCATTTTCCCTTGCAAATATTTTTCATAATATCCTTGAATTAAAAAAACCTATCCATATTGATAGTTAATGTGAAGATTTGGAACTATTACTCTGATTTAAAAGTACAATTGTTATTCCTAACAACAAGCTAAAGAAAATCCTATGCACAACTTTCACATTATGCAAGTTGAAGAAAAACTTGGAATTTTGTATGAAATCTAAATCAAAATTATTTGAGGGCCAAAGTAAACATTTAATAATTTAGAAGTGTGTAAAATTATTAAATAAGTAGTCCACAATTTGAATCAACCATATTGGCCAATAAATGAAGTATGGGCGTGAATTTTAGTGAAGCAAGGAGATTTTGGTATGTTTCACAAAAATGCATGCCAAACTTTCATTTCAAGGCCAAATTGAATGATTCAACTTTTAGAGTACTTTTTTACTCACAATTAGCATTAATTTTTCACACAGAAATATTTTTTATGCAAGAATATGCAAAATCGGATCAATTTCATAGGGTTAAAGTCAAGGTTTGTGCGCCTCAAATAAATGCACATCGAGACTTGTATTTTATTGACTGTGTGATAATGATCATTCAAACCTATAGATAAAACCATTTTATGCAACATAGTGTAGTCGTTTTCGTAAATGAAATGTTATACACTGAAATGCAAGTATGTCAGAATACAAATTGATCATATATGGAAATTATCACAGTTGGAACAAATATGCACTCCCAAGAAAAACCAATTACACTCTTGGTAATTAAATTTGAAATGGGGCGTGATTGGAAAATTCCTAACCTTAGAATATAACCTTGCATCATGTCTAACAAATATCCTACATAACTATGTTTCCCACTTATACACGCCTTTCACATAAGACAAGTCGAAGCATCTTAGAATGTTGTATAAAATATGAAGTATAAATATTTAAGCTCAAAGTAAAGATATAACAATTAAAGTGTTTAAAATAATTAAATAAAAAAACTACAATTTTAATCAATCAAACTAGCCAATAAATGAAGCTTGAGCGTGCATTTTAGTGAAGAAAGAAAACTCCCAACCTTCATTTCAAGGCTAAATTGAATGATTGAACTTGGAGAGTAGTTTTTTACTTAAAATTAACATTAATTTTGCACATAGAATTTTTTTTTGTGCAATAATATGCCAAATTGGATCGATTTCGTAGGGTTAAAGTCAAGGCATGTGTGCCTCAAATAAATGCACACTAGGACCTGTACCTAATTGATTATGTGATAATGATAATTGCGACCTAAATATAAAACCATTTTATGCAACATAACATAGTCATTTTCATAAAGGAAGTGTTATACACTAAAATTCAAGCCTGTTGGAATAACAATTGATCATATCTAGAAATGATCATAGTTAGAACAAACATGCGCTCCCAGACCAAACCAATTACAATATTGGCAATGGAATTTGAAATGGGAGATGATTTGACAATTCCTGACCTTAGGATATAGCCTTGCATTATTTCTGAAAAATATCCTACATAACTATGTTTCCCACTCATACACAACTTTCAAATAAGGCAAGTTGAAGAAAAACTTAGAATGTTGTATGAAATATAAATTATAAATACTTAATCTAGAAGTAAATATATAACAATTTAAAAGTGTGTAAAATAATTAAATGTACAATCTACAATTTGAATTAATCAAATATAAATCTTAGGCATGCATTTTAGTGAAGCAAGGAAATTTTGGCTTGCTTCACAAAAATGCATGCCCAATCTTCATTTCAAGGAAAATTTGAATGATTCAACTCGGAGAGTACTCTTTTACATATATTTAACATTAATTTTTCACGCATAAAGTTATGTTGTGCAAGGATATTCCAAATTGGATGGATTTGGTAGGGTTAAATTCAAGGTTTGTGTGCCTCAAATAAATGCACACCAAGACCTGTACTTAATTTATTATGTGATAATGATCATTCCAACATAAATATAAAACCATTGTGTTCAACATAAAATGGTCATTTTCCTAAAGTACATGTTATACATTGAATTCCAAGTCTCTCAGAATAATAATTGATCATATCTGGAAAAGAATCACAGTTGGAACAAAAATGCACCCCTCAGCCAAACCAATTACAATGTTGATAATGAAATTTGAAATGGGACATGATTGGACAATTCCTAACCTTAAGATATAACCTTGCATCATGTCTGACAAATATTATACATAACTATGTTTCCACTTATACATAACTTTCACGTAAGGCAAGTTGAAGCAAAACTTAGAATGTTCTATGAGATCTAAAGTATAAATATTTAATCTCAAATTAAAGATATAACAATGCAAAAATGTGTAAAATAATTAAATAAACAATATAAAATTTGAATCAATCACATTCACCAATAAATGAAACATGGGCATGCATTTCTAGTGAAGCAAGGAAATTTTTACTTGCTTCACAAAAATTCACACCCAACCTTCATTTTAAGGCCAATATTTTTGCCTATGAGGGTATTTTCTCTTGAATTTCTAAGGCAAAGTCTCAGCGTTGAAGAAGTACTTTTAGTTCCTGCATGAAAAGTGTATATTTACAAGATAGAGAGGATCATAGAGCCATTTATTGTTAACAACATATAAGCACTTACAAAGGTGGAAGTGATGATGAAGGAGTTTGGTTTTAAGAAAGGAGAAAAGTGGAAATATGACCCTCATTATATATTTTCTATTAAAAGGGTGGAAAGTAATTTTGCACCTTATATTCATGAAAGTAGACCAGAAATTGAGAAAATGGAAAATTAAGAAACTTGGCCATGTGGCAGGGTGCAATAAATAATGGATATTGAAACCCCTATGGTAAATGAGAAGATTTTGAAGAGGACTACTCTTGAGCAGGTAAACATTGAGATAAAGGGTTCCTAGTCACAACAGAGGAATAAAATTCAAATTGATGATGAAGAAGACATACAAATAAAACTAACAGAAGGATCTTCAAATGAGCCTAGTTTTCAAATGCAGTTGGGAAATCTAGGGCATGCTACTTCCTCCTCTATCTCCACTGATTTGGAAATATTCACAATTGTGTTTTCAAAGTAGTGTTGGAATTTATGTCAATGGGGTCATGGAGCTAATTTTCATATAATTATGTCAATATGATGATGATGTGTGATGAGTGTTTGGTTGCAACAATATTCCCTTGGTTGGTTTTGTTGGTTGGAATTGATGTCAACTTGGTTGTGGCCTGACTTAGTGGAGGTGTTTTGGATGATGAGTAGATATGTCTGTAGGGCATGGTATGATAGCTTTTCATATGTTGATGATTTTGTTACATATATTGGAGCTATATATGTTGGAGGTGCCTCTATAGATGTTGGAGGTAGTTGGATGACTTGATGTTGTTGCTTTAGGTGTTGGAATTGTTGCTATAGGTGTTGGATATGCTTCTGCATGTGTTGGAAGCATTGGGGTTGCTGCTACATGTGTTGATATGTTGTTGCATGTTTTGGAGATGTTTCAACAGGTGTTGGAGATGTTGGATCACGATTTTGGTTAGACCAAAACCCGCAGACTTTAGTCTCCACTACAATTTCCATAGTTATGATCCACGAGAGGCGATTAGTACATGTCGCGAAACACACAGGGAGCATTGAACCCAATGTCCAACAATCCCCCCCCCAATGCAAGCCAGGAGAGTTTCAAACTCAAGACCTTTCGCTTTGATACCACTTGCTGGATCATGATTTCATTAGACCAAAACCCGTAGGCTTTAGTCTCCACTAAAATCACCAAAGTTAGGATCCATGAGAGGGGGTTAGTCCATGTCGTGAAACACACAGGGAGCCTTGAACCCAATTTCGAACAAGAGATTGTTCGATGGCTAGTTTCTACTGCTACAGGAGTTGGAGGTGTTAGGATAAGTTGTTATTTTTGCTTGAGGAGCTAGATGTGTTGGTCTTGATGAGAAGATTGAAAGACTAGGGCTTTCATGGCATTGAATTGTTGCAGAGGTTCTGGCCTATGTCATCATTTTTATACTTGTCATAGAGGTTTGGAGGTGTGTTTTGGAGTTGATGAAGGTGTCTAAGAAGTTCAGCAGAGATTTGGCCTGAATTGGTTTGATTATTTTTATCCCTATTCATATTTTGATGGAGATAAGGGTATGCATGTGGCTGAGAGGCTCTATTCACTAAGAAGTAGGCCTATGCATGAATCTAGTCAAGATAAGATAGTGTTGTGCCTATGACTATGGCCTAAAGTGTGTTTTTCTCCACATTTCTCGTGCACATCTGGTATTTATTTATTTTTTGTTTTGTCTTTTTCGGGACTCATCCTGTATAGGTCAAAAAAAGGTTAATGGGCTTCTAGAATGTGATTAAGATTCAAAATATCCTTCATGAAGTGGAGTTAGTGGCATGATCAAGTTAATGAGATGAATTTAGATCGAATCAAGCATACAAACATAATTTGTGGAGATCAATAGTTCTTGGTAATTATTGAGTCGAGCACCTTATTTCATCTATTTAGTGAATAAATATGAATGATAGTATTGTTGATTCTGTTTATGTTTTGGTTGAGTGTGATATTAGAGGATCATGTGAAAGTTGCGGGAGTCATGCTATGCATATTTACTGAAGTAGTTTGCAGGTGTTGCAGCAGTTATTTGAAGTATGTTTCAGGAAAAATTTTGTGCAACAATAAATGAGGTGAAATAGATTTTATTTGTAGGTGTACTTGGAGAATTTTTTCTCCCAACTTGTTCTCTAATTTATTTTTTTATTGCAACATTCAGTTATGAGAATTTTTACTTGTTGCAAAGAGGGTTTTAGATGATGAGCTGAAAAAATTATTTTATGCAATGTTGGTGAGATTGTGTTGCAGTTTATGGTGTGGATTTGGTTTTTTATTGTGTTCCTTGATGATATGTTGTTTTAGTTCTCATGTTGATCATTTCATAGTTCCAGTATGAAAATGTATGAAACAAGAACCACATAGAGGAGCAGAGTTGGAGAACTCTGGTGAATTCAATATCAGTGAGAAGTTTTCTGAATCTAATGATAGTTGTATAGTTTATAAGAAGCTGGTCGAGGATTGTTTGTTGTGGTGGATTCTATAAAATAGGAGTCTGTATAGTCGTTTGATAGTTTAAGAGTAATCATCTTAGGATCATTGGTTGTGGTGGCTCCCAACGGATGGTAGTTCACAGATCTGCATGAGAAAGATATCTCAATTTGATAGTAGCCAATTGTAACTTTATTTAAATAATTTTCTCAACATAATGAATATTTTAGTAGCGCAAAAATAACAGGTGGTTTTTTTCCCTGGAGAGGGTTTTCCACCATAAATATGTGTCCTTTCTGTTGAATGTTTTCATTGTTTCATGATTATGTTTGATGCTCTAATCACTACCTTTGTGTTTCAATTTATGCATGACTAAGAAATTAATTAATTGAATAAAAATTTATGAGTGAGTTCACTACTGATTCACTCCCCCCTATCAATATTGATCTATTTTACAACAATTGGTATCAAATCGGTGATCTCAGTTGCAACTTGACTTTTGGAGAGTGAATCTAGGAGTTTTTGCATAATTTTGAAAACTCTTCAAAATGGATCATCAAGGAATTTCAATGCTTCAGAAATGTAAATTCTCAACATGGAAGATTGAATTAGACACTACCACATTTGGCGGAAATTCCGACACTTGGTTCCGATGCTTTTGACCAAATGTCGGAAATTTCCCCAAATTTTTTCCATCCCGCCCGAAACCGTCGCTATACCAATGTTTATATAAAATTGTTGCAATACCGACGCTTAGAAAAAGTGTCACAATTGCAATGTTTGGAGGAAGACGTTGCAATTGTGACACTATGGCCCAAAGCGTCGATATTCCGACGGCTGCCTCCAAACGTCGCAAGTATGACACAATGTTTAAGTGTCACAATTGCAACGTTTGGAGGCAGTCGTCGCAGTAGCGATGCTTTGTCCTCTGTCAGTATAACAACACTTATATGTGTGCTACATAAAAATATGAAACTTATATGCGTGCTACATAAAAATGATTTTATTGTTTCGTATCTGTCGCAATAGCTACATTAAAATTTGATATCACGCGCGCATTCACCCTCTGCTCTTGCATAACAGAATTCGCCCTCAGCTCTTGCAGAACAGCATTTTCCCTTAGCATTCGCCCTCAGCATTCACCCTCAGCTCTTGCAGAACAACATTCACCCTCAACATTCGCCCTCAGCTCTTGCAGAACAACATTTTCCCTCAGCTCTTGCAAAATGGTAAGTTCTTACTGCAGGCCCTTCCTCCTATAGTAGGGTTAACTCTATTTGGATTTTTTTGGTCAATTCCATTGGATTGTGTTAGGCTGTAGGGTTCTCTCTAGATGTCAAGAATCAAGATTCAATACCCTCTATTATCTTCATCACCCAATACAAGATTTAAAGTTTTCCCAAAGAAACGCTTATTAATTTGGCAGCCATTATTTCTCCCTGCTTTAAAAACCCTACATTTAAATGAAAACAAGCATTGCATTTCAACTACAAAAATATATTAGTGTTCAAATGTACATGTGTGCTACATTAACATCTGATATCACGCGCGCATTCGCCCTCCGCTCTTGCAGAATAGCATTCGCCCTCAGCATTGGCCCTGAGCTCTTGTAGAACAGCATTAGCCCTCAGCATTCACCCTGAGCTCTTGCAGAATAGCATTCGCCCTCAGCATTCACCCTAAGCTCTTGAAGAACAGCATTCACCCTGCATTCTCCCTCAGCTCTTGCAGAACAACATTCGCCCTGCATTCACCCTCCGCTCTTGCAGAACAGCATTCGCCCTCAGCTCTTGCAAAATGGTATTTTCTTACTGCAGGCCCTTCCTCCTATAGCAGGGTTGAATCTATTTGGGTTTTTATGGTCAATTCCATTGGATTGTGTTACGCTATAGGGTTCTCTCTAGATTTCAAGAATGAAGATTCAATACCCTCTATTATCTTCATCACCCAATACAAGGTTTAAATTTTTCCCAAAGAAATGCTTATTAATTTGGCAGCCATTATTTCTCCCTGCTTTAAAAACCCTACATTTAAATGAAAACAAGCATTTCATTTCAACTACAAAAATATATTAGTGTTCAAATGTACATGTGCATCACTTGTGTAGTATTCTTTTCCACTTTCACATTATCCAAGAATAAAAAAGAGGAGCTCATATTTTTTTTGTGATTTAGATTATCTGAAAAAGGAAAGGTAAATTATTTCCCATGAAAAGAAGGCTTTCCCTTTTATAGGCTTGCTAATTTAATGGTACCTATATGGGTATGCCTTTCATATTATGTAGTTTAAATTTGAATTAACAGATTATTCTACATGAAAATATAATTACCTATGTGATGTCCTTCATCACTAATTAAAATTATAGGGTTTCGATTTCCTAGACTCTAACTCATCTAATGCTAAATTCTAGGTTCTCATTGGTGGATCACTCCTTCCATTGATTTCCTTTCCCTCTAGATCTTGTCATACTTTAAAAGTCATCAATGATACATATATTATTTCAGATTATCCCAAAAGGCTTTATAGTAGAACATATTGTGAATTTTTTTTACACTTGAGGATTCTTTTTAGAGCGCAATGCGGTCTATGCTATCGAGTTATATACCAAGCAACTTGTCCTTAACAACCACACTATGAGGTAGGTTCAACTAGTTTGAACTTGTTGGGACATAGCATATGAAGTTGTGTGATGAGTCCATATCACAGGTCCATTATGGTGACAAAATTGAAGACACATAATGATAGTTATTATGTTAACATTACTAGAAACATTTTCGAAATTATCCATGCTATCAAGATGTCAAAATTCCAGGCATTAGGTGTCTATACTCGTATCTAATAGATAATAATAATAATATAAAAAAATCACAACTTTATTCTTGAAATATGATTGTTACACATTGGTAACCTAGTTCATGAGTTACTATCACCCAAAGACTACAAAACAAACTTAAAATATAAATTAAACCAACATCCAACTAAGGGTTTCTCAACAAAATCATGCCATAACCTGGCATTTTGAAACCCAAATTTGAATCCATCATAAGTAATACAATACAAACTCGAGATGGATTTTCAATGCATGTTTGCATGCTACACTTATTCTCTGTCTAGATATCATTTTTTTAAATGGAACCATTAGTCAAGCCCACAGTTCTTTTTATGTGAAAAATTTCAGCTCTATTTGAGCTCTTTTTTGCTCCACCACCTCCATAAACATATGCAAACATATATCATGATCTTGGAATTCCATTACATATGTATGTTCCAATGTTCCATAATCACGCCCCATCATCAATTTAATAAATTTCCATTGAATATCAAATTATGAAGGGGGGGGAACTTTCTTTGCAACATTTGGCTCAAAATCGGGGGACCATCTCTGTATGAGGTGAATGAGAACTATAGATATTTGAAGAAGTAGATTAGTGCCTTTTCCTGCGGCCATGGAGTCATATACGGTCATCCATCACAAAAATTTGTCTTTGTTCATTCTCACCTTGAAATTTGCAAAAATTCATGCCCTAATTGAAAACGACACTAAATTTGAAAGATATAATAAAAATGCAAGCTAGAAGTGCCCTATTAATACAAAGGGAAAACCTTCCTACCTACCCTAAGCGAGATCAATTTTGATTGAATAGGAAACATGATATTGCCAATGGATTTGATCCAACAACTTGTTAAATGTATGGGACTAAATCATGCATTTTATTTCCCGGGGGAAACATGCACATGAAGAGAAAAAGTGCAAAATTAATGGAAAATCCATACATGCCACTTATAAAAACTACACCGAAAGGTCAAAAAATACTTAAGTCCTTAACTTAATTTGAATCAAAAAATTACAAAACAATATTATGAAAACACGAGAATGGTGTGGGTGAACAACATAAATAAAAAGTGAAGATACCTTTCCCCAAGATGCCTTTGTCATGAGTTGTATGAAAACATGTTTTCCTTTCCCTTTATACATGCAATTGAATGCATTATAGGTATGGTGTTTTTCCCCGAGAATAGGAGAAGCCTACTTAAATATATCATTCGTGGAGTGAATGTTTCCTTGACCAGAACCTCATAGAAACTTGTCACCTTTGAATTTGATGTTGGGATGGGATTGTAAAGATAACAACCTCTTCATTCCTCTTGAAGATTGGCACCAATTATCAACAATGAATCAAAGCGTAATTTGATATTCCCCCCTTTTACATTACCCTATATTAGTGTCATAAAAAAACAAATATATCAAGATGAAAATCAACACCCTCCTTTTCCAAAGTTGGGTAAAGGTCAATGAGCACCTTAGTCACAAGTTACAACTTCCGGAGATTTCCAAAACAATTTTTCGATCAATTGTTGCATCATGAACAACATTATTTTCTCATAATTCAACATGAGACATGTTTTCCTTTCACTTCAACAAAGTTATGTTTCTACCCGAAACTCCTATGAAACGAGGAACCAAATAAAGGCCATGTTGTCAATGGACGTCATTTGGCTTTTGACAATGGCCATTGCACGTAGTGTTGTTTCTTATATATAAATCACGATAGTTTCTTAGGTGATTTCTTGTTTCTTGAGATGAAAAACAACCAAAGAAATTGTGAAGATCCTTTCAAGAAATAAATGACCATTTCTCAATCATATCTCAATTATTTTTTATTTTTATTCGGTGGTTGCTTACTTTGAGAGAAATTTGACACTTTTATAAAGGAATATAACATAAAAACACAAAATGGGAAGGAATTGATGAAGTAGATGACCTTTAGTTATTGTCGATTAAGAATTGCTAATACATGATGCATGTTACGCTACTACAAACTAGATTCCTTCCTATAGTTAGGACACTGAGTATTGAATCAAAGTTGTAGTTTCTAACTTCTTGTATTGGTTCATCAATCTTGAAATTCGAGATATTGCATGTCTTCATTACTTCGTGTTTGAATAATTTGCATCATATCGTACAATAGGGAATTAGGAATTATGATTATTATATTTTATGGATCTGTTAAGTTACTTTTAAGTTTGCATGGTTTAGTGTGAAATTATTCTAGTGTGCCCCTAGGCCCCGGGTGAAGGAATGCAGAGCTGAGAACCTAGTTTTTTAAATGGTATTGTTTATTATACCCCAAAACCCCTCAACATCACTTCTTATTAGTTCTTAACAATAGTGTTGTAAACAATTTGAGAATTGATATAAAAAAAATCTCGCACTTCTCAAGATAAAGTCCTAAAGCTAAAGTGTAATACCATGTGTAATTCAATAGCCCCATTGTCACCTAACCAACCTCTTTTCACTTCGGGCTAGCTCTCCTCCAACTCAAGGGGGGTTCTCCCTAGTATATGTTAGGGATCTAATGGCCCAACCAAACCAAGTCGGGAGCCCCCCTAACTCTCTATGTTTACTACTATCAATCAAAATATTGAACAATAGGGTCGGACATGCATCCCTCGAAGATAAAATTGCAAGGGTATTTTTGGGTAATTTCAAAGGGAAAGTCCCCAAACACATATAATCAAGGAATTATAACGTGATTTCAAACATTAAATATTAACAAAATCGTTTAAAGGATATTGAAAGGAAAAAAAGTGATGCAGAATAGAAAGTTCCTTACTTAAATGCTCTAAGGATTTTTCAATAGTTGCTCCAAAAGCTTCACTTCAAGGCCCTTCAAGATCGATCTCCAACAATGCTATACCATCGGCTTCAACAATGTTGCTCCAAAAATATCCTCAAGGTCTTCACAACAAGTTTACTAGAAGTTTCTCCAACAATATATTCAATAAGGTCTTCATTGTCAACTCGTCTCTTGTTTGGGTGCCTTAATGTGCAATGACATGTTTCTGAATTTGAATTCAATGCAAGGAATATTTGAAACTCTAAATCTATCTTCCGATGTCTTATTAGAAATTATTTCGGTTTTCATTTTGTGTTTTCAAGTTAGATATTGTTTTCAAGTTTTTACATTTATAATTTTATTGCAATGTGGCGGGACGATCGGGAGCGGTGCGGGAACAACCTACGAGACGAGATGATCGCGGAAAGAGGCCCGGCGGAAGAACATGTAAAGTGCCGGCATTGCTCTATCTTCGGGTATTTTAGTTATTTACATAATTGAAATAATATTAATTTTTTTCAAATATGCGAGACACCTAGCCATGGTACGCACTGATGATTCCCTCTTTTAGGAAGAGCTTTCTTCATCCCTATCTCCGAGTGTTCTTGTTGCAAAAAAAGGCATGAGATGCAAGGTCGAGAATTTAATACTTTGATAGATGCGCCTCAAACACCTAAAACGAGAAGAGAGGATAAAACAACTTATGAGCCGGCTAGAAAGATATCGAGGTAATAATAAAAATTCAAAAGGATATTTTTTTTGTTCTACATGAGATGAATTGTGATACTTTGATTTTTAATTTTTACATTGACTAAACTAACAAAAATTTCTTTTGTATGTAGAATTTTACGGCACTTGCTTGAACCCGGTTTTGGTGGTAGTGGGACACAAGAGCAAGAGATTGCCCAACAACCCTCTCATACACCTTCTACTCCTTTAGGTGCTAGCCAAGAGACACCACTGCCCTGAGCGGACACCCGGTAAAGCTAGCTGAACGTGTTGGCAATGATGAGGCCCGATATGGCCAAATACATTATTGCGTTTTCACGGGAGCTACATGTGTCGGCTCCACAAGGACCATTAATGGCACATTGTTGGTGAACGATGAAGGTGTCCCTATAAAGCATGTACAACTCCCGGGTAAATTTTTAATATTTTAACTATTTGATGTAATTTATCTAAAACATATTTATCATGATTTTTATTTTTAAATTAATGATAATATCTTCTTCTTTTTTCTATGTAGGAAACAATGAGTTCTACGGAGTTTTTGGAGAGCCATGCGTTGGTAATTTTTGGCCCAAACATATGCACGGGGTAGAATTCCCGAGAATTCCAACTTTGAAAAAAGAACTTCTAGATTATCTAGAAGCCCTTTTTGGAGTCGGCACATTTAGTCGAACGGCGGTGGCTTGGGTAGCCGACAAATATTTGAAATATACCGGGGACACCTATAGGACGCAATTTAAATTTAACCCTAGATATGAGCGTCCTCTCGCAATTCCGGAGAGTGAGTGGAGAGCACTCATCCATGACTTTGGAGAAAAGAGAAAAGGGCAAAAGAAAGAAGGAAAAAATGCCAGACTTTGGACGCATAAGTAAATTACAACTTTAATTCAATAGCTTTAATTTTCTCTATGTCTAAAATAAAAGTGTGCTACGTCATATACGACTTCAATATTTTGATGCTAGGTTGCACGACACCTCAAAGGAAACCAAAGCTAGGATTGAAAAAAAGGGGCCATCATAAGCTAGGCTAGAGGCGGCTACTTGAAATTAAATTTGCAAGAATTGTAATTAAGTAGATAAACATCTTATAATTAATTGTATCGCCTTCCAACGTTTTTTTAATCCTATCAAATATGATTAAAAATACAAAATCATATGTAATGTAGGGTGAAGAATTAGGAACAAAAAACTATAGAGGAAGATAAAAATATCGCTTTCCATTTCGGCTATCGAGCCGTAGTTGAACGTCACGAAGCTTGGGGCGGGTCCCAAGATCCGGAATGCCCGATAAGGTAAAACATTAACCTTTCAATATGTTTGTTTTCGTCCATAAATTTAATGTATAACAACTTTTTTTTTAAATAAGGGGGAGAGCGAGCACTACAGACAAGGAAAATAACCCCGGGTTTAGAGCCGAGATGTAGATGATCCTCACGTGCAACTTGATCATTGTAGTGGTGACCGGGCGAGACAATGCTACTATCGAGTGAGGGGGGCCGTGACGGTAATTAATTTCCACTTATAATTTTTTCTAATTATACCTTGATGGTTTTTCCTTATAACGTTTTTTTTTAAATGACGAGAGAATGTTTCCCTTGAGGATCTTACCACCAAAGAGGAAGACGGAGACATGATCCCAACGACGACAAGCTGGTGCACCGGGTAAATAATCTCATTGAAATTTTTTTTATTAATATTACGGAGCTAGTTCAATGATATTTAAAACGCGACAATTAAAATTTAATATTATCTATTTTTTTGTAGGTGATGCCACTGTCACTAGATGAGACCGAGAAATCGTTACTACACAACTTAGGTCGAGCGGCGACAAGCTTGGTGCACCCGGGTAAATAATCTCATTGCAATTTTTTTTATTAATATTACCGAACTAGTTCAATGATATTTAAAATACGACAAATAAAATTTAATATTATCTTTGTTTTGTAGGCGATGCCCCCGTCCACGGGATGATACCGGACATCGTGACTACGCAACTAGGTTAGCGGCGACAGCTAGTGCACCAGGTAAATAATCTCATTGCAATTTTTTTTATTAATATTACCAAACTAGTTCAATGATATTTAAAAGCTGACAATTAAAATTTAAAATTATTTGTTTTTTGTAGGCGATGCCCGTCTTTGGATGAGACCGGACATCGTGACTACGTAACTAGGTCGGCGGCGACAAGCTGGTGCACCCAGGTAAATAATCTCATTGCAATTTTTTTTCATTAATATTACGAACTAGTTCAATGATATTTAAAAACGACAATTAAAATTTAATATTATACGATTTTTTTTGTAGGTGATTCCTCGATCAACTTTGGATGAGACCGGACATCAGTGACTACGCAACTAGGTCGGCGGTGCGGGTCGAAAGGCATGAAACGGGAGCAAAACACGATGATATTGATGATGTAATTAGGAGCTTTAGAAATAGGAAGAAGAAAAAATAAAATTTGATAATGTAACATATTGTATTATTATAAGACAAACGTTACCATACTTGGAACGTTTTTTGCGTTATATAAAAAACTCATTTATCATACTATTTTTATGTCAAGCATTAATTGCAATGTTTCCTTGCAGTACTTTTTGTTGAATTGTTTTTTTATTAGTTATTGAATATTTTTTTTTATGCTCATGAAAGTAAAAAATGAAATATAGATTGGGTATTGGGAGAATTGACGGTGATGTGAGTGGGGGGGGAGGGGCCATAAGAGCTTCCACCTTCACGTGGGGCGGCCTGTTTAGTAGAGAATAATTTATTGGAGCAATTTAATCTTGGAGAAACCTCCCTCGATCTAGCATAGCAACAAAAAAAAGTCACTTTGTTGACTTAGTTTCTACTCTTTCGGATCGTGGGAGGCTTGTTCCAAGTTCATGCGACTCCAATAAATTGTTCTTGAAAATGAAGAGGAGCTTATTTAGGTATGTTTTGACATTTTCAACATATGTTCTAACATTATCATAAGAATGCATCTTAGAGTAAAAAAATACTACATCAATTACTTGTATTTATTGTATAGATAATGATGGATTTTGATTGAATTGACGTGTAGGTACAAATCCTCTTGCATCATGAGCAATACAACTTGTCAACCCGGGGGTCATGTCCAGGGATATTTTTTTCTTGTGTGCTTGACC
The DNA here is from genome assembly GCA_034641835.2 of Pinus albicaulis. Classification (NCBI taxonomy): domain Eukaryota; kingdom Viridiplantae; phylum Streptophyta; class Pinopsida; order Pinales; family Pinaceae; genus Pinus; species Pinus albicaulis. Next base: position 35,803 of record JAXQQM020074821.1, read on the forward strand.
GGGTTCGTAATGTCACATTTTGTAAGTTCCTTTACGGGTTCATAATTCAATATTAAGCTTGTTCATGATTATTATCTAGGTTTTTTGTATGTTTTTTTTCATCTATTTGATTGTAATAAACTCTACATGTTTCCTATTGTTCACTATGATTTCTCCCATTACCACTCCCCGGGATGAATCCAACTTTATTGTTACACGGGTTACTTTATTGTTACTATGATTTCTCCATTTATTATTTCATAGGTTACATCATGTAAAGTTGTCAATCTCAAGTTGGTGATGAGCTTTAGTTCTCCCGGTTGGGGGCTTTTTCGATATTTTTCTCCCTCATGTCATTCCTGCATCACCTCATTGTTTGAGCATGCCAATTTTCTACCACTTGTACCAATTGGCACATGTCAATCTCTGAGTGGTGCCACATTTCACCTATTTTTCGGTGAGAGTTTAGGGTTTCTCTAACATGGCTTCGATCCGATTCGATGCACTTGAATATCGTCACATAATACTCATGGTTTGGATTGATGAGCATGTTATAAATGGTTGGTTAATTCATAAGAACCACCTATATAGTCATCTTGAGATATTTCAGAAGTTTTCTCGGGTTTCCTTTTCTTGTTTCTAGTGGGTGGGATGGTGTGGGGTGATCCATCAATACTAGTGCTCTTGTAGTAGGGAATTTATTTTTTGGGGATATAAAGGAGAATTTTATGTAGATATCCCATTGAATGCATTCATAGATGGGCACGAGAGGTCAAGAATTTAAATTAAAAATTTGCAACCTCTAGCATGGAAACTGAGGCGCGAGACACTGCTTGGTTAAATATTTTTTTGTCTTGGCTTTAATATAGTCGTGATTTCTTTCTATTATCTTAATGCAAATATATAGTCCAGGTCTCATTAAAATGAGGATTGTGGTTGTATTTCTCTTTGGTTGTTTCTCTCTTAATGCTCCGGAAGTTGCCAAAAAGTTGCGATAGTTGTTTAGTTTGCACTGTTACAACTTAAAAAGTGGTTTTTAGCAATGGGAGTCGTGTTTTTTAAGGTTCATACTAATATGAAGATCTTGTAATTATATATTTAGGATAAGAGAATATGGCCTCTACTTTGGGGTACGTATGACAACAATTGCCACATCTACCTCATTGGGTAACAATGGAAAGGGGAAAGAAGTTGGGTACAATGTTTGATAATTATAGCGAGACAATTGTCTTATCTTTCATTTTTTTCACCCATTTCTTTTTAATCGCTCAAGCGAGAAGAGGGACTACGAGATTATGCGACAGAGAGAAGGTAGTTAATACAAGAGCTATGGAAAAGGAGTTGTACTTCAACAAGGATGGCTCGGTGACAAAAAAATTGCGAGTCGAGAGAAAAAAATTATGTTTAAAGGAAGGTCATAAATGATGACGAAGCTCGGTGTTTGTATGAAAAATTCTTGATCCGCCATGGCTCCGGCCTCGAATGACTTTGACTTGGATTCTTTCATTGAACAACGGAGCGGCGACGATGATGTGAGAAATTTACGAGGGAGCTCAATCGTAGCCTCAAAGATATCCCGATGACGAGACTACAAAACCTTTTCTCTTTAGAAACCCTAGTTTCACACGTCAAAGGCGAGGGAAAACGATGAAAACAATGTGGGTCGGGTCGAGAAAGGTTCAAAGAAGCTGAAGAAATTTGAAGAACATTCAAGTTCGTTTTCAATTACGAGACAGTTGAAAATTGGATATGAGAGATGTAATTCTTATGACCACTGATGCGTCTAATTCAAACTTAGAGGAAAAAGGCAAGCCCTTGCATTTGATGGAAAGAATGGAAAAAAAATATTAGAAAACTACGGTTTCCATTTGATTCATCTAGTTCAAATTTAGAGGAAAGGGGAAATCCCTTGCATTCAATAGATAATGGATTTCAAAAACTGAAATTTCCAACAAAGTTCGGTCGACTTGAGAATTCGTTGAATTGAGGCTTAGTTTGAGCATGAAGAAGTACGCATTCTTGGATTTCTTTGGTAAGCCTTCGGCATTTCTTTGCTTAAAAATGAAAGGATTGTTGATGATGTTGAAGATGAAAAAAGGGGAAAAAATGGAACATGGCCGACACTGGAAGGAAAAAGTGGAAAAAAGGGTCCGAGACTCTCTTAAGCCATTGGACTTGGCGGAAGAACTTGAAAAGAGAGATGCATATTTTGGATTGCAGTTTGGGAAGAGAGGGAGAGCTCGACGCACAATTGATGAAACTTGAGGGTATCCAACGAGGACCTACGGCAAGAGGTCATTTACAAATTGATTCATGAGCTATCTTTCACAGGGAACTTGCATCACAAATGTTCGGGAGGGATCATGGTTCTCCACAAGCTCTAGCGTTTGTGCATATGAATTATATTTACGTAGGGTATGTCAAAGGATCTGTCCTTGTTAATCCCAACAAATATTATTCTTAGAGTGTTAATTTGCATGGATGCCAAGGTTACGTACTTTATCCTCACGAAACCTAACTTGTTTGCATGTATTCCGACATTTCATTATCTTTCAATCCCCTTCGTGATTTGTTATTTTGACAATTTTTACTTTTTTTTTACCGTGGAATGAAATTTTAGCTCTTTCGAGAACGAGACTTCCTATTATGAAAATTGTTTCTCAAGTTTTACAATAGACCTTTTTTTTTACTAGAGTATCTTACGTAGTGTTCATTTCTCTGTATACGTTTGTAAGAATCTACTAGAGTATCTTACCGTACTGGATTCGGTTCTCGTATAGGGGTAGTAAGAATCGTGGAGAAAAGAGCATACATAATTTTTAATATTTTGAAAATGGGGGACAATATTGATCATCCATCCTGTATAATATATCTATTCTATCAATCCTTATCAAGTAGATGTATATGGTATTCACTCTACAATGTTTTGACAAAAAAACTATGAAGAATAGGTCGGATTCAATCATTTATCATATAGCATTGAAGACTATCTTATGTTGTGGATAAGGAAGTGATATTTGTTGATAGTAAGGAACCATCCTTGCATTTATTTTGTCCCAGTACCATAAAGCACACCTCTTAGGTACCTTTCTCGCTCTTGTTTTTGGAGTATTTCGTAAGTCGGTTGTTATTCCTTATGGCCACCCACATGGAAATTATTTTTTCCATAGTGGTTTCCACCATTAGGACTTATCATTTTGACTATTGAGCCTCATTGGAAAATGTTTCTTTGTACCCTAATTTGGAAATATATTTATCCCTTGAAGGATTTTTTAGATCATACTATTTTCATCTTCTTCCTTTGTGATTCTTACATTACTTCTAATCAAGGCTTCAATTGATCTGAATTGTTACCTTAAAGTCCTACCTTATTGGTTTTGATCCATCATTGTTGCTAGATATTTGTAGTCACAAGACTAACACTTTGGACACCTTAAATAATTACTTTCATGTAAAAGAGTTAAGATTTTTTTTGATAGAGTATAGGTGTTCTCACATCCAGCCCATGGATTAGACTCCAGTCTCATCTGTTCCCCATTACCAATCTTCCATGCTAGCCAGTTGTCTACAACTGGAATGATTTGCACCAGTCCCTTCCATATAAAAATTATCAAGAATTGGAATTGACAAAGACTCTGTGGGGAAAAAGACCAATGTGTTTGAATTGAATTGGGAATAAATTGTGAAAAACTTGGCAAGTACAAAAATTAAAGATATACACATTTTAAATAAAAAAGTATGTATTTTTCATTGATATTCAATAAAGCCATGTCCATACAATGCACACTATCAATGAATGTCCAAAATTTCATAGATTAATAGGTATCTCATATAATATGGGTCCAAACTAAGAACTGAAAGCATGTACTTATAAAAGTTAAGTGAAGAGTTAACGATGAATACTATATAGTAAAAGATCTAATATGCAGGTTTCTCCCATGTCCTCAACTCTTTGACCCTCAAGGTTCGCAAAGTCCTTAAGGTGAAAAAGAGGGCTTTTTTTGATCAAAGCCAATCTGATGTAGGATCTAGCTATTCCAAGTATAGGTCAATAGCCCAATGATCCAAACCTGCCATTATCATGAAACATTAAAATGTGAACTAAAATTTATATCAATTCTTCCAATTCAAGTGTTTAAGCTTTAGATAAACTGAGTTGAGTCTTTTGTTTCTTAATGTCTCACCTTGGATTTCTTATTGAAAAGTCAAAGAGTGCAGTGGGCTGATATAGTGTTATTTAAGTGATTTTGTGTTAATAACTTAATTGGTTGTGCTTATTGGGATGCATTTTCTCAAACATGCTCCAATTGCACTCACAACCTAAAGCATTGTAGGTATGGCTCAAGATTTGAATGGAAAATCTTTTAAGATCTGGCACATCATTGCCAAAATTTTTCCACCATGTAATATTCTAGGTAGAAATAAAAAGAAATATAAAGCACATCAACGAAGACATACAACAACTAGAGAGACATCATATGCAATATATATAATATAGAGAATGCTGAGCCATTTTATTAAATACTAAAAGATGAAATGGGTACAAATGTGATCAGAATGATGGCACCTTGGCTTGCACTAGGCAAGCATAAGAAAACTCTCAGAATATAACCCGGAATGGATACTCCTCCAATGACTGCGTAATATCTAGTGCTTCTGGTACTACTGTCGTGTTGCTGCTACTGCTGGAATGAAAGGACTATTTGGGGCTGCTCTCCACCTCGAAAAATTCTAAAACTCTGGGAATAGCCTCTACACCCAATACCTGGAAAATCCCAGAGAGCTTTCCGGAAATGGCTGACCTCCAAAAATGGCTCACTTGAGGCACTACGCTATCCTCCAATGAGTTACGTTGGTCTTGAATGATCTTCTCTGAATAATCGCCCCCGACTCTACCAAAATTCTGGAATAGGGAAGGGTTGACCCCTTTCCAAGTCTCCCGAGCTGAATCCCCTGATAAACCCTCAATCCGGAACCTCCTCCTTCTAAGACTGTGTCCTCCCTCTCACTGACTACTCCCAACTGTGGTTGCTGCAACTCCCTATGACAAAACGATGGTGAAACTCCTCACCCGAGCAGGCACTCTAAGTCCCCCGGGGCTGAGGTTGGGATCTCTGCACGGAGATACCTGATGTACTTAACAGTACGTGTAGAATTTTCTAAATAGCAAGCATGCTCAATGTCAAAAGACAATAACATAGATGCATAATCATAATGAATCAAAATGAGGATACCCTCTCCCTTTTTATGCTTGGAGATCCTTTCTCTCACCTACGCCCCACCATCAACTGCGCTGTCTCCTTAAGCCATGATGTCCATCTCTCTCTGCCCTGGCTTGGTCCCACACTGCCCACACTGTCCCTTTTCCCACACTGCCACTTGACCACTAGACCCCACGTTGCCAATTAATCATGCCTCCCAAAATACTTTAGGAAATACTTTTTATCCTAAGTGTGAGTAAGTGTCCATCTTTACCCAATTTATTTACAACTTAAATTTATTAAAGTAACATAGTATTTACCTATTTCTCCCTCTTCCTCTGATTCATCTGAGTTGAGATCTTCATCCTCTGACCGTATTTCTTTTTCTTTTTGGATTTTTCTTTTCTTATCACTAGATTTCGGGGAGCTCGAGGCTTCCTGCGTGGGAGGGCCCTTTTTTTCATTCTTTGGGCCAACCTCTTGATCTTCCTCAGTTCTCGAGCTCAGAGTGGCGAAATTTTTCTCATTATCTTTTGGGCCAGTCACGGGTATGGAGGAATTTCCCAAAGCGGCAGAGCTGCCTCCCCCCTTGTCAACTTGTTGCCTGTTTGGTCCTAGCCTGGAGGTAGGTTTGGCTTTTTTTGCTAGCTGTCATTCTGCTTCTCTCTTTTTCTATGGGCTCACATTCTTGGGACAACGTTTGGTGAAATTTGCATATTCATGGCATGTGCGACACTTGAATGGTAGCTGTTCATAGTCAATCTTCTGAATGTGGGACCAATTCCCAACTGTGAGCTTGATGGCTTTAGGCAACCCAAATTCCACGTCAAATTCCACACATATTCTAGAATAATCATATTGTTCATTCTTGCAGGATCTGTCAATAAATTTTCCAATGGAATTCCCAATTTGAATCAGGGAGTCCCAGCTCCAATAGTGTACTGGAAGATTTGGGAGTCTGACCCAAACTGGGAAAAAAGAGGGGACGTCGACTGAAGGATCAAAATCAGGGGTCCAATGATTCAGGTACAGGCCCTGTAGACCCATGAAGTATGGTCCATTTTTAAAGATGAGTTCCTTGTCCTCCTTTGAATTAAACTCTAACAGGAAATAGTCGCGACCCAAAAAGTAAGATGTGACATTGTTCTTGATGAGTAGCTACCAATTTCTGTTAGCCAAAGCTTCCGTAGTCTTTGGAGATGGCCATAAACCTGTAAGCTACCCTATCATCGCTCGTTTCGCAAGAGAGGGCCGCCTTCATAGGTCACTCAGGGATTTCATCTAGTTTCTTCACAAACTTGGATGCCTATTGTTTCAGCTTCTTGTTCTGAGAGGCTATCAACAGGTAGAAAGCCTCCACCTCAAGAGGAGGGGGTGGAGGGGTGCCCTGAGAGGCCGCCATCAGTCGAACAAGGTGGGACAGATACGGAAGATCCCTAGCTAGAGTAAATGGGCGGCGACGGCGGCATCAGAAGTGAGATCGTAGTAGTGACCCAAGTAGACAATGTCCCGACAGGAATCAGCGTGGCGCGCAGAGGATCCACAACAGAACTTGAATAGCTTGAACGCAACCATTAATGAAATTTTATAATTTTTATTTAAATATTTTTTAACATTAGAGAGTAAATGAATTATATTAATAAAAATTATTTATAATTGTTATTTAGTTGAATTATTTAAATGTTATTTACCATTAGAGTAACTAAATTATTAATAAAATTATTTTTAATTATTATTTAATTAAATTATTTAAAACAAAACGTAAATAAAACTGGCCATGTCTGATTTGATTTCTTCAATGGGGTTTCAGTAGCCCCTGATTTGTAGGAATGGATGTGGGTTAGGGGCTATTTCGCGCCCATTCCTGGAAATCTAGAAAGTGGTGTAAAATTTGGGGTTTTAGATCTTGCATAAATGGCTGATGATGGAGTTGGATTTCAAACAAGGTCATGAATGGATCTCAAGAGCTATTGCTTCTTGTTGAAGTTTGAAACAAGAAACAGTGAAGGAGGCATCCTAAAACATCATTCTTGATCCTAGTTTGAAAATAATCACCTACACTAGGTGGGGTCCACACAGGCTATTTTTAGGTGTATGTCTATTTTTAGAAATGGTGAGCATATTCTATATGTGGCAGGATGCTATTTGTAGGTGGTTGGTCAAATGTGAAAAATAGATGAAATTATATTTTTAGAATATTGGGCGAAGTCTATTTATATATCGTCAATCTAAAAATAGATGCATGTCAATTATTATTAGCTCTTAATAATAATCAGACTCTAAACATCAACTTATTCTCTTAGAGCACTTCAGTTCAGTGCACAGATGTGGCACATCAGCTTACAGAAGGAATAACACAATTCCTAATGATTTAATGGAGCTAATGCATGGAGGACTCAGTTAGAACTCAAGTGGCAGAGTTATGACACAGTTGGAAGAAGTAGTTGTGGAGTTGTATTCAGTTTAACTCAATTAGACTCAGTTGAGCTAGTTGTATCTAGTCGAACTGATTGATACACTGGTGAGAGTGGAGTGAATTAATTAGTTAATTAATTCACAAATAATAACTCATTAATCAACTAAGCAATACATCAGTTAACTACAACGCATGGCAGTGTCAATGGAGACCCAGTGGAGAGATAGGTGAAAGGGCAAGATGGAATATCTGTTGTGACTATTAGTGATGCATGAATTGCATCTATATATACATTGGAGTTGCCAATGATAATAAACACAGTCAAGGAGAGTGGGATTACATTGAATTGGTCTTTGTAATCAGCTTGGATTTCGTAGTGGAGGCAAGCTAGCAGGTGGCAAAGATCGGTCCATGGATTTGCAAGATTGGGTCTGATTAGTGCATGACGATTGTACTGTACTGAGAGCTTGTGATAAGATTTGTATGTTTGTATGAGATTTTAATATGATCTCCATGTTACATAATATGATATTTGGGGTTTTCAGCTTCAGGCTTTCCCGTTAAACAACTATGTTATGTGTGTTTTTATTGCTTCATGTGTTTTGCAATTGTTGATTAAATTTCCGTAAGAATTATAGTGGAAGGATTCTGTATTTAGAAAGAAGATAAATGTTGTTAGATCAGGAAAGTCTGGATATATACATGCATATTGTATATAATTTATACACTTCTCTGCTTATGAATTTATTGATATAGCAACTGTTTTGCGTGGTGACCAGGTGGTTGTGAAAAGGCAAATCAACCAACAGCTGTGACCAGGCAGCTGTGAAGAGACAAATTCGAACACAAGTAAGTCTCTGCTCTCTGCTAACTGTATATATTTAAAATTATTTACCTGAATGATTTTTTAGTTAGCTTTAGGCCTATAAATTTTTTGAAAAATGTGTTATCTAAGGTCAAAGTCAAGCTGGAAAATAATTTCTAATCGCATAATTGATGAAGCACTTGGGAGATTTATTACGGGTTTGTTTCCTGAAAACAACATCATAATCCCACATCCTTTTCACATTAAAAGATGTAGGATTGAGCAATGGGTTGCCGCGTATCAACTCTGCTCCTTTTAGTTTTAAATCCTCCTTTTAATAGCCTAAGCTAGTGATCTTCTCATAGACCAATTCTGCTTTTTTCATAAGCCTAGCCTTACCATAATTGCTGATCATTGAATTGAACATTGGTAAAGTAGGATTCTCCTTTGACAGGAGCACGCTCTTAAATACTTGTTCCATTTTGCTAAAATCTTGATGCTTTCCATAAGCATCTATAAGCAATTTTAAAGTAATGATATCTGGTTTACATTTGTCTTTCTTCATATGAGCAAGAACCTGCTCCATTTCTGTGAGCATTCAATGTTTACCATAAGCATCCATCACACCGTTATAAGTATAAACATTTGCCATTTTTTTCATTTTCTAGTATATTAACACTCTCCCTGAAAACTACGGGGAAAACTTTAGTGCCGTCGGCTCGTCCTTTGATTTTCCATTTACTTTGCTGCCCTGCGGAATGTAACTTTGATTCTGTGAAAATGACAAGGATGCTCTCAGTTTCAACGCATGGCGTTGGCTAGAGCCCGACGCAGTAAGTTTAAATTAAGCTATGAATATCACCATCCAAAGCTAAATCGATTATATATATATATATAAGAAGCTGAGTGATGACATAAGCGTGAGGATGATATTTGTATGGCTTCTATTGAGATAAAACCGGGTAATAGCTGAAATGGACATTACATTATTATATGCCTTTAACTCCAGTCTTTTGTGAATTTCTGTGCTTTTGTTTTTCGATTCAGTGAGGTTCATTTTCTGGACCGGTTATTATAACATTAAGGGGACTCTAGATAAGACGTCCTACTGTTTCGGGAAATAAATCCCTAACGGTTTTGGGTCGGCAACCTTCACAGATCGGGGGCACACCATTCAAGAAGGACTCACTTAACCTATCTTTTTATGCTAAAAACTAGATATAAAAAGTTGCAGAACTTACTCGAAAGTCCTACCTTTGATGTAGATCCCACAGGGTGCAAACCCCCAACAACTCCTCGTGCTTCGTAACCTGGAAATCAAGAAAGAAAGAACACAAAACACTAGTTGTACAGCATATATTGTTCCTAGATGTCAATGTAACTCATGTATAATATCATATAAACAATACTGAATGTTTAATTAATGATTTTTACATATATATAAAGAGATATAAACATGTGAATTTTGGGAACAAGATGGTTCTTCTCATTATAAATGGCATGTAAAATAATAGAAAAGTGGAGAGATCACTTGAATCCTTCCACGACCTTCGAGCATACCATCCTTTGGATCCGTTTAGCCCTCACCTCGCTACGATTCTTCCAAGATGTGTGCACACAAGATGTCATATAGGATGATGATCATCTCAAGGAAATAGGGGTTTCCTGAATATACCTGGGAAGTGTAGGAGGCACATGAATATCATACTTGAAATATGGCTCCAACAGAGTATAATATCTATAATTTTCTCTCTGCCTTAGGCCATACACATGAGGGGCTTTTATATTTCCTTAAAGTAGTTTCAGAAGTTGGAAAAAGTTGGGCCACGGGCTAGGGTGGTTGAATTACGGGAATAACCATCACCCTGCCTCAAAAATAAGGAATTATATATATATTTTTAATGATTTAAATGGCATATGTGGAAAAGTATGAATGGGCTGGCATATAGACACGGAAAAGTCTAGGCATAATCGCATATGGGATTTTAGACACTATTTTATATGAAGTTGTTCAAGTTTGGGGAAAAAGGTGCCCAAGGCCAAAGAGACAATCATTATTCACATGAGGGTGAAAAATGATGGTATAACACCTACAAACATACTGGAATGTGTATTTGTGTAGGGGGAGGGTCGCTTGGGTAATAATCTAGTTTTTTTATCGTGACTACTTTCATGTGAAAATTCTATGTGTTGAGGAGAACACTACTAAAGCTCATTTGTTTCAGTGGCTTTACAACCAAATTGGATCACTTCAAGTAAAGTGGGTGGTTTTCTGGCGTGGGTGGTGGGACGTCCTGATTATATGAAGGCATTATAAGGATATGGGTTGTAAAGTTTGTCATCATTTGTGGCGCTGTAAAGGGTGTATATGCTGTTGTTGTGACATCTGAGCTATGGAATGCAAGTTCAAACTATACTGGTTTTTCCAGGAGAATTTCTGACGATTGGTGGCCGGAATTTGGATTCCAGTATGATATTTTAAATTTTTCTGGGGATTGGTATAGACTTCCCGTTTTTCCCTGGAGATATTTCTTTCCTTGTCTCAGGTGATCATTTCTGACTTTGATGGCAGACAGAGACAATTCATTACTCCTCGACGTACCTGGAGTGCAAGTGCTATTAAAGGGTCTTTAAGGTTTTTTTGTATTTCTTTCCCTTTCTTGTGTTGATCACCAGGACAATGGGTTAGTGGTTTATAGATATGGTACTTTAATATATTCCTATCTCGAATCGGGTGGTTGGATATATTTTATTTTGTAGGTACATATGTTTAATGATGCCATGTTTTCATTTTGATACATGATGACCTGGAGGGGGTCTTTTTTGTGGGATAACTAGCTGGCGGTGCTAGGATTTTTGGCCGTTTTGCATTTTGGGAGGTGGTTGAGAGGTTGACGTGGAGATTGGTGGGGTTATATGTTTTTTTGGGATTTCGGATCTAAATCAGTACATTCGTCAATGTGACGCGACATTATTGGACGTGTCTTTCTTGTATGACGTTCAGGTGGTGGAGGACGCCTTTAATCCTTGCACAGATGGGGTTGGTGAATGGTTTGTTCCTGTCTCTTCACTTTTCTCCCAGCCCTCTGTAACTCCTCGCCCTGGTCACGGTGTGTCTAAACCCTTGACATTCTCAACGGAAAATCCTACCAAATTACATCTGGGTGCGGTAAAGCCATTCAAGCCTTTAGAGGATTTTCGACTGTTGAGTTTCGGTAATGAAATTATTTGGGAGCAAGTTGAGGGTCTCTCAAAGAGGGTGGTAGTTGGGTAGTGGAGAAGTAATGTCTGGCCAAGAGATGACCACCATTGTGCTCAATGCACTACCTAATGAATTGGGCAACTTTGTATAAAGTATCTATGGAAAGAAAGAAACTACTCCATTCAATGATCTATGGTCATTATGCAAAATTGAAGAAACAAGATTGAAGGCAAAGAATGATGTTGGATCAAGTGAACAAACTCAAGCATATGCAACAATGGCAAGGAAGAAAGGGAAGTCTCGAAAAAAATTTCAAAAGAAAATCGACATGTCTAAGATTCTATGTTATGAATGTAATGAATATGGGCATTTCAAAAGTAATTGTCCTAAACTCAAGAAGGAAAATTGTTAAAATAGGAAATTAGGTCCAAATTCCACTTTGGACAACTCCTTTGGAGAATATAATTATGGCATTGAATGCTTTTTTTCAAGAGGACCAAAATCGACCTAAAGATCGTCATATTTGGATAAGGAAAAGTGGGTTTTTTAATTTATGTTTTCTCACTTGTAAATTATCAAGGTTGGCCTCACCTATATGTTAGCTCACCTAGTCCAATGGTCACGTCTCTTGACCCCCACCGAATGGTATATATAGAGGTTTTTTTCTCGCTCATTTTACACACATCAACTTGCTTGAATATGTGTATGAGGCAGCCGAGGTCTTCAAGGATTGTTTAATTGTTTCGGTTCTCTTCTGTCACAGGGCCAAGAGTCTTTGGAGAGACAGTCACACCTCTTAGGGTAATTTTGGGCATCGTTGAAGTATGTTGGAGGTCGAATAGGAACAAAAGAGATCCAGTATGATTTAGGGTTTCCATTGGCCTAGATCAAGTGCTATATGGAGGCTGAGTTTCATACATAAGAGAGCCATTATGATTTAGGGTTTTCGCCGGCCTAGATTGCATTCTATATGGAGGTCGAGCTTGAAACTGGAGAGCCACAGGTCTTCTTTAGGGCTTGTACCAGCTCAGTCTAACAGTATCATATCGCAGACATTGTTTGAAGGTTGGCCGTAGCTGTAGAGATGTTTTTGATCAAATGGAAGATGACTAGAATAGCTCCTTGTATGTCAAGCTCAGCAACAGCCATGAGGAGGGTTCTTGATGTAGTTAACAGTGATTTGTAAGCAGCCCTAATCAGTCTAATCCTCTTCAGTAGCATGTATGAATTTCATACTAGATTACAGTTCTGGATAGGTCATTAATTTTTCTAAAGGGATGTGATGATTAGATATTCAAATTAGCAAGTCAGTATTGACTTTGAATCATTGTACTCTATCTCTCTCTTTGTTGAAAATTTGATAATAAGAAGATTTGATCAAGGGTTTTCCCCATCTTGGTGTTTTTCCCTGGCTTGAGCCATACTCTTGTGTTCTACTGTATTGTCTTGTCTTCAACTTTTATCATTTATGTTCTTTCATTAGTTACAGTCATGATTAATGTGATTGCTAATGGATTAATGGGCAAATCAACCTAAGCAAAGAAAAAAAACATGTTAACTCAAAATTAATATGGTATCAAAGCTCGGGTGAGGACAAGCCCAAGCTTAAGAGATTGTAATCACTAAGAAGCATCTAAGGAATTTCAGCAAGTAACCTTCAGCCCTTTGTGGTAGGACAAGTCCGAGTTCAAGAATGACAAATCTGTGATATTGTCTTAAGGCCTTATACAAGCCCTAATTAGTGAACATGGACACCAATTCAAGAGAAATTCAATCATTATGAGCAAAGGTTGGAAGTCATCAAGGTATGTTTTAGTATTTATAAGGTGTGTTTAAAGTAATTTCAAGATATTTTCAGAGGAATATTTAGCAGTTCTATCCAATCAAGCTTCATACTGTATCATCATCACCAGCATATAGAAGGAGATGTTTCCCTTTAAGATCCTTTCTTTGACTTTGAGGTGTCATAGTGACATAAAATGATTTATATGTCAGAATAAGAAATCAAATCCCTTGGCCTGGTGGAGTTGAGGCAACTCAGAATTTATTATGATCTGCGTTCATCAGTGTTGTGGAAGATTGACTGACTTGATTCCTATTCTGTGAAAAACAGTGAGAAGTATTGCTGGAATTATTGTAGTATCACTGTAAGAATGAAATTCCAATCCTAGTTGTTTTCCTATAACAGTCATTCGAGCAAAACTCTGAGAATTCTATTGCCTAATCGGATATGTGGAGCTATAGAAGATTCTAAGAAAAATAGTGACCTTATTTTTGATGTGTCTGAGCTTCGAAGAGGTATTCCTGATATGATAAACAATGATAGTTATTTCACCTAGATCATCATTAAAGAAGGGTACCTAAAGTCCAACAAATAGTTTCGATGATCTTTCTCTGAGATTAGATCAAGTTTGAAGAATACCTTTGTCTCATTTCTGCTCTACTTAAATATCAATGGTATGTTCTATAGAATAACAATGGGTGAGTCTGTTACTCTGTTTGGAGAAGTCGAAGTCTATCCATTCTATATTACTAAGTTTAAAAGGGGCTTCCATTGTAAAGAGGTCTTGGTTGCCACAACAGCATGATTTGTACCTTATGATTAAAGTAGCCCATAAATCATATATAATCAAGCTCCTTATCTACTCTAGTAGCAGTGAATGAGTTTATGATCAGTCTGAGCAACAATCAGTGATGCAACATCTTACAATCCAGTTCACAGTAACATGGGAATTCTGAGCATTTTTTATTTGGTCCTCATACACTGCAGTGACATATTCACGTAAACAAGTGGTTCAGATTAGTTCACAACGATACTTGGTCAATATATCTATTGAAGCCAAAGTCCAAAACCTCTGTTGATGCATCCTACATATAAGAGGACAAGTATCCTATTAGTTGTTAGTAAATGGTTTCCTTTTAACAAAGCATGTTAACTGTAATTCGTTCTTGAATAAGGGCTTGTTTAATGATGCACTTGAACCTCTGTCTAAGGGCATCAAGTTAGAGCAGAAGGGTTTTGTTCACTCTTCTGAAACCACAAAGTCTATTTTGAAAAATGTATTATCAACTATAAGGATTGAGATCAATTCGTGTTTGGCAACCTTATCCAAGGCTATCCTCATATGCACCGGTGGAACAATTGGAAATACATGATGATCTTAACGTTGATTTCACTCCACATTATCTTCATGTGAAAATTCGATGTAAGGTTTTCCGAGCGTTTTTGAAGTCTGATTGAATATCTTCAAGTTGTAAGAAACATTGGCTCTATACAAACATATTTCTGTGGAAATCAAAATTGTTGAGGTATCAATTTGTCCCAAAGATGACCTTGCACAACAAAATGTCTGTAATCAATCTCAGAAATGGGCTCTTGCTTTCAGGAAAACTGTAAGATATTTCTAGTAGTTTGGTTCTCTGACTATCTCTGGAGCCTTTGATCTGACTTAATATCTATGCCATTATATTTGGCATAATTTCCAAAGCAACGGATTTTTCATTTCTACCTCTATTTGAAGCGGCATCACCACATTACACAAAAGATCACATTATGAAATGAAATCTCTGTAACAATCATCGCATTATCCTCACTCTTCCACACTCTCGCTCATCTGTGGCTACAGGTCTCTCTCATGTTCATGTCTACTCATTCTAATGCCATGAGAATCAATCTAATGGTAATGGCATCATATCTCTGGTAGTTTATATCATTATACGTTCTTGCCCTATATCCTCTCTTCTATATATCTGGCATATCCAACTCAGCATCATTTATTGCATTATTGTTTCAGTCCAGAAGCCATGATCATATGTTGAAGCTCCTATAAATTGCCAAATGTGTTATAGTCTTGTTGTGAACAAGACAATAGAATAGTTCATCTTTTGAATAAGCTCCTTGGATCTTCTAGTAAAATAAAATACAACACTTTTGATAAATGCAGCACACCTGGAGCCCTTATTTTAAAGATAAACTAAGAGAAGAAGTGCATGGCACTATGGAACAGTCTCTTTTGGGAAACACTCATCAACTCAAAATCAAAGGTGTCATAGAGAAGGTACATGACAGATTCTATGTCTTGTCGAGCATGATAAGCTGGAGATCCTAATTTAAGCCAAGATATTATAAGGAATAGTCTTATAGAAATAATCACTTGAATGCAAAGGAACCTTCCCCATCATGGGTCAGTTTCCTCATGGAAGTTGCATCTCTCGTATGGATAACACATGATTAAAGGCTAGATGATAATCCAAAACAAAGCTTTAGAGGGAGCTATAAAATCCCACGATTAATAGCAGATTGTAGATGGTTACATTATAGGCAAGGTTACCTTCTTGATATTCAGTGGGAGCTATGATGTTTGGATTCAGCTATTGATGTTGATAATCATGATCTCCTCTATCAATTGTTTTCCTTGATAGAAATATGGATAGCTGTTCATTAAGATAGTATGATCTGAAGTACATTGCAGAGAGAGGTTGGATCGATGGTATGGTAGATGGTAAGAAAACATTTAAGTATTGAATCTCTTGAGGTCCACCTTTATTTCTTAAAGAATTAAATCTATTACTCTGAAGAACTATTGAAGAAAGAGTGCATAAGGTGGCAAGCATGGGAATTTGAGGAAACTCTCCAACAGTCATTTATAAAAATGATCACCATTGTTGTATATTGCAGAAGAGGATTCAAAGAATCCTACATTTCACATACCACTTTACATGGCACAACAAATGACATACATGTTTTACGGCATGTTTAAGTGGAATGATCTCACGATAAGCAGGTTGTCTGATAGACACTGTGCGTCCTGGAAAGACAAGTTTACGTTGTGGTCTCTTTGAGTAAGAGGGATTAAGATCAATTAAATATTCTCTTTATCAAGAGATGCAAGAAGCAGAGGGATTTTTGAGTGCTGCTAAAGATCTCTGTTATTAGATATGTTGAGAGGAGCTATTGAGGCCTCCAACGGACTTCAACGATGCCCAAAATTACCCTAAGAGGTGTGAATGTCTCTCAAAATACTCTCGGCCCTGTGACAGAAGAGAACCGAAACAATTAAACAATCATTGAAGACCTCGGCTGCCTCAGACACATATTCAAGCAAGTTGATGTGTGTAAAATGAGCGAGAAAACACCTCTATATATACCATTCGGTGGGGGTCAAGAGACATGACCACTGGACTAGTTGAGCCGACATATAGGTGAGGCCAACCTTGATAATTTACATGTGAGAAAACATAAATTAAAAAACCGACTTTTCCTTATCCAAATATGATGATATTTAGGTCGATTTTGGTCCTCTTGAAAAAAGGAATTCAATGGCATAATTATATTCTCCAAAGGAGTTGTCCAAAGTGGAATTTGGACCTAGTTTCCTATTTTAAAAATTGTCCTTCTTGAGTTTAGGACAATTTCTTTTGAAATGCCTATATTCATTACATTCATAACATAGAATCTTAGACATGTCGATTTTCTTTTGAATTTTTTTTCAAGACTTCCCTTTATTCCTTGCCATTGCTGCATATGCTTGAGTTTGTTCACTTGATCCAATGTCGTTCTTTGCCTTCAATTTAGTTTCTTCAATTTTTCATAGTGACCATAGATCATTGAATGGAGTAGTTTCTTTCTTTCCATATATACTTGATACAAAGTTGCCCAATTAATTAGGTAGTGCATTGAGCACATTGGGGTTCATCTCTCGACTAGACATTACTTCTGAGCATGGGAGGCCTGTTTAACTTGGAAAAAGACATTTTTTTTAAACCCTTTTGTATGCAAGTCCCTTATTACATTTTCTAAGGGACACAATCGTTATTTTCCACTGTTATAACTTAATCTTCAGGAAATAACGTTTTTGGGGCCAATATTACTACTTTTCCCCACTTTGAGACATTGTATGAAGATATAGTTTGCTGCTGTGATTACAATATGATGACTATGTGTTCCAATACACTTATGAGTTGATTGCTTGCTACACCTCCAACTTTGGAACATATTAAGGTGTTCTTATTGTTGTAGAAATTCCCTCATTTGGGGATATTACAGTGGTATCAGAGCAACTTTCTTGGCTCAGCCTATGAGCTTCAAGAATTATGGAATCTTCTCATGGGGAGGAGAAGATCTGAAAGAGAGATCAAAGCAAACCCTTATTTTCTAGAGGCAAGAGGTTCTCAAAACTTCTCTTTCAAACTCTGCCAGGTAGAAGCAAAGACATCCAAGAAATGAGGAGGGAAAGACATGGAAATCCCTCAACAAGATCTACAAGATCTATACATGAAGAAGGTTTTAAATCCTCATCTTTTGTGTATGAGCACTCAACCATACCATCAAATCTACAACGTTCTGTCAGCAACTTCTTCATGAAGAGGAAGAAAGGAGATGTGCCAAATTAAGATACTCTTGATGATTATTTGCGGGAGTATGAAGATCAATCTAAGGAGTTCAAAGATCACTTGAAATTCCAAGGGTTTTGCAAGATCAAAGAGGAAAGAAGCACAAGGAGCAACCAACATGGTGTGGGTAGATTCTTCCTATCTAATTTTGATGGATCACCTAAATTTCTAGCTGGGGTTTGGGTGGAGGAGCTAGACAACTATGTGCAACAACATCAAGTTTCAGAAATTGAAGCCATCAAAGTAGCAATGCTGCATTTTGAGGGTAAAGCCTATGCTTGGTGGTTGTTTAAATATTTTTCCTTAAAGAATGCAAATACATCTACTTATGCAAAATTCATTAAAAGATTAGTAGAAAGGTTTGATGAAACATCATGTGAAACATCTACTATAGAGGCTATCCTTTAGAAGAATTGCAAGCTAAAAATGTTTTCTGGGTGTTGAGTAATGATGGAAAAGTTTCCCATCACACATCATCCCAGATTTCCATTGTTTTATAAGGTGCATAAATATGGATATTGCTGTGAGTATGCCAAGGAAGACAGGAAAGAACTATAGAACTATTATTTATGGCCACAAGCATTTTGTCTCATCCTGCAAACTGCTAGTAGAAAGAGTTTGGAATGCGAGTTTGTAAAAAGGCTGAAGTCATAGGTATATAACATGGTGAATAAGGTATGAAATAAATTCTTCGAACAACAACATTGTATGTATATCAGCATATACGGCTTTAAAGATTCATTTTTATAAATAATTTTTTCTCCAGCAATTAAAGCACTACCATCTAAGGCAATACAACACCATTTTGCAAGAAGAATGAGGATAGTCCTTGCAGGATTTGAGGATGAATACATGCAATTTATTGAACCTATGGATTAAGCATCACTTGCCTCCCATACCACAAAGAAATCTAGATAGTTTTCAAAAATGTGATTGCAATAGCATTTGAAACAATATTGTGTCCTCTAAATAAGAGGAGAATTTCTAGAGCTGGTTGGAGAAGACATTTATGGTGTCACGGAGTTTACAAAAGTTCTTTTGGGGATGGATAAACATATCACGTTGTAAAGTACGTCCAAGGTTGTAACCTCTTGCTGAGATATTTCAATTGCAATGGATTAAAACCTATGGATTTGAATTTTATAGATGGATGGATAATAGAGGTAATTTTTGGAAGAGGGGTTGCTTCTAATGGATTTATGTAAGAGTGGATTAAAATTTTCATGGTTATTTATGTGTTCAGAAGATAAAAGGTTTTGGAAAAATTTATTGGATGAATTGGTGATTTGAAGCATTTAAATTATTATTATTATTATCCAATTTTAAGGTCATGACTAAACTAGACACCAAATTGGTGTATGAGACTTCCTTGTTTGTGGGACAAGGGACCCACCTCTGCCATAATAAAACAAACAGACAAGCTGGCATTAACCCACGCTCTAGTTTCCTCCATTCTCAAGCACTAAGGAATCAAATTTATTGTATAATTTCACCAAATTGGCACTTTTCCAAAGCCTCCCAAATTTCATCATCCGAGCAGTCTTCCTAAGGATCCAAATTATTTCTTATATTGCCCCAAACTTTGTTGGTTCTTGGGGAATAATGCTTAATTTTGGATCTTAGCTCATGGAGGCCTATTGTTGAGATGTTGACTCCATCAATCCCTTTGTTGGTTCCACAATGCCAAAAATGGATTGAATGAGAGTAGATTTGCCACTTTATGTCTGCCCCACAACTGCCTCCTTTGTACCTCCCGGGAAAGTGCATGTAAGGCCTTTCAAGAGAAACAAAAGATGTGGCCCATAATGCACCTGCAAATCAGATAGATCTATTGTTCCTCTAGATTGACAGTTGGATTTGTTCTACAATTATCCATGATCACTGGTGGATCAGTGGGAATACGTGAATATTGCATTATTCTCTCCATTGAGATAATCTTGGTCTCCACAAAACAAAGACATCATGTTACCCAGGTTTGTATCATGTTCAAATTTAGACCATATGTTATTTTCAACCTTGCAATGCTTGTTCTAATTACATCTCCAGGAAAGCGAATGAGGAACACCAAAGAGAATGTAATATCATAAATTTTTATTTTTCATTTAATAGGATTAATGAAGTTTACTAGGGGAGTGCCAAGCATAGCACAATTTTGTAATCTGGGCATTTGAGACATTTTTGGTACATGGGACTTAGTAGAAATATAAAATATCAACCTTTGTGGAATGTGGAGGCCACCCCTCAAGGAATAGTTGATTTTGTGGAAAGGAGATCAAAATATTTTGACGAGGGACCCCCAAGGAAAGGTGAAGCAACAATTATAAATAGAGGGTTGAAGGCAACATTGAGTACCTTTTGATAATTTGTCATTTTACACATTGTTGCTCAAGTTGTTCAATTGAGTCACAGGTTCTATTTAGCACCAAAGGTTTCCAAAGGGAAATCTCACCATCTTCTTCGGTGAACCACAAGTGCCACTCTAGGGAGGCAAATTCTACTAATCTTTGGTAGTTGGGAGGATACCACACATTTTAGGTTTAGCTGGGATGCAGGAAATGACCCACACAGTTCTTGTTGGAGAGTGGTATCAGAGATAGGGGCTACACTATCACTGAAGCATTCCTCGACCAAATTCCAAGAAAAAAGAGAAGGATTTACAAGAGCATGAGGTATTTCCATGAAAGTATGAATTTTTGGAGTGGGGACCTGGATCATCTTGCCCAGGAACTATGCAGTCTTTCCTGGGGGCCAAGTCACCCTTTTCTTCGGTGGACCACGAGTGCCACCCCAGGGAGGAAAATTCTACTCATCTTTGGTAGCTGGGAGGATACCACACATTTATGGTTCATCTGGGATGTAGGAAAGGAAATTTCTACCTTTTTGGTGCTAACTCAGCCATGAGATGGAGGAGCTAGGGGGAAATTGGGCCAAAATGTTTGCCAAAATGTCTGAGGTCAACATTTGGCCAATTCCTTCATGGGTTTTTGTGGGTTATTGGAGCAGAACGTGAGGTTAATTTCCCAAAATTTTCTGGGCACCAAATGAGGCCCTAACAACCATTGTTCGTAGTCAGTAGTGCATTTTTTCACTGGTTCAACGTAGATATTGTTGGGGACAACCACATTGCATGTTAGAGTAGCCAATTTCATCACATGGGCATTGTTAGGTTTCCTTGGGCAAGACCAAGTGCATGCTTTCTGATCTTACCTTTTTACCCAACATTTATATTAATAAAATGGCTCAACTCAGCACAATTAATGGATATTTCTTGGTGTTTAATGTGTTGTAAATTGTGCGTGTTTGTTTTTTTTACTATGCTTGGTTTGCTTATCATTGTAAATTTCCATTAGGAATATTACAATGGTATCAAAGCATAATCTTGGCCAACTGTGGGGAAGCTAGCAAGATAATGAAGGTGTTAGACTCGCATGCATAGTGATTGGCAAGCTTATAGACACTCCAATGATGCAAAAAGGGGAAGTACACAAGGGCTCTTGGAGGAGTTGATGAGGCAAAGCCAACAATTAGCTTGTGAAAGGGATTGAGGAGCTGGGGTTGTTTGGAATTAGATTTGGGGAAATCGTGGGTGATTTTATAGCATTTTTCTAGAGGAGCAAGCCCAACATCTGCTACAGGTTACAGTTTCTACTTGTGGAGGAGGGCTAAGAATTTTGAGGTCAATTTTGGAGTGGCAAAACTAGAGCAAGCCCTTTTTGGGTTTTTCTAGGTTTTTGACAAGGATCTCAGAAATAATTTGGTACAATTTTCTGGGTAGATTCGTGTGGTCAAACAGGGGTCCCAACTCAGCCAACAACTGGAGGAGCTAGGGGGAAATTGGGCCGAAATTCCGAGGCAAAGCCAATAACTGGCTTGTGAAAGGGATTGAGGAGCTGGGGTTGTTTGAAATTAGATTGGTGGAAATAATGGGTGATTTTCCAGCATTTTGATGGAGGAGCAAGCCAATCATCTGGTTGTGGAGGAGGGCCAAGCATTTTGAGGTCAATTTGGAGCATCAAAACTAGAGCAAGCCCTTTCTGGTTTTTTTATGGGTTTTTGACAAGGAGCTCATAAATAATTTGGCAGAATTTTTTGGGTAGATTCGCTTGGTCAAATAGGGGTCCCAACTCAACCAACAACTAGAGGAGCTAGGGGGAAATTGGGCTGAAATTACGAGGTCAACATTTGGCCGATTCCTTCGTGGGTTTTTGTGGGTTATTGGAGGAGAGCCTGAGGTTAATTTCCCGAAATTTTTTGAGCACCAGAGAAGACCCTAACAACCATTTTTTGCAGCCAACAATGTAATTTTTCACTTAGCAGAGAGATTGTGGGGCACAACCACATTTCATGTTAGATTAGTCGATTTCATCACCTGGGCATTGTTAGCTTCCCTTGGGAAAGCCTAGGTGCATGTTTTTTCATCTTACCTTTGTACCCAACATTTGTATTAATATAATGGCTCAACTCACACAGTTTATGGAGATTTTTGGGTGTTTAATGTGTTGTAAATTTTGTGTGTTTGTTTTTTTACTATACATGCTTTGCTTATCATTGGAAATTTCCATTAGGAATATTATAGAGAATGCAAACACAATATTTGAGAGTAAAACCATCAAAATACAAATCCATGCATTGGCCCCAACATTGTGGAGACTAGGTCTAGTATACATATCAATCAACTAGAGATTTATCTCCATGAACCAAGTATCCTGGTCAAAACTTCTAATGGTGGCTAGTCTAGAGATTGATTGTCCAAAATTTTGTATGATTGGAGCTCTAGAAACTAATGAAAACCGAGACAGGACTACAATGATCTCCAAAAGTTGTATAAATGCAAAAACCAAAGCTCCTAGTTGTGTAGGAATCAATGTGTCCATTGCACTCTAATTAGTTGATGCCTGATTCAATATTCACCCAAATGGAGTTGCATAAATTGTGCAGATTGCTGAAAAGCTGATTGCCAGTTTTAAGTCCAACCAGTGAATGAAGCACAAATCTCACAAGAACATATGAAGAGCTGCTTAATTTCAAAGCAACATAAACTAGAATGAGAAGGGAGTTTCTAACAGGGGAACTCTCATTTTCTTTTCTAGGGGTTGCCCACGCCACCCAATAGTTACTAATTATTTGAAGTAGCTGAAATATTATTTGGGCCATTAGTATTATAGGTATCAAATTACCATTATATGCAACAATAATGTAAGACCAATATACTGACATGTTTACCCATCTTTCTTTACATCAACCCCTTTCCATAGCTGAAATGTATTCACCTCTGTGTAATTTGAGATGCACAGAGCCAAAACGGAGAAGCAATAGCTTTGCATACTCAAACAAGCCATATTAACAAGGGCTTATCTGCACTACACTGGTACCTGACAGAACCCGTGTTAAATATACAAGCACCTGCTCCAAATTTATATTATGTTGGTTCAAAGTTTTTACTAAATGCAAAATATTTACATTGTCCTCTCAAGATCAGATTTAGACATCCATGAAAGCAGTCCAAAATTATATGGCCAGACCCCTGTGTTAAACGATTTAGTGCTCTACCAAGCCAGTAGAACCCAACCCCAAGTTACATACGAGTAAATTGGCATGGTTGGTTGCATTTTCAAAACAATTGTTACTACATTTTCTATGCAGATTCATGGAGAAAAATCCACAAATCCTGGAAAGTTTTCTAATTTTAGATTGTTGTTGACAATCTGGTTGTTTGTGCTAAAATGAAATGTAGCACACGTTAGATTTCATTCCCCTTGTAATGTTATTATTTCCATTGTGTTTGTGTTTGTCCTAGAAGAAAATTTAATAGGTCCTAGTTTTCTTTTGGCATGCACCTTTGTTTCTAGTAATATGCTTATCTTTCTACTAAAAGTAAATCTAGCACATGTTAGATTTCTTTCACCTTTCAATGTTGCTATTGAGAATGCCTTGTGTCTATGATAGAAGAAAATATAGCACAAAATAAATTTATTTTTGCCCTGCAATATTTCTTTTGGAAATATACTTGTGTTTTTGCTAAAAGTAAATCTAGCATGAGCTAGATTTCTTTAACCCATCCATGTTGTTATGTGCTTATGTTTTTTCTATAGGAAAACTTAGCATGGGTTAGATTTCCTTCACCTTGCAATGGTGTTATTGACAATGTGTGCTTATTTATGCTAGAAGGAAATATATCACTCATTATACGGTTTTCATCTTACAATATTGTTATTAGCAATGCACTTTCATTTATGACAGAATGAAATCTAGCACGTGTTAAATTTCTTTTGCTTGATAATGTTGTTGTTAGAAATAAGCTTGAGTTTTTGCTAAACGTAAATATAGCACATGCTAGATATTTTTTGCTTTACAATGATTGTTATGTGCTTTTGTTTGTGCTACAAGGAAATTTAGCATGCGTCGGAATTCAACTGAAAATTTTTTATTGACAATGTGTTTGGCTTTGAGCTAAAAGGAAATTTAGCACGTGCTAGATTTGTTTCAGAATGCCATGTTGTGGTTGCCAATCTGGTTATTTGTGCTAGAAGGAAATATGCTAGATTCTTTGAACTTGCAATGTTGTTATTGGAAATATGCATGTGACTATCTTAGAAGGAAATTTAGCACATGTTAGATTTCTTTTCTTGCAATGTTTCCACTGGCAATGTGCTTTAGCTTGTGCTAGAAGTAAATTTTGCATGTGTTAGATTTATTTAACCCTACAATGTTGTTATTTTCTTATGTGTGTGCTAGAAGGAAATATAGCACGTCCTAGATTTGCTTCATCTTATAATGTGCTTGTGTTGCGTTGTAAGGAAATCTAGCACATGTTAGATTTCCTTTGCCGTATAATGTTGTTGTTGTCAACATGCTTGTTTTTTTGCTAGAAGTAAATCTAGCATGCACTAGAATTCTTTCACCTTATAATGGGTTTGTGTGCTTGTCTTTATGCTAGAAGGAAATCTTACAAACATTAGATTTCTTTCACCTTATAATTTTCTTATTGGCAACACGCTTATGGTGGGGCTAGA
Source organism: Pinus albicaulis (assembly GCA_034641835.2). Classification (NCBI taxonomy): domain Eukaryota; kingdom Viridiplantae; phylum Streptophyta; class Pinopsida; order Pinales; family Pinaceae; genus Pinus; species Pinus albicaulis. The sequence goes on from JAXQQM020074821.1 coordinate 60,812, forward strand.
AGGAAATATAGCACACATTATGTTTCCCTCACCTGTGAATGTCATTGTGTTTGTGATAGAAATAAATCTATAGCATGCACTAGATTTCTTTTGTCCTTCAATGTTGTTATGTGCTAGAAGTAAATATAGCACGTGTTAGATTTATTTCAATTTGAAACATTGTTGTGTTTCTGTTGGAAGAAAATTGATCACGCATTAGATTTATTATACTCTACAATGTTGTTTTTGGAAACATGTTTGTATTTGTGGTAGACATGTTAGATTTGTGGTCACATTGACTATGTTAGAAGGAAATTTAGCACATGTTAGATTTCTTTTCTTGCAATGTTGTTACTGTCAATGTGCTTTAGCTTGTGCTAGAAGTAAATTTTGCATGTGTTATATTTATTTAACCCTAAAATGTTGTTATTTTTGGGTTTGAGCTAGAAGGAAATTTAGCACGTGCTAGATTTTTTTCAGAATGCCATGTTGTGGTTGGCAATCTGATTTTTTGTGCTAGAAGGAAATATGCTAGATCCTTTGACCTTGCAATGTTGTTATTGGAAATATGCATTTGACTATGTTAGAAGGAATTTAGCACATGTTAGATTTCTTTTCTTGCAATGTTGTTATTGGCAATGTGCTTTAGCTTGTGCTACAAGTGAATTTTGCATGTGTTAGATTTATTTAACCCTACAATGTTGTTATGTTTGGGTTTGAGTTAGAAGGAACTTTAGCACGCACTAGATTTGTTTCAGAATGCCATGTTGTGGTTGGAAATCTGGTTGTTTTTGCTAGAAGGAAATATGCTAGATTCTTTGACCTTGCAATGTTGTTATTGGAAATATGCATGTGGCTATGTTAGAAGGAAATTTGGCACATGTTAGATTTCTTTTCTTGCAATGTTGTTATTGAAAATGTGCTTTAGCTTGTGATAGAAGTAAATTTTGCATGTGTTAGATTTATTTAACCCTACAATGTTGTTATGTTCTTATGTGTGTGCTAGAAGGAAATCTATGCACGTCCTAGATTTGTTTCATCTTATAATGTGCTTGTGTTGTGCTGTAAGGAAATCTAGCACATGTTAGATTTCCTTTGCCCTATAATGTTGTTGTTGTCAACATGCTTGTTTTTTTGCTAGAAGTAAATCTTGCATGCACTAGAATTATTTCACCTTATAATGGGCTTGTGTGCTTGTCTTTATGCTAGAAGGAAATCTTACACACATTAGATTTCTTTCACCTTATAATTTTGTTATTGACAACACACTTATGGCGGGGCTAGAAGGAAATATAGCACCAATTATGTTTCCCTCACCTTTGAATGTCATTTTGTTTGTGATAGAAATAAATCTAGAGCATGCACTATATTTCTTCTGTCCTTCAATGTTGTTATGTGCTAGAAGGAAATATAGCATGTGTTAGATTTATTTCAATTTGAAACGTGTTTGTGTTTGTGTTGGAAGAAAATTGATCACATGTTAGATTTATTATACTCTACAATGTTGTTGTTGGAAACATGTTTGTATTTGTGGTAGACATAAGTCTAGCACTTGCTAAATTTCATTCACTCTATAATGTTGCTATGTGCTTGTGTTTGCGCTAAAAGAAAATCTAGCACACATTATATTTCTTTTACATTGCAATGTTGTTATTAGTAACATCTTTGTGTTTAGGCTAAAAGGAAATCTGACATGTGCTAGATTTTTTTTGTCCTGCATTGTTGTTGTTAGAAATATTTATATGTTTGTGTTAGAAGTAAATATAACACAAGCTAAATTTTCTCAACCTACAATGTTGTTATGTGATAATGTTTCCATTAGAAGGAAATCTAGTATGCATTAGATTTCTTTCTCCTTTCAATGTTATTATTTGCAATGTGCTTTTGTTTCTGATACGAAGAAATATAAACTGTGTTATATTTGTTTTTCCCAACAATGTTGTTGTTGAAAATATATTTTTGAATTTGTACAAGAAGGAAATCTACTATGTGTTATATTTTCTTCACAATGGCATCTTATTTTTGAAAATATAGTTATTTATGCTAGAAGTAAATCTAATGCTTTGCATTGTTTTTATTTGAAAATGTGTTTATGTCTATGCTAGAAGGAAATTCTATAGACACTAGATTTATTTTTTCTTGCATTGTTGAAAATATGGTTGTGTTTTTGATAGAAGTAAATCTAACATATGCTACATTTCTTTCACCTTGCAATGTTGTTATGCACTTTTGTTTATGATAGAATGAAATATAGCGTGAGTTAGATTTCTTTCACCTTACAATGTTATTATTGGCAATGTGACTTTGTTTGTGCTAGAAGAAAATCTTGTGGGTGCTACATTTCTTTTTCCTTACAATGAATTTATTGGTAATATCCTCGTGTTTATGCTAGAAGTAAATCCAACATGTATTAGGTTTCTTTAACCGTACAATGTTGTTATTTTCTTATGTTTGTGCTGTAAGGATATGTTGCATGTGCCAGATTTCCTTTTACCCTGTTGCAATGTTTATGTTGGCAAGGTGCTTATGTTTGTGCTAGAAGTAAATCTAGCACACACTAAATTTCTTTCACCTTGCAATGTTGACGTGAGCTTTTATTTATTCTAGAAGGAAACGTGGCATGCTTAAATTTATTTCACCTAGCAATGTTGTTATTGGAAATGTGCTCATGTCTTTATTAGAAAAAAATCTAGCATGCGCTTCATTTAATTTTGTTAGCAATATTGTTGTTGGCAATGTGCTCGTGTTTTTTCTAGAAGTAATTCTACAAAATGCTAGATTTATTTTACCGTACAATGTTCTTAAGTGTTTGTTTTTATGCTAAAATGAAATTTAACATGCGTTAGATTTCTTTCACCTTGCAACATTTTTATTGACAATGTGCTTGTGTTTGTGATAGAGGGTAATATAGAATGCTTTTTTTCACAATGAAATGTTGTTGGAAACATGCTTCTATTTGTCCCATATTTAATTCTTAGACCACATATTCCATACAAAGGGCCTTCTAGTCATTTGAGGGTTAATTTCTTATATTGTAACAACGATCTATATAGGCATGGACTAAAACCTCATTGTCTTAAAAAAGCAAGGAAAAATTTCGCAAGCATGGAAATGTCTTAGGAAAGATTATTGTTGCAATGTTTTTTTGACAATGTGTTTGTGTTTGTGATAGAAGGAATTTCATCATGCACTAGATTTATTATACAATGCAATGTTGTTGGAAATCTCTTGTATGTGATAGAAAAAATTCTTCAATGTGTTTGCTTTTTTACAGTCTCTATAGCAAACTAAGAATATACATGACTAAAAGATAAATTTTGTGTAAACATGATGTTGTAGTAGTATCTATTATTGCTGTCTTTTGGTAACATACTTAATAATGCTTGTGCTAGAAGGAAAGCTAGCAGGTGCTAGCTTTCTTATAGAAACAATTAAAATAACATAATAAATTATTTAGGGGTGGAACCCTTTTTCTAATCAACACCATGATTAGATATTATTGTGAGTTCTACACTTGTTATTGCTTTTGTTCATTTTTTTACAAATACAATGATGCAACAAGTGGTACTATTTATAAATTCATATTTTTTTGATAATTTGAAACTATAGTAATAGTTTCTCACTTTATTTTCAGAAACCATGGACCCTCAAGGTAGTGGGAATTCAAAGGAATCGTCCAAGGAAAAAGGAAGTTCACCAAATACAATAGAAAAATCTTTAAATGGTATGAAAATTTTAAAATTAGTTTGTACTTTGTTACAATGGTTGCCAATAAATGATTATTGATTAATGAAGTTCATGTTATCCTTATTTTTTAAGAAAACTTGCATATGTTTTTAGCTTCTTTTCTTTTGTGCATATGTATGAAATCAGATGGCATAGAAGATGAATTCACATTGTTTTTTAATTCATTTAATTTTTTTTCTCACAATGCAATGTTGTTGTTGGAAACATGCTTCTATTTGTCCCATATTTCATTCTTAGACCACATATTCCATAGAAAGGGCCTTCTAATCATTTGAGGGTTTAACATTTATTATATTGGAACAACGAGCTACATAGGCATGGAATAAAAATTCATTGTCTTAAAAATGTAAGGAAAAATTTTGCAAGCATGGAGATGTCCTAGGAAATATTATTGTTGCAAATGTTTTTTTGACAATGTGTTTTTGTTTGTGATAGAAGGAATTTCATCATGCACTAGATTTTCTTTACAATGATGTTGTTGGAAACATGCTTCTATTTGTCCCCTCTCAGTATTGTTGGGAAAAATACTGAGAGGGGGGGGGGGGGGGGGTGAACTTGCGTATTTAGATCTGACTGAATACTTATTAATTTTTCCTTCTCTAAAACCCATACGGTACTTTACTGAACCCAACTCGCGTATACACACGGATATCCTTAAGAAAACTTGCGTATTACCAGAGATCATATTATGCATGTAATTCTTTACTTAGATCAGTGCATCATTCATTCATCAGGTGTTTAGTAAGCAGTAAGCATGTGCATTAAGAATAGAATAAACCATCACACATAAACAACACACATGAACACCAGGATTTAAGGTGGAAACCCAATTTGAGAGAAAACCACCGATGTTGTCATCTCTATCTTCAATATTTATTATTTAGAAAACCTTTTACAACATAGTACTAATGCAGACTCATATTAGTACGTAGGCTTCTACCTGCAGAAGGCTGCAACCTTCTCTCATTTTCTAGCTGCAAATGGAAGGGAGCTCCAACCCCCTGAACTCATTTACTAGTCTCTCCTGGAAGGGAGCTTCGACCCCCTGATTTCAACACCAGCTTCTACTGGCTGAAAGCTTCTACTTCCATACTGAAGGCTTCAACCTTGAAACCCACTGTATACCACGTTTCATCAATTTTCATACTAGATCAAACAGCTTCAACACAACCCTTCACTTAACATCAACAAAAATATTTTTCCCAAACTTCAAATAGAACAGTGAGACCACTGTAGCCAGAGTATCAGAAATAACCCAGACTTCAGAAAAGATATGCAGATACAAAATCAACCCTGAACATTCATTAATTCAAAGAGCATACGCTATTTTTCTTTTCTAAAGCCGCATATATATGCACTTCCCTGTACATTAACCCATGTATACTTCTGTGTATTTTATTCTTCAGAAAACCCTAACTGCCATATGCACTTTTCATTAAGAAAACCCACATATATACGCGCTTTCGATGAAACCAACTAGCATATATATCTGTAAAGAATAAATTTTGTAGATCAGACAAGATCTATAAGACTTACCCAGATTTATTCATTTTCTTCTGTAGAATTGCACCAGTTCTTCGTCATTCCTTCAGTAGGTCATTCTAGAGATTCATCATCATCAGATCTAGAGATCTTGAACCATCATCAGATCCATGGATGCATCATAGATTCAGATCTATCAATTAAGAACAAATTTCATCCATGCAGATATTCCTTAGAGAAATTTATTCATCAACAACCCTTGCTCCTGCACACCCTTGCACTATGATCTTCTTCTCCTTATATATATTTAGCCTTTACCAATACCATGAGTCAAAACCACGCAACCACTGATTATATTCTTGGACGGGATCAATTTGACAACCCAGCGCTCAATACTATGGGCCAATACCATGGTAATGCCCCTTGGTTTTATAAATTTAGAGCGCAAATAGGAATACGCTACTTGACATGTACTTTTTCGCGTATATACGCTACTTAGCTTTTACAAACCCGCGTATGCTTTGTGACATACTTTGTTCATCATTACTCTGGCACTTACTGGAATTTCTTTCTTCATTACATTTGAACTGCTCTGTAGATACATCAGATTTACATCATTAACAAATAGGTTGCTATCCAAAGGCAAATCATCAATTCAGTTTCCATCAAGGACAACTTCATCAAGTAGGTTGCCATCAAGGACAACTTATTGCATCATATTGCCAACAATCTCCCCCTTTGGACTTGATGGCAACCACGATGGTGTTTGATCACCACAACAGATAAATACATTGATTATAATCATTATTCAAACACCATGATACTCTCCCCCTTTGAAATCAAGGGCAAAGGGCGGATCAAAACTAAAACAAGGTTTATCTTCCCTTGTAGAAAGATGAGCTCTATAGATCTGATGTGACTGAAGTTACCATGCTCCCCTTGAGTTCATGTTGAATATTAAAACATATTTTTCAATGAAGTACATGACTCTATGACCTTTCCTATCACCAAGGACTCATAGCTACATCAGTGATCCAACCAAGTGGATTTACATATGTGACTCAAATACCCAACCAAGTGAGTTTACCCATTTTGACTCAACTACCCAACCAAGTGGGTTTACAAAAAAGAAGAAGTCCTTACATGACTGAATATTAAAATTTTACATCATAGGTCTTAACATGCCCTTTTCATCAAATTACAGAAATGACTTATACAATCAAGACCAAAGAATCTCAAGCATGAGATCAGACCACAGCAAATAATGAGAATGCCAACAATGCATCTTTTCCACAAGACCAATGCTCCCCCTTAGCCTGTGCATCCTGAAAATTTTCAATAGCAAATCATCAAGGCATCTTCATCAAAAACATCAGAGAATGAAATAGAATTATGAGAACTGGAACACCACCAGAGATGCCAGACAACACCGCAGCTATGCTGAAGAATGCTGACCCAAAAATTTTGTCAGCAAACACCCATACGTGGTTTTCTGTGTATAAACTCGCATATATATGCGACTGTCCTTCATGAAATCCACGTATCCAATTTAATCTTCTGAATTTTAAGCAGATCTGATCCTCTGCATGGCAGAGACTACTCCAAGATTCTGTCTGAGATATTCGAATGCTTCCCTGGGCAAAGGTTTGGTAAATATATCATCAACTTGTTCTTTGGAGGGAACATACTCCAACTTCACCTTTTGTTCAAGCACTTGTTCACGTAAGAAATGATACTTGATGGGAATGTGTTTGGTCTTGGAATGCATAACAGGATTCTTTGAGATATTGATGGCACTTGTATTATCACACATAATGGAAATAGGAGGTGAACATTCGATTTGAATGTCTTGTAAGGTTTGCATCATCCAAAGAAGTTGACTGCAACATGATGCGGCAACCACATATTCTGTTTCTGTTGTAGATAAGCAATAGAGCTTTGCTTCTTACTAAACCAAGATACTAACCAGGGCCCCATATAGAATGCACCACCAATAGTGCTTTTCCGATCATCAACATTTCCAGCCCAATCTGCATCATTGTAAGCATGAAGAGTAAGATCAGCATTCTTTGGACACCATAGTCCAAATTCTTGAGTTCCTTGTAGATATTTGAATATTCTTTTGACAGCCTGGAGGTGAGACTCTTTTGGATTAGCTTGGAATCATCCAACAATCCCAACTTCATGCATAATGTCTGGTCTTGTCCCAATGAGATAAAGTAGACTTCCTATCATAGATCTGTATTCTGGTTGATTCACCGTGGGGGATTCATCATTAGTACTGAGATTACATCCGGTTATCATTGGTGTACTTACAGGTTTGCAATCTTCCATGCCATACTTCTTCAGAATTTGCTTAAGATACTTTGCTTGTGATAAGAATATGCCATCTGTTGCTTGTTGCACTTGCAAGCCAAGAAAGAATGTTAGTTGCCCAAGTAATGACATTTCAAATTCTTGTTGCATAACAGAAGCAATTTTCTGACTCATAGACTCTTCATTACTTCCAAAAATGATATCATCAACATATACAACCACAATCAATAGTTTATCATTTTCAGTTTTTGTGTATAAGTTGCTATCAGCAGACCCCTTTGAAAATCCTTGTTGATGAAGATATTTGTCAAGACGATAATACTGTGCCCTTGGAGCTTGTTTGAGACCATATAGAGCCTTTTTAAGTCTACAAACAAGTTTTTCATCATTTCCCAAAATGAATCCTTCCGGTTGTTATATATAGAAATTCTTTCTAGATCACCATTGAGAAAAGCCATTTAACATCCAGCCTGATAAACTTTGATTCACAGCTGAAAAGCATAAAACATTCTTATGGCTTCAAGTCTAGCTGTTGAGGAGCAAAATTTTCTTCAAAGTCTATACATTCTTGTTGAGTATACCCTTTGCAAACAAGTTTAGCTTTGTTTCTTATAACATCCCCATTCTCATTTAACTTGTTTTTTAATATCCATTTAGTTCCATTGACATTTTTATCATGTGGTCTTGGTACTAATTCCCAAGTGTGATTATTTTCAATTTGATCAAGCTCTTCATTCATGGCTTGAATCCAACATTCATCTTTGCTAGCTTGATTGACATTGTGTGGCTCAATAGTGGATAGAAATGCCAGATAGCTAGAAGATCCCACAAGATTCCTTCTTGTTTTTACACCTGATCCCTTATCTCCGAAAATTTGAGATTTTGGATGATTCTTTTGAACATATCTGGATGGAGCTTTTCCAGATAAATCATCTTCAAGTTCTTCATTGGGTTCACTATCTATATCATTGCTATTTGATGTAGACGGACATATGTCACCATTGTCTTCATTTGTTGTTTGTTTTTCTTCTTTGGAGTCAGTAAGACACACACTAATACAATAATGACCACATTCAAAAAAAATCTTCTCTCCGTCTTTATTGTAATATTTATATGCTTTACCTGGAGGAGGCAGCTACATATTCCTTCATCTCCATTTGTGGCTCAAACTTATCAAGTTTTTCATCATTATTTTTTAGTAAAGAATTTTACTCTAAAAATTCTAAAATGCTTTATAGTGGGAGGATTACCATACCAGAGTTCATATGGAGTTTTATCACTATTTACATGAACATGTGCCTTGTTGAGAATGTTTACTGCTGTATGTGTTGCTTCTCCCCAAAATGTGTCAGGTGTTCCTGAATCATCAAGTATAGCTCTAGCCATTTGTTGAACTGTTATGTTCATTCTTTCTGCAACGCCATTCTGTTGTGGAGTGCCAGCTACAGAAAACTGTTTTTTTATGCCATGTTGTTCACAAAATTCAAGGAATTCATTGGATTTATATTCTCCTCCTCGATCAGATCGAAGACACTTGATTTTTAGATCTAATTCATTCTCAAATAATGCTTTGAAGATCTGAAATTTTTCAAATGCTGCATCTTTGTGTTTAATGAGCCCGATCCACTGGATTCTAGAGAAACTGTATCAGTAAATAAGATATAGTAATAATGTCAAGAGTAGACTTTTTTCCGTTATGTGTCCACATATTTCAGTATGAATGAGTTCAAGAGGCTTACTTGATGATCCTTCCTTGGCATTAAATTTCACTCTGGTTTGCTTACCGAATTGGAAAGATTTGCATATGATACTTTCAGGTAGAGTAATATTGAGAAGATCACGAACAGCTTTAAGTCTGCTTGATTTGTTGATTTAAGAGAAGCTCAGATGCCCCAACCTTCTATGCCATAGCCATTTTTTTGAATATTTACTCAAGTAACATTTTTCTTTGTAGTTATTCAATACATATAGGTTGCTTGGAGTTCTGTTTCCTTTTATAATTGTTTTACTTGTATCAAGATCACGTACCACACATTCTTTTGAACTGGAAGATAACTTCAGCTTCCTTGATCACATACTTGACTTACACTCAACAGTTTTGATTTAATCCATCCACATACATGACATGATTGGCTTTCACTTTAGAAAAACACACCTTTTTCCTTAATTTATAAATAGTGTAATATTTCAATGTGTTATCCTTCTTTGTTGTTTCATATGCAAGAAGTTTTCTTTTGTCACCTGTCATGTGTCTTGAGCATCAAATATCAATGTACCATTGATTTTCTTCACCTTCTGCAAATAACTCTATCCCACAATTTTCAACCTGTAATTCCTTCTTTTTCCATACTTTGGAACTTGAAGGAAAATGTTGTTTTGGCTGGACTTTTCTCCTGCATTCAAATTCTTCATGGCCAAAGTTATTTTTGACATGTATTCAATCACTTTAAGAGGAGAAAATACATATTTATTTTTTCCAATATCAATCCTTTTCTTTCTTGCTTCTCTTGTCATGATGGTTTTATATGCAACACATTAAATAGCTTTATGACCAAAATTATGATATGAGAAACATTGTCCATTGAAGAAGAAATTTCTGCGATCATGAAATCTTCTACTTGAATTTACCTGTTGATTGGTGTTTCTTTGAAAGGTATTCTTGTTAGTGTTATTTGAATTGATATGGTCATGCTTTACCTGTAAAGATTCTTTATTCCCTACCTGAGTGGCAGAATGTTGTATACTAGCTGTAGTTGCTTTTAGATAATTTGGTGCTGAAGCCTGAGAAGATTCTCCGATATATCCAAGACCTGTCTTTATAAAAGGATACCATTGTACCTTGATAATCTCATCTAAGGTTTTAGATCCTTTAGCAAATCTAAGATTCAAAGTCTTCACTTTCTCAATTTATTTTCTTAGACTTACTATTTCACATTCTAATTTCTCATTGTGTTTATCCTTTTCTTCAAGCTGATTTTTCAGAGTTTCTATGGATATTTTACTTTCTTCTAAGCATATTTTTTACTTTCTTCTAAGCATATTTTGAGTTGATTGAATTCATCAAGAAAATAATTGTCCTCTAGAGCATCCATAAAAGTATCTTATTCTTCTCTAGATTCTTTTCAAATGCTATGAGAATTTTAAGATCTGCTTCTACATTCTTCCTCACCGCGATAACCCATCACTCTGCTTCATGAGTATAGTAACTTTTTTCTACAGACCGATTCTTATTCCTTCGTTACTTCCTTCCCTTTTTCATGTGTTTCTTTATGAGGACACTGAAGAGAGTATGATCTTTTAACTCTTCCACAAGAAAAACATTTGAAAGGAAGCTTACCCAACCGTCCTTGCGTTGCTGAAGTTTCTTTACAAAATTTACCTCATCTTCTTCTAAGATATATCTTGATCCTTCTGCTTCTTGTACTTTATTCCCTTTTGTAGAAGCTCTAAAGACGGCTTCTTTGACTTCAGATGGTCCTCCTCTTCTCATTTCATAAGAAATTAGTATGCCATGGAGTTGTACGACAGTAATATTTTGAAGATCCTGTTTTTCTTCAAGAGCAGAAACTTTTGACTCAAATTTTTCCGTTAGAGATCTTAATATTTTCTCAACCAAAGTAGATTCTGCTATTGTTTCTCCCATGTTTCTCATACGATTTACAATATCATCAAGACGTAAGAAGAAACTAGCAACGCTCTCATCATTATGCATCTTCAAATTTTCATATTCAATTCTGAGATTTTTGAGTTTAGCACTTTTTACCTTTGCATCACCTTCGAAACTTAGATGATTTTGTCCCATATTTCCTTTGTCATATCCAAACCGCATGACTTTGACAAAATCTAATTCGCTAGACTAAAGATGAAAAGTTAGACTTCCCAATATAGCATTGACCGCCTTTGCATTTGTTTCAGAATTCTTCCTTTCCGTCGGATTTGTTGGTACTGTGGCTGGATATTGATATCCTCCTTCAACAATAGCCCATACATCTGCTCCCAGAGACTGAAGATAGGATCTCATCCTTTTTTTCCAAAATATTAAATTGTTTCCGTTAAAGAGTGGAGGCTTGATAGATGATGTTCCATCTTGATTTCTCATCTTCCTTGATCTTCCTTCTAGCGGCTAAGCTTTTTCAGAAGGACCTGATCTTATACCAATTGTTGGGAAAAATACCGAGAGGGGGGGGGGGGGGGCAACGCATTTAGATTTGACTGAATACTTATTAATTTTTCCCTCGCTAAAACACATACGCTACTTTACTGAACCCAACTCATGTATACACACGGATATCCTTAAGAAAACTTGCGTATTACCAGAGATCTTATTATGCATGTAATTCTTTACTTAGATCAGTGCATCATTCATTCATCAGGTGTTTAGTAAGAAGTAAGAATGTGCATTAAGAATAGAATAAATCATCACACATAAAAAACACACATGAACACCAGGATTTAAGGTGGAAACCCAATTCGGGAGAAAACCACCACTGCTGTCATCTCTGTCTTCAATCTTTATTATTTAGAAAACCTTTTACAACATAGTATTGATGCAGACTCATATCAGTATGCAGGCTTCTACCTATAGAAGGCTGCAACCTTCTCTCATTTTCTAGCTGCAACTGGAAGGGAGCTCCAACCCCCTGAACTCATTTACCAGCCTCTCCTGGAAGGGAGCTTCGACCCCCTGATTTCAACACCAGCTTCTACTGGCTGAAAGCTTCTACTTCCATACTGAAGGCTTCAGTCTTCAAACCCATTGTAGACCACGTTTCATCAATTTTCATACTGGATCAAACAGCTTCAACACAACCCTTCACTTAACATCAACAAACATATTTTTCCCAAACTTCAAACAGAAGAGTGAGACCACTATAGCCAGAATATCATAAATAACCCAGACTTCAGAAAATATATGTAGATACAAACTCAACCCTGAACATTCATTAATTCAAATAGCATATGCTACTTTTATTTTCTGAAGTCGTGTATATACGCAATTCCCTGTACATCAACCCACGTATACTTCTGTGTATTTTATTCTTCAGAAAACCCTAACTACCATACGTGCTTTTCATTAAGCAAACCCATGTATATACGCACTTTCGATGAAACCAACTAGCGTATAGATCTGTAAAGAATAAATTTTGCAGATAAGACCAGATCTATAAGACTTACCTAGATTTATTCATTTTCTTCAACATAATTGCACCAGTTCTTCGTCATTCCTTCAGTAGGTCATTCTAGAGATTCATCATCATCAGATCTAGAGATCTTGAACCATCATCAGATCCATGGGTGCATCATAGATTCAGATCTATCAATTAAGAACAAAGTTCATCCATGCAGATATTCCTTAGAGAAATTTATTCATCAACAACCCTTGCTCCTGCACACCCTTGCACTATGATCTTCTTCTCCTTATATATATTTAGCCTTTACCAATACCATGAGTCAAAACCACGCAACCACTGATGGTATTCTTGGACGGGATCAATTTGACAACGCAGTGCTCAATACTGTGGGCCAATACCATGGTAATGCCCCTTGGTTTTATAAATTTAGAGCGCAAATAGGTATACGCTACTTGGCACGTACTTTTCCGCGTATATACACTACTTAGCTTTTAAAAACTCGTGTATTCTCTGTGACATACTTTGTTCATCATTACTCTAGCACTTACTGGAATTTCTTTCTTCATTACATCTGAACTGCTCTGTAGATCTTCATCAAGTAGGTTGCCATCAAGGACAACTCATTACATCATATTGCCAACATGCTTATGATAAGATAAATATATATATTGATTGTTTCTTTATTTCTGCATTCTGTTAAGACCAGAAACATTCATTTTTATGTGTGCAATTTGATTTAACAGTATAATAGCACTTGCAATAATTAGACACTCATTCTAAGAATTGAATGCTAAGTGAAAGAAGCTTTGATCCGGTGCAAGAACTCATTTCTTCCCATGGGATCTAAGTGCTTTGAACCTGGATAAGTTCAAGCCCTTGCATGAAGTAAAAAAATCCTTTAGTAAAGAAACTATCTATACCTTCTGCATAAATCTCTGTTCCTGCACTAGTGCAAGCAGATTGCGAAAGTGCACGACATATTAGTGCAAGAAGGAAATCTCTAAAGGAGCAAATTTAAGGGCCCATATAATGATACTGCTAAGTGTCTCTGCTAAAGAAAAACACACACTCAGTAGTTAAAAAATAATTAGCTAGAGTGATTTCCTTTTATCTTTAATTCCCTCTTGCAAATGCATTCTTTCTTGTTCCAATCTTAGATTATTTTTGATGGTTCAAGTTGCCTTCTTTTCTCTTTTTAATTTGATTCTACAATATTTCCTTTAAAAGAAAGTACGGATTTATATTAAGGAGATTCATACCATCTCTAGCATTACCTATGCTTCGTCTCTAAGTTTACGGATCCCCTAGGTTGACAAATTAAGTGTTGAGGAGTTTGCTGAAGTGTAATTCCTGCACCCAACATTTTGGCGCTATTGTCGGGGAGGCGATTTGATTTGGTAAGAATTTTCTAATTATACAATAGAGGTAATTTTTCCTTTATTTTTGCAGTATTGTTTGGAAAAAGCTTCTTTGAAGGAATTCTACTGGTTTTAATTGATTTCTGACAACATTTTTACTAGAAGTTGTTGCTATTTTTCGTTTTGAAATGAATGCCTAGAAAAGGTAAGGGTTCGAAGCCCACTAAGGGCCAAAATAATTTTGAACACAATTCTCATATTGGGTATCCTTCTATAAGCAAGAAGTCCAATTCAATTCAAACCCATCATGTAGGAACAATCCACCTGGATTTGGGTATCAACAACTTAGGTGTGGATTAGCCTTTTGAGAGCAGTACAAGTAAAAGGGAAACAATGGTGGACCATGAAGATAATTTGGAAGGGACTGGTGAAAACTGGGTAAGTAGAGAACAATCCACTTTTGTGTTTCCAATTGTGGATCCTGATACTGTGGCACAAATGAAGAATATTCCACCATCATCTCTCCCTCATTTCCATGGTAAAGTTCATGAATATCCTAACTCTTTTTTATTCAAGTTTGATATTCTGTGTAGAAGTTATGATTATTCAACTGACGCTCAGAAGTTACGATTATTTCTTGTTACTCTCAAGGACTCAACTCTACACTGGTTTTTGGGGTTAGGAGGAAACACTATAAACTCTTGGGATAAGATGAAGAGAGTGTTTTTGTCTAAATATCAAGAATATTGCAAAAATTGAGACATGCAAGATGATATTTTTACAATCATACAGGATGATGATGAAACTCTTGAGGATTACCTGGAAATATTTCTGTATATTTTACAAAGATCGAAACTTAAGTTTGATCCCAGTACTATTAGAACAATGTTCTTAAGAGGACTTATTGATAATGCTAGAAATAATTTAAATTTGTTAGGACAAGGTGATATTTCTCAGCAAACTTTTGAACAAATTTGTGAATTATGCAGGGAATTTTCGAGAAATCAGTATAGAACTGAATCTACTGATGCTATGATTATTGGACTAGAAAATAAAATGGAAAGAATGAAAATAGATATAATGAATACTGTTACCAAAAAGTTAGACTCTTTAAAATTCCAGAAAAAACTCATGAAAGAACAAGAGTCATTATATATTTTTTGTCCTAAATGTAGAGACAAGCATCCTCCTAAAGAGTGTCCTCTTAATTTGAAAGAAACTAATAAGTGTGCTATTTGTGAAGAAGACCATGTCACAGAAAAATGTCCCTCTATACCTGGAATTAAAGCTATATTTACAGGGGCACAACTTGAAGCTGAATACTTGTATGCTATGGGAGCATGAAGGAATTGGCCTCAAGTAGGTGCAGGTATGGCTCCTGAATTTTCTCCACACTATTTTGGTTATAATTCACATGCATATTCTTATCCTAACACTAGTCAGTAGTGGCAGTATGGGAATCAATATCAGCATGGGAAACCTTCTCAACCATGGCAACAAGGTTGGAAAGGGCCAACTCATTTTCCATATTCCCACTAGCCACCTATGCAGTCATATCCATCTACACATACACCTTATTCAAGGCCTCAATTTTCGAGTCAGTCTACTCCACCGTTACCTTTACGTCCACCCTTTCAACCACCTTAGTTGCCTGCTCAACCTGTGCCCAATCCTAACAATAATAAAGCAGTGCAAATGATCTATGTAACAAACCCACCTTTACCATTCAAATACTAGTCTATTCCAGTTGGGGTTCATGATATTCAATTAAGATCGGGAAGGACTGTAACATCAGAAAATCAGAAGCAACCTATGGTGATTGTTGAAGAGAAAGGAGAAGAGGAAACTCTTAACCATTCTCCGAAAGCTGTCACTAAGCAGACTTTACCCTCTGAATCCTTGCCATGTTCTTCCAACCAGCCTCCCTTCCCAGAGAGGCTAGTAATGGAAAGGAGTGAGCCTATTTCCAAGACTAGTTTGGCATCTAAGCTTCAGAATCTTTTTATTAAGATAAATTTGCTTCAAGCCATTAAAGAGATCCCCATTTTTACTAAGATTATTAAGGGAATTTGTCTCAAGAAACCTGGGAGGAAGAGATTGGAGCCCCAAACCATTCAATTTGTTGGTAGGGCAGCAGAGTTGATGACAGGATGTGCGTCTATGGAGAAATATACTGATCCCAGAAACCCTGTTGTCTCAGTTCAGATTGGTAATGTCCTTGTCTCTAATGTTCTTATAGACCTGGGGGCAGCCATTAATGTAATGAATAAGCAAACCATGGATCAAATTCAGTTATCTCATCTTCGACCTACTCCCACTGTGCTTGAATTGGCATATAGATCTAAAATTAAGCCAGAAGGAGTATTGGACGATGTGATCATTTCATTAGATTCTTGGGAATATCCTGTTGATTTCATTGTGCTTCAGCCAAAGAAACCAGTAGGAGGAAATCCCTTGATCTTGGGTCGACCATGGCTTGCTATAGTTGATGCCTATATTGGATGTCGTTCCGGTGATATGTATATTTCGCATGGAGATTCTAGGAAGAAAGTTACCTTATACCCCCCTGCTAGATCCATTGAGGATCTTCAAGATACTTTATGGTTGGATCAAAGCAGTGATGAGGAGACTCAGCCTATTTTCCTTATTCATCATTATATTGGGTCTTCACAAGAAGATGAGATTCAAGATTTCCTGAATAATCTAAACACTTTGCCTAATTTTGAGCCATTGAGCTAGATTTTCAGCCTAGATTTTCAAGATAATCATGATTCTCATTCTTTTGTACCGCTACATTTGAACACTCCCTTGAGTACTCCTGAGCCTGATACCACTCTTGTTGAGATTAGCCCTGGTAAATCCTTGCATATTAGTTCAGATTTGGACTCATCTCAGCAGGAGCAACTTGTGAATTTGTTGCAAAACCATCTTAGTGCCTTTGCTTAGGGCTATGAAGATATGAAGGGTATCCCTCCTGAAACTTGTACACATCATATCTATATTCAGGAAGGAACCCGACCTGTTTGACAACCCCAAAGGCGAATGAATCCAGCTCTAAGAGATATTGTGAAGGAAGAAGTACAAAAACTCTTGGATGACGGTTTTATCTATCCTATTTCTAACAATCAGTGGGTCTCTCCATTAGTGCTAGTACCTAAGAAATATGGAAGGTGGTGTATTTGTATTGATTATCAAGAATTAAATAAAGCCACTCTCAAATATTACTTCCCTCTCCCTTTCATTGACCAGGTGCTTGATACCCTTGCAGGAAAGAGATATTTTTCCTTTTTGGATGGCTTCAGTGGTTATAACCAGATACATATTACACCCGAAGATCAGGATAAAACTACTTTTACATGTCCATGGGGTACATTT
Organism: Pinus albicaulis; assembly: GCA_034641835.2. Classification (NCBI taxonomy): domain Eukaryota; kingdom Viridiplantae; phylum Streptophyta; class Pinopsida; order Pinales; family Pinaceae; genus Pinus; species Pinus albicaulis. Next base: position 78,201 of record JAXQQM020074821.1, read on the forward strand.
TCTTATAAAGTGCTTCCCTTTGGTTTATGTAATGCCCCGACTACCTTTCAAAGGGCAGTCTTGGCTATTTTTGTTGATATAGAATTTGTGGAAATTTATATGGATGATTTTTCTGTGTTTGGTGATTATTTTCAGGAAGCTCTCAAAAATCTGGAGAAAGTACTTCTTAGTTTTTAGGAAGACCATCTCGCTTTGAGAGACAAGAAATGTAGATTAATGTGCAAATCGAGAGTGGTACTTGGCCATTTGATTTCTGATAAAGGTATCCAGGTTGTTCCGGCAAAGATTGAAATCATTTTGCATCTTCCTGCACCCAAAACTCAAAGGGAAGTAACAGGGTTTTTAGGACATGCTGGTTACTATAGAAGATTCATTGAAATTTTTTCTAAGATAGCTACCCCTCTTTTCTGACTTCTAGTTAAGGATAGTGAATTTTCTTGGTCCACGGCTTGCCAACAGTCTTTTGAAACATTGAAGGAAAAGTTGGTGCACGCACAAGTTTTGCGAGGTCCTAACTGGTCCCTTCCTTTTCACATTTCCTCTGATGCTTCAGATTTGGCTATTGGTGTAGCTTTAGGACAAGAGGAAAATAAGCAATCCTATGCTATTTATTATATTAGTAAGAATTTGTCTTTCGCTGAATTGAATTATATAGTTACAGAGAAAGAGTTTTTAGTTGTAATTTTTGCAATTAATAAGTTCAGGCACTATATTACAGGATATGAAGCATTTGTACATACTGATCATTCCGCGATTAAAAATTTGATGAAAAAACCATTGAATAGTGGTAGAGCGACTAGGTGGTTGCTATTGTTGCAGGAATTTAATGTTACTATTGTTGATAGACTAGGGAAATCTAATGTTGTAGCAGATTTTCTTTCTAGATTAGATAATCGCGGTGACGCAACTCCTGTTAATGATGATTTTCCATATGAACATATTTTTTCTATGTCAGCAGATTCTCTGTGGTTTGCTGTGATTGCTAATTACTTGGTTACTGGGAAAACACCACCCCACTTGTCTTCTCGTGAAAAGCGGAATATTATTCAGAAAAGTGCTGCATATTCCTGGATTCAAGGAGATCTCTTTTACACTGGTCCAGATCTGATTATCCGTAGATGTGTAAGAGAGGAGGGAGTGTTTGACATATTGAAATCTGCTCATGATGAACCTTGCAGAGGCCACTTCGCTGATAAGCGGACTGCATACAAATTATTGCATGCTGGTTACTTTTGGCCTTCCTTGTTTAAGGATGCCAAAAAATATGTCAAGCGATGTGATAGCTGTCAACGAATTGGCCAGCCTAATCAAACTAATGAAATGCATTTATGCCCCCAAGTTATGATTGAGCCGTTTGAAAAATGGGCTATTGATTTTATAGGGCCAATAAATCCAACGTCGTTAAGTAAAAAGTATATTTTGGTTTGTACAGATTTTGTTACAAAATGGGTAGAAGCTAAATCTGTTTCCTTTTCTATAGAAAAAGTTGTTGTTGATTTTATTTTTACTGAAATCTTTACTAGATTTGCTGTGCCTAGAGAAATTTTTTTGACAATGGTCCGCAGTTTATTTCTAATCTAGTATAGGGTGTGATGGAGCAATACAATATTCGGCATAGGAAATCCACGTTGTATCACCCACAAGAAAATGGCCAGGTGGAATCCACAAATAAATTAATCAAGTCCATTCTTATAAAGACAGTAAACATGCATCGGAAAGACTAGACTGAAATATTACCGGAAGCTTTATGGGCATACAGAACCACTTGGAGAAATAGCACGGGACATACACCATATGAGTTGGTATATGGAAAATAGGTTCTGTTACCAATTGAATTCCAGATCAAAACTTTCAGAACTGCAGTTCAGTTAGGACTAGATCTCTTTGAGGCACAACAACAATGTCTTTTCCAATTAAATGAGTTAGATGAATTTCATAGCGATGTTGTTCATAAGAACATACTAATTCAACAACAACACAAAAGGTGGCATGACAAGTCTATTCAGAAAAGAAATTCCAACCAGGTGATTGGGTGCTCCTTTATGATTCTTGATTTAAAAATTTTAAAGGAAAATTCCATACACATTGGATGGGACCTTATGAAGTGATCCAAGTATTCGATAATGGAGCAGTAGAAGTTAAAACTATTGATGGGCAAAATTCAGTATTCCTGGTAAATGGACACAGATTAAAGAAGTATTTTCAGCCACTTTCCAGGAAATATTTTACACAGCAAGTCCAACAGAAATTCGGGGCGGTAGTGGTGAATGCTAATACAATTTTTTTGAAAATATGAGTTCTTCTTCTTCTTAAAAAGGAAAAAAAAAATTAAAAAAAAAATTAAAAATAAAAAGTAAAGAAAAAATATTTTCTTGTAATTATGAAAATCAGTTCGCTGACATGATTGCAAAAGGATCAACCTGAAAACTAGCTTGCTGGCAGGAAATTTTTCTAATAAAAAGAGAATGTTGTGTGATCTTTAGATATGCTAGCAACCACCAAGTAAAAGCAGGTTCAGTAGAACCAACCTTTGAACAATTGGGGTAATTAGCATGGATATTTTTATTCAAGTAACACTTAATTCTCGCTGCAGTTATTTTTCTTGCACCAGTGCAGGCAGACCTTCCAGAAAATTTTCTGCCTTTCTTCATATCCCATTTTCTAATATTCCCTCAGTTTCTTCTTCAATCCAAAATGATTAACCTTTCCATATTATTCTGAAGTTACCCTGTCCGTTTCGTAAAACCCCACTTTACCCTTGAATTTTTTTCCCTATCCCACTTCTGTTTATCCCCTCTTGTGGTACTATTCCTGGAATCCCTGTAACATAATTCCTTCCCATTTTGAAATTTCCATTTTCCCACTTCTTTATTCCCTCATGAATTTCAGGATCTCGCGTACAAAGAGCAAAATGATATGCTCTGAAACATTAAGAAAGGGCGAAGCAAATTTCCAGTATAAATTGAGGAAATCATGTTGGAAGTCCAACCTATATTTTACTTAAATTCCCTATTATTTTTCAGATATTATGTTTGCACTAGTGCAAGCACGTCGTCTTATATAATAAGTGCAAGCAGAATGGTACTAGCAAGATGGCATAATTTAAGCGATGCAAGAATACCGGTGCAAGCATGCACCCTGTTAGAAACATAGTACACTTTGTTCTTTTCATAGCATATGTCATAGGAAAGTGGTCATCATGAAGGTTTGTGAGAAATCCTTTCACTTATTCGAGAAGTACTTGTGCTATCATATTAACTAGGAGAAAATTTAAAGTACAAGGTGTTTTTAAGTTAAGGGTCATGATCATTTTTTAATGAATGCTAAAGTTCTTTTTTTGAATTATGAAGGAGTGCGGAAATGTTTAACTGTTTCTTGTATATAATTTCCCTTTCTGCCATAATCCTAGATATCCTTCACTCGTAATGATTACCTCACCTAGCCGTTAAAATGCCGCCGCAAGTACCAATCCGGTATGACCTCAAAGATGTCGCGTATTCACGGCTATTTCAGTAGAATGAATGGGTGATAAGATGGAAGGAATGGTGGATAGTTGGATCCCTATCTATAAGAACCAATTTTCCCGGTGGTGCATGTAAATTCTTGACTGTTCATAACCGTTAAGCAATGATGCCGCCTGTTCGAAGCGAACCTTCGTCTCTTAGTATGGTAGAAAAGAATGTTGAGTTTCGCAATAGTCTTGCACTATTTCGAGACTCAAGCTTTCTTTAATTCTTGCAAAAGTTTGATGGGCACGATAATGAAGTGGCCCTATAGTTTGCCAGAAGTTTCAAAAATGGCCGAGCACAAATTGGGCCTCTAAAATTTAAGGTTACAGAAGATTTTATAGCAGCAGCGACACACTTGGAAAATACGAGTGAGCAGTGGTTTAAAAATTAGAAACTAGAGAGGAATCTATGGCAGCATTTCGCCGTCGACAAGAACATGAAGGTAGATTAGAAGAAATGAATTTCGCGTAGTGCCCTGCTGGGACAGTGGCAGGACCTCCTTTTCATCCTACATAAATTCGTAACCTGTGAGGGAAGGTACTCATTCACTTTTGTGTACCATTTTGGGATGTTGTAGAATTTCGAAGGCGCCTAGCACGCCCGGTGGTGAATTGATTTCCCCTATTTTTTTGTTAAGAGCTTGGAAAAAATGGCCAAAGGTGTGCGAGATGCACGGGAAGACTAGGTCGGCAAGAAATTATATCACCACGGTCTGATAAATATTTTGGTCCAGAAACAATCAGAAATTAAAGGCATGACCTGGGAGGCGCTGTTAAAATAGCTACATAAAAAGAAAGCTGTTGGAAAGGAGACAGAGGACCCTGCCAACACAAGCAAGGGTCCAAGTGAGAATGAAAAGGGGAGTCCTTCTTGCACCAATGCAAAAAGGAAACGACCCAGAAAATCAATAGAAGAAAGGGCCCCATCTCCAAAGAAGAAGAAGATAGCTAGCACACCTGTTGAAGAGAATCCTTCTACGACATCAGTACAGGCACAAACACCCGAAGAAGACAACCTATCATTCCTTGCGGAGGCAACAAAATCTGTAGAAGTCGAAGATGACACTTTTTTGGCCGATTTCATTAAAAAGGTCCAGAAAAAGAATGAGGAATCTAGTGTAGGCGAAGAACCACAAGACATCGAATCCCCTCCTACACTAGTGCAAGAAGAATAATAAGAAGCAAAAGAGATGGAAGAAGAAGAAGAAGAAAAAGAGAAAGAAGAAGAAAAATAACCAGAAGATGAAGAAGAAACAAAAGAAGAAGAAGAAGAAGAAGAAGAAAAGGAAGAAGAGTTTGCTAAAATCATGAGGGATACCGAGGTCCCTGAGGAAGACACAACCCTTGTCGAGACAAAATATTTGGTAAGTCTTGCTCGGATAGCTAAACTAGAGCTTCAAGTGCAAAACTTAGAGCAGCTCATAGCTAAAGTGCAAGAGGATAAAGAACAGAGTAGAGAAGAATTGACTGCAGAGATCCAGAAAAAGAAAGGAGAAGTTAGATTTGGAAGTACCGTGCTGTGCAATGTTTCAGGAAACTTAAAAAGGTGACAAAGAAGCTAAAGAACATTAGAAAGAAGAATTCTGAAACATTGCAAGCTGATGTCAGTATGTCAGAGCAGGATTGAGCGAGAATGCTCAAAGTTTTGAAGGTTTTTTGCAAAGGTAAAAAGTTGTGTGAGGACACACAACAGCTTAGGGATGGGAGGATGCTAGCCCCCTAATTTTCTCTCTTTTTCCCATTTTCCCCTTCCTAAATCATAACCATTTACCTCTGTTTTACCTCTATTATGCACCCTCATCTTGCACCAGTCCAAGCACGATGACATATTTTGTATAGACTTTATTTTCAATTAAGCTTAGCATTTATTAATTATTTATTACATTATTTCTTAATTTTAATCATTCTTTGTAACTTATCGATATCTCCTATGTTTATTTGGTAGTTAGAGTACTTACCGTGACCGTTGATCCTAGTGCAGGATCGGATCTTGCACCATTGCCAGCACAAATCCTTGCAGCAGATCCGAACCTACTTGATCACCGCCTCGTCTTGAGCCGCTTTAGCCACGACAATGGAGTGATCCAAAGGCAACCAAGACCAAATCTGTGAAGGGCGAAAGCTGGAGATTAGCTACAACTTGTTCTTCTAATTGTCTAATTTTGAAGACCGAAAAGATAAATTCTACGTTTGGTTATGTAATCAGTTAAATTAGAATCTATTTTGGCCTTCGGCCAAAGCTCTATATAATGTAGAATGTAAATATAATTAAGGAGGGGAAAAAGTTTTTGATAGTAGAGGAGAATAGAAACACAGTAGAGAGGCGGTAGCAGGTCGTTGTATTTTGTTATCGCCAAAATATGGGCTGGACGATGTATTAATGTATGTACTTGCCTCGATGAATCAATAAAAGGAGCTCTGCCTCATGTTTCGAAAATTATGTTTCTGTATTGAGTTGATGAATTGATTAAGGTACTGAGCATCGTTTCTATTTAAAAGGGAAACGTGCTGGTTGGCTAGGGCCCAGCCAACCCAGCTCGTTTACCCCATTTCTTGTTTTCTTGTAATTTGTGTTTATATTGTCAAGTGTGATTTAATCTTAAGCACATGTATTCCTGTCTGAGTGCAAGCGGATCTGTTGTGTGAAGTAGATAAATTTCATTTTCCTGTAATTTCTGTTCCTGTACTTGATTTCAGATTGGTTTTCCTCCATCTGGTCCAAGCAGGAGAAATGAACCTGCACCAGTGCACGTTGGTGTGATGTCTCTTTTTCTACAATTCTGTTTGACTGGTTTTCCCCAGCTAGTCTAAGCAGGAGGAATGAACCTGCACCAGTGCACATTGGTGTGATGCAACAAACTTTCTTAGTCTACTCCATGCAATCCTCTTTCTTTCATTAAATGCTTATGCCAGGATAAATATATATATTGATTGTTTCTTTATTTCTACATTCTGTTAAGACCAGAAACATTCATTTTTATGTGTGCAATTTGATTTAACAGTATAATAGCACTTGCAATAATTAAAAACTCATTCTAAGAATTAAGTGCTAAGTGAAGGAAGCTCTGATCCGGTGCAAGAACTCGTTTCTTGCCACGAGATTTGAGTGCTTTGAACCTGGACAAGTTCAAGCCCTTGCATGAAGTAAAAAAAGCCTTTAGTAAAGACACTATTTATACCTTCTGCATAAATTTCTATTCCTGCACTAATGCAAGCAGACTGCGAAAGTGCAGGACAGATTAGTGCAAGAAGGAAATCTCTAAAGGAGCAGATTTAAGGGCCCATCTGATGAGACTGCTAAGTGTATCTGCTAAAGAAAAACACACACTTAGTAGTTAAACAATAATTAGCTGGAGTGATTGCCTGTTATCTTTAATTCCCTCTTGCAAATGCATTCTTTCTTGTTCCAGTCTTAGATTATTTTTGATGGTTCAAGTTTCCTTCTTTTCTCTTTTTAATTTGATTATGCAATCTTTCCTTTAAAATAAAGTAGGGATTTATATTAAGGATATTCATACCATCTTTGGCATTTCCTGTGCTTTGTCTCTAAGTTTACGAATCCCCCGGATTGACAAATTAAGTGTTGAGGAGTTTTCTTAAGTGTAATTCCTACACCCAACATAAAGACAAAACCCTAATGACCTAATGAGACTTTGAATAACCTGACTTCCATGAATGAGATTTTGAATTAAAATACTTCATGGTGAAAAGAGACTTCCATTGGTGTTGTTATGCCCAAGGAGACATGAGAATGAGTTAGCAATGTGAATCTCAGAGGGAGAGTGAAGTTTATTGACAAGGACAACCACCAGTGGAACAATTTTATATCGTGACCTAATGGAATGATTGAAAAATCTTTAGAGTGGGACACCTAAGATGCACATGCAAAAATGTATTTTGATCCCTGGTGGAAGTATGCAAATACTGACACTAACAATAGGGAGAAAGATGGTCTAAAAATTTCAACATTCCAAATGAAGGGGGATCATTTTCTTGAAAATCCTTCTCCATTTCCCAACCTCAAATGGGGGATTCAAAGGGATGCATTACGACCAACTTGGAAAGAGTTCATATTCTTTGTGCAAAAATTTATCACTTGCAAGGGTAGGTTTAGTATGGTGTATCAATACCATATCTCGAATTTGGTGCACTTAAAATAGTGTAACCAATAAATATACCCTTTTATTTACTTAAGAGATTGACAAAGATAACATCAAATGTAAGGACACAACGAAACCTAACTTGGCTATACCATTAGGACCTGATAAAAATGTTAATTCAATGAATTTATACCAACTAGGCATCCCTTGGGAAGTGTTTATTAGACAAATTAAAACCAATCCATGAGATAAGGTTTTGACACAAAAGGCTTAATTAGCTCAAAATAAGTCAAAATTTTCTATTTTTTCCCCGACTTCAGAGCCTTGTTATAACACAAGGGCATCACAACACGATAATTATGGTAAAAGAGGGAATCAAGTCCTGAATTGGAGGTTGCTACAAAATTGACACCATCTTAGGTTGGTGATATAGGGGTGTTCAAGATTGAAAGATCTCTCCTTTGACCAACAACAACACTTGTAAAACAATAAGGAACATCCTCAAAGCGTAGAAAAAATCTTAACCAAACCCCAAGGAAAATGGAGGAAAAATTTGTAAAAGGGTTTGTAGGGCCCATGCTCCAAGAACTTTTATCACCACAAGGTAACCTAATAGGTATGTTCATTCACCCAAGTTGATGTCCCATGTGCCACAGGTTCAACTTGAATACCTCATGGATGAGGGATTCTAACATTCAAGCTTCCTCTTGTAATGAAAAGAAACAATATGAAACAAAACAAGGAAAACTAAAAATAAAAGAGGTAATTATGTGGGCTAAAAATCATTTTGATTTTTCAGCCTTAGTAATCAAGCCCTACACAAGAAAAATAAGTGGTTAATGATACAAAATAAAAAAGTTAAAGTTAAGCTTAAGAAAAACAAAGCCAAACTCAACAATTTGGATACCTTGTCAGAGGCCATTAGGAAAGAAAAAGGCCTAGAACTAAGGGCACATAGTTATTCAACAGAATGTGTGAAGGAGGACCCACATTACATTAATGGCATCCTTGATGAAATTGTCACAAATACTTATGCTTTCATCTAGTTGAACCTTGACTTGCCACAATGGAGGACTAAGGATGAACTCTTTGACTTGGGAATTATCAACAAGGAGATTCATTGAGAAGTTAAAACATATATGGTTTTCCATGTATCTCAATCAAGAAGAGAAACGGAAATCTAAGATTAGTAAGCATAAAGATTAATTGATGCAGACTCAAGCTTTAAAACATAATGCATATGAATTGGTTTTTGAAGCAATATCCTGCAGAACCCTTCCTAGGTTTATCCTAAATTTATACATTATCTATGGGCTTCGTTTATATTAATATAGTTGACAACATGAAAATAATATGAGGTGAAACACCCACAATATTTCATAGATATGATTTTCTCTGCTGACTCAAAATATCATAAAATTATTGTGTATAAAATTCAATTTCTTCATAAAGACAACACTTTTTGGAACCCCATCACCTATGTTGGGGATGTCCAACTATGAGCTTTCACATCATATATCCTTAATCTCATTCAATGAAAGAAGGCTACATATTTTTATGCACTGATAAATCAAAAGAAAGGTTAATAATTTGGGTCTAATGCCCATTATTAGGAGTGATAATAGATTATTATGAAAGGTTAAGGTATGATTTGAGAGTTTCTCTAACCATTAGAAATCACAAAGGTTTGCAGTAACAAAATATCAAGTAGTAGCAAGAGCTCATTCCCTAGAATCTCTCTTGGTTTCTCATGACATATGGAAAAATCTACCAAATTATTTAAGATTGAGAACTCAGTGGGATATCCCTTCCTTATATTAGCCCTAAATTTTGTTGCATTTTATACCAATTCTTTGATGACATATGGACCAAGTTGGATAGGATTAAAATTTCATTATCCTATCATATAGTTCCCAACTTGGGTCTACAGGGCACCAAAAAAATGGGATGAACGAGATGAGAGGATACAATGGATACAAATGGACAAAACTTTGGACTACTACAACTATAGAAAATTTGAGCACCCAACCTTTGATTGGGGAGAACTTCATGAAGGGGTGCCAAGGTTAGAATAATTAAGGTTGCGTAAGGAACATGAAACCAGGGCAATTGGGGGCATATGATGAACCATTGTTTCAACATCTTTCTACAATAGAAATGTTGCCTTTTTTATTCAATAAATATCCATTTTTCATCTCTTTCATTATAAATAAATTTCATTCCAATATTATTACGATATTTTTTTGCTCAAGGTAAATATAGTTGTCATTTCTCACTTTTATTTCTTTAATGTATATAATTAATATCTGTAAAGAGTTTATTTATGAGAGAGAGAGATTTATGTGTGGAATTGTGGTGTAGTGTTGTTCTGGTGATCCTTTCAAGTCTACATAGGCCACACTTTTAGGAGGGGCACTTGAGATATGGTGTTGTGATATTTTATTCATGTATAAAATATTATGTGGTTTCACTTCCTTGGTCAATCATTCAGTATTTTTTATCATATATTTTAGTTTCTTATGGTTTTTTTAATTTCCTATAGGTTCTATTTGCAATAGAATTGGTGTGAAGAATCATCATGTTCTCAATCCAGGTTTAGTATATAGAGCTAAATGTTAGGTTATGGCCATGGTTCCTAGTCATTGACATGTGAAGTGCCATTAGCTAAGCCGAGGTTGAGAATATTGTTGATTCCATTTTTTATCATCGATTTATGACTTAGATTTAAATTTGAATTTTTCTTTTTGTGTACATTATGTGAAGATTAGATTAGATCATATAGTAGTTGATTCTGATCAAGGAAAAATTTGCTTCTGTGTATATTATATCAAGTGTATCACATGTTAAAATAAACTCTGAGTTGATAAACTAAATGATTGTGTAACATGAGTTCTCCCTGATAATATTTAAACACATATAAACACTGTCACAAGGAAAGATCAAACAATGTGGTATAAGTTTAGTGAAGGTATGGAATGTCATGATAGTCATGTACTTACTGGGATTTAGATCATCCATAAATTATATTAGGGTGAATGATATGTTGGGACCAAGTGAGGGAGATCTAAAATGAACAACCTCATTGAAAAGGGTAGGAAACAATATTGTAAGGGTCCCATCACATGTTTGAAAAAAATCAGACTGAATGGTTCTTTGAACATCATATAACAATAGGTGTCTAAGAACACCATATAGGAATTTCCATGGGCATACTATAGGTAGGATTCAAGGTCAAAAGTTCATTTTTTCCAAGGGATTTGGGTGCCCCAAAAAACCTTGGGGAACATGGGAAGGAAAGAAAGGGGCTTTGTTCTCCTATATTTAGGAATCTTTGTTTTTTCCATTTAAGAAGACAAAATTATTCATTATGTATTGTTGTGGATATTTTGGAACGGAAAGCTCGGTCAAATCAAAGCTTTATATTCATATATTTGTAATTATTATCATATAATAATTCATAAGACAAGGGCCCTATAGGTAGGTAATCCACAATGGATTAAACATGTGAGGGAAGCATTCGTAAACATCATGAAAACATATGCATGAAGAAGTTAGACTTCAAAGAAGTTGTAGGGAGAGAGAAGAATTTGAGGAGAAGTTGATAAGGTTAAGGCTCAAAGGTGGGGGAAAAAGAGAAAAATAAATAAATTGTGATGTAATGAGAACATGATGGAATGGTAGGATTGGTTAATGTGGCAAATGATGTACTAGGCAAATAAGCATAGTTGGTGAAGAGAAGATGGTGGGACATCTAGAATTTAGAGATACTAGGTATAAGAGAAAGGAAACTAGTATAAATCCATCATAACTCTACATCTACCAAGCACCAAGAGGGATCAAATCTTGCAATATGTAAACCTATTTTTGAATGCAAAACTTAAGAAAAAATTTGTACCTCAAGAGGTTTGATTCGTCTTGACACTTAATATATTTGGGGTTAAAGATGGATCTTATATATATATATATATACCCTCATAACACATATAGCTACATATAGCTACATACATGTGTGCATGGAATTTTTCTTTGATATATTTTACGATTTTTTTTATATAATTTATTTAATATGATATAACAACATGGATTATATATAGGGAGGGTGATGTGGTTATATATTTATTAACTAAATTTAAACATATCATGAAATTTCATGTTACAAATATGAATCATCATTATTTTAATTTATATGGTAAGATGGATATATAATTTATAACTGCTATTTATATTGCATATCTCTAAATGTAAAATGTTTTTATTTCTAATTCTATTAAAACTTTCATACTATATATAGTTACATAGATAAGTTGTTGAAAATTTTCATATATATATATATATATGAAAAAGTAGTTATTGTAAGTATTAAAGTTTTATATGGTTATTAACTAAACTTAAATATAAGATTCTCAAATATAAATACCATAATTACAAATATAAATCACCATTACTTAAAATTTTTAAATGTGATATGCTGATTATGATTTTTTTTCCAAAGAAATTATTTGATTTTTTTATTCATAAAAACAAAATTGCAATATAACAAATAAAAGTGAACCAAATTATTACTATTTTAATTGGGTTAACAATATGTTTTATCCCTCCCACTAGACAATAGAGCACCTCTTAGCAAAAAAATAGTTTCCCACATTAAAGCCCATGTTAGGGAAACAAGAAAACCCACATAAGTTGGGAAATTCACACTTCTTGTTTAGAATTTAGACACCATTAGTTTCATAAAGCCCTTAGAAACGTCTTATATGTGAGGTAATATGGTGCAACCTATTAATTTTCTAATCTCAAGAAATCATTTGAAGTCATTATAACTCGTCCAACTTATCTTTGATGTAACTACTAACATCCAAAAATAATATCATACTCCCAAGTGCATAGTAAGCAATATAGATTCATCTTAACTTTGAATCTACTAAGCGCTAAGAGGAATCAAATATTTCAAGATTCAAACCACTTTATGATTGCAAATCTTGATAAAAGGTTTGCACCTCAAAATATTTGTTTCCTCTTGATACATGGTACATACAAAGTTAAAATGCATCTATACTAGTTGTTAACAATATTATTTATATTTGAGGGAGGCAGGAGCGGGAGGGGAATTGTTCAACCCCAATGGAATAATTGTGTCACAATATGCTTAGGGACTTGGACTCGTGACAAATAACCAAGCTAAGTACCTTGCTCTATGGAAGGGTTTGGAAATAGCTCTTACAAAGAAAATATTCAAACTAATGGTTTTCAGTGACTCAATGCTTGTTATTCGACATATGATCAAGGCCAAGAAGGTGCCAAATTCAAGCCATCCTCCCATTTTCCAAGGGACTACCCTAATTGCCTCTTTGTTTTATCAACTGGATTTTTTTCACGTGTATAGGCATTTAAATTCGATGGATGATTTTTTGGAAAAGAGGATCAACATTAAGACAAGGCATAATAGAGTTGGAATATTTTTTTATTAATTTTCCCCCCATCCCTTAGTTATGATTGGAATCCAAAGACACATTAATTTCATTATTAAATATTTCATCATGGGAAAATTGTTTCGAATAGGTGTGAGGCCATATGCCTCTTGCTTAGTCCTGCCTTTAGCTCAAATGTAAAGAATGAAGGGCATCTTGATTCGATGGCCTTACATTTTCCAGCCACAGATCCTCAAGGCTCCTTCCTGATATCAAATGCTCCTTAACAGGTGGTGCATCAATATAATTTCCCTTGTTATAGGGAACCTATGTATTTAGTTTGTCTTTGGTATAATTTTTTGTGGATCCCTCGGTCATGGAGTCTCATTCAATATGCAGTGGGATGGAGTTAATTTGTCATCTTGTTGTACCCATCAATTGTCAATTCTCTTTCTTTCTCAAATTTGGTTATTTAATGAACTAATTGGTCTTTTGTTGACGGTGCTGGATGACACCAAAATTGTAAGGATATATCCTTGATGTGAAGTCCGTATTAGACCTCAGACCATTTGGTGTACGAGTCCCATCTGGTCATACTGTCTGACCACCGTTGGACTGATTTAAAGTTATGCCTTGGGTACCAACCAACACAAGATAACACACACTAATTTAGTGCAAAAAGAATGTGGGATTTGCGAGACATATAGTGTAAGGTATATGAGGGAGACTTCCATGAGCGTTGAGAGAAACAAGCCATTGGTTAGAAAAGTAATAGAACTATCCTAAAGGGGGACCCGTGAATAAACAGAAAGACTTGTTGAATATATGAAAATTTGTTAGGTCCCTATATTACTAGTATAGTCCCTTATTGTTGTTAGTGTAACCCCCTTATTGTTATTATTGTACCCCTGTAACCCCCATATTTTTATTATTGTTCCCTTAAATTATTATTGTTAGGTCGACTAGGATTACATTGTGGCCCCATGGACTCCTATATATAGAAAGGAGGTTTTGTAATTTGTATCATCCAAGAATTTTTAATTCATGTAATGTATTGGAGGTTTCCCCCTCACATTTTCTTATTTCTAAGGCATTGATATCTCTTTTATTCTCTTTTTGGAGCTGGTTTCACAACATTTGGTATTAGAGCTTTGGATTCTAGGGTTTTGCTGCTCCAAACAGGTCATCATGGAATTTTCACTATACCTATTTTTCTACGAAGGTTCAAAAGCTGAAATATTTAGAGTGAGAAGCTGAAATCCTGAGGAACATCTTCGCAAAATTTCAGAGCTTGGTTCACAATATTTTTGGAGATATGATCTGTTTAAGTTAGGGCTCTTTTCAGGCTCCTGAATTTCACTTAAAAAGGTCTTTGCGAAATTTTCGCTATAAATTTTTTTCTATGAAGGTTTAGAAGCTGAAAGTTTTAGAGAGTGAAGCTGAAATATTGATGAACATCGTCATAAATTTTTAGAGCTTGGTTTGCAATATTTTCGGAGATATGAGCTGTGGAAGTTAGGTCTTTTTCAGGCTCCCGAATTTCATATAAAAGAGGTGATCGTGGGAAAATATTCATAAATCTCTCTCTGAGTATCGGATTGGAATTTTGTAAAAAGTACTGGAAGTAAACGGACTATATTTTCCTGTATATAAATTTCAGAGCCAAAGGAGTGAACAGTGACATGTGGCAAGTCATGCAAGTTTTCTCTACTGAACCAGTCCATAATTAGGTCATTGTGGGATATTGGACATAACTTTGCCTTGAAGAATCCAAATCAAGTCAGACCTATGGCATTTGAAAGAAAATTCAGAGGAATACTACCAGATCTAATTTCAGATATTTAGAATTTGCAAGTATAGAGATAAGTCAATTTCAATATCAAGCTCCTCAAAAGCAAGTAAAAGGTGTGTATTTTTTTTCCAGATTGCATAAGTCTTGTTTGAAGAATCAAGTTGAATTGATTCCAAGGGCATATTGTAGAATAGATATTAGTATTAGATTCTCAAATGGCCCTTAGAAATAATTAAACACCCATTAAGCCTTTAGAAGGCTCTACTATGACTCATGAAGACGAAGAATGATAACATCACATATCAAAATTACAAGAGCAAGCACAAAAAATTTCGCTCTCGCAAAGAGCAAAAAAAAATGACATGGAAGTTTTGAAGAAAGGCGTGGAATCTAAGATGGATGGTTTGAAGAATGGCATAAAAGCTAAGATGGATGGCATGGAAGCTGACATGGAATCTAATATGGATGACATGGAAGCTAAGATGGAAAACATGAAGAATGATCTAAAAGTAGACATGGAAGGCTTGACAAAGTTGATACAAGAAATGTTTCCTAATGGTGAAAAGATAGTAGAGGAAACTCATGATGAGAACAAAATAAATGTTAATCGTGATTTCATAAACTCTAATGTTGGCGGGAAGAACCACCATATTCCAAAAATGGATATGAGGAAGTTTGATGGAAAGGATCCTCTAACATGGATACTACAGATGGAGCAATATTTTGATCTCCATAATGTGCAAAACACACAAAAGGTACGCATTGCAACTTTACATTTAGAGAAAAATACATTTGTATGGTATCGATGGCTTTGCTCCCGTAAAAAAATTGTCACTTGGTCAATTTTTACGGAGGAAATGATAGCACATTATGAGGATACAAAGAGCAACACCTTCTTTACCCAATCGATAAATCTCAAACAAAAGGGTTTAGTGGGGCAGCACATTGAGGACTTCCAAAAATTGAATATAAGGGTAACTGATCTTACAGAGGAACACAGGATTGATCTCTTCCTAGGCACTTTGAAGGATAACATCCAACATGAAGTTCGCGTTTTGGAACCTGATTCATTGGAGAAGGCATTCAGGTTGGCAAGAAAAGTTGAATGTAAAATTATGGCGACAAGGAAGCCTACCACTCAATTCTATAAAGAAGGAAGTGTTGCTACACCTAGATTTCCACAATCTACAAGGTTGACACCACAACAATTGGAAGAAAAAAGAGCAAAAGGGCTTTGCTACAGTTGTGATAGCAAATACACTAAAGGTCATAAGTGTGCTGAGAAGAAATTATTTACATAGATTGTGAAGAGGAAGAAGAAAATGAACAAGAAGAGGATATACACCAGGAACCAACCCTAGAAGAGGAAGAAATGAATCCGACCATATCGTGTAATGCACTGGCAGGAATTACCACTCAAACTCTCAATATCGAAGGACAAATCAAGAAGAAAAAGGTAATAGTGTTGATTGATTCAGGTAGCACCCATAATTTTATTCATTGTAAGGTAGCCAAGGAATTAAATTGTTTCCTATACCCAGCACCAGAATGTCAAGTGATAGTTGCAAATGGAGGAACTATAAATTGCTCTAGGAAATGCCATAATATCAAGCTAACCATGGGGGAATATGTATTGAATAGTCCAATGCTTTCCATTCCTATGGGAGGTGCTGATGTTGTACTAGGAGTACAATGGTTACAATCTTTGGGGACGGTAGCTTTTATTTTTCAAGAACTTTTCTTGAAATTTTTTTCAGAAGGAAAGGAAGTCGAATTACGGGGTATTGAAGGGAAGCCAGGAAGGATAATAAGCTCTAATTTCATGAAAAATATTCTAAAGAAAGAACAACGAGGCGTAATTGCACAATTATGCTCACTAGAAGTTCCGACATCAAAATCATCTATTTCTGCAGATCTCCAACAAGTCTTGGACAATCATTCCAAGGTGTTTAAAACTCCCAAAGGACTCCCACCTATTCGTGATCATGATCATGCTATTCATTTGATTCCAGGAAGTGTTCCTCCAAACATCAGGCCTTATAGATATCCTTATGTCCAAAAGATTGAAATTAAACGTATTATTGCAAAAATGTTAGAGGCAGGTATTATTCAATCTAGTCAAAGTTATTTCTCTTCTCATGTAGTATTGGTATACAAGAAGGATGGATCATGGTGCATGTGTCTGGATTATAGGGAGCTCAATAAGCTCAACATTAAAGATAAATTTCCCATTCCTGTGATTGATGAATTATTGGATGAATTACATGGAGAAATTTATTTTACCAAGTTGGATCTTTGTTTAGGATATCATCAAATTAGAATGAAGACTGAAGATATTCCAAAAACAACACTTCGATCTCATGAGGGTCATTATGAATTTTTGGTCATGCCTTTTGGCCTTACCAATGCACCTTCTACATTTCAAGGGTTGATGAATTCCATTTTCAAACCCTTCCTTAGAAAATTTGTGCTAGTATTTTTTGATGATATACTAATCTACAGCAAATCTTGGAAGGATCATGTTCAACATGTTGACAGGGTGCTCAAACTATTGGAGGAGAAACAATTATATGCAAAAACATCCAAATGTTTCTTTGGAGTACAAGAGGTGGAATATCTGGGTCATATTGTATCTCACGAGGGTGTTAAGGTAGACCCTAACAAAATTAAAGCCATTAAGGAATGTAAAGTCCCCACAACCATTAAGCAGTTGCGAGGATTTCTCTGGTTAACAAAGTATTATCGCAAGTTTGTTAAGAATTATGGGAGAATAGCAGCACCTCTAACAACATTATTGAAGAAAGATGCATTTTCATGGACTCCTGAAGCAACTAAGGCCTTTGAACATCTTAAAGAGGCAATGTGCCTAGCACCGGTCTTAGCTACGCTAGATTTCACAAAAACCTTTATTGTGGAATGTGATGCCTCGGGAAATGGAATTGGTGCAGTTTTAATGCAGGAAGGAAGACCCATTGCTTTTGAAAGTCGTCCAATCAAAGGAAAGTATTTACAGAAACCTATTTATGAGAAGGAAATGTTAGCAATACTACATGCACCAAAGAAATGGCGAACTTACCTAATGGGAAGACACTTCAAGGTAAAAACTGATCATGATAGTCTTAAACACTTTTTGGAACAAAGACTATCTTCAGAAGAGCAGCAAAAATGGGTCACAAAGATGTTGGTTTATGACTTTGAAATAATCTACAAAAAAGGAAAGCTTAATGTTGTTGCAGATGCACTCTTAAGAAAGAATGAAGAGGTGGAAGCATTGCTTTGTGCCATTTCTATTATCCAACCAGATTGGATAACTGAAGCAAGAGATGAATGGAAGAAGGACAAAGATGTATGGACACTCATTCAAAAGTTGCAGCAAGATCCTAGTACATCTGATACATTTAGTTGGAAAAATGATTCCTTATGGTACAAATATCGCTTATATCTTTGTAGGAACTCCCAACTAAAACAAAAGATTCTTTTGGAACTGCACACTTCTCCTTTAGGAGGACACTCAGGATTTTTAAAAACTTACCACAGGGTGAAGAAAGAATTTTTTTGGGATGGCCTTAAATCTGATATTCAAAAGTTTGTGGCGGAATGTTTGGTTTGCCAGCAGAATAAAGTGGAGACAATTAAGACCCCGGGACTTCTACAACCTTTACCCATTCCAAGTCAACGTTGGGAGGAGATTTCAATGGATTTTATCACAGGTTTACCTAAGTCCGAAGGAAAGAATGTCATCATGGTGGTAGTTGATAGACTTACCAAGTATGCACACTTTTGTGCATTATCTCATCCATTTAAAGCAAGTACAATTGCCACTACATTTATGGACAGAATTCAAAAGCTACATGGAAGCCCAAGGGTTATTGTGAGCGACAGAGATCCCATTTTTACTGGAAATTTTTGGACGGAGTTATTTTCTTGTTTGGGTACTCAATTAGCTCATAGCTCATCTTATCATCCTCAATCTGATGGTCAAACTGAGATAGTAAACAAATGTTTGGAAGGATATCTTCGTTGTTTTGTATCTGATAAACAAACACAATGGGTCAAGTGGTTACCTCTTGCTGAATGGTGGTATAACACTTCCTTCCATCCTGCAGCAAAAATGACCCCATTTATGGCACTTTATGGATATCATCCACCATCCATCACATCATCTTTAAGGGAAAATTCGAAGGTTCAAGCAGTGGAAGATCACATCGAGCATCAGCAAGAAGTTCTCCAACTCTTAAAGGATAACCTGAATTTGGCACAAAATCGAATGAAACAACAGGCAGATCAACATTGCAACGAGAGAAGTTTTGATGTAGGAGATTGGGTATTTTTACGGCTACAACCATACAAACAAATGTCCCTCAAGCAAGCTAAGAAGGATAATAAATTATCAACAAAGTACTATGGTCCTTACAAGGTGTTGCAAAAGATTGGTACTATGGCATACAAATTGGAGCTTCCTGCTTCTTCGCGAGTACATCCAGTTTTCCATGTTTCATGCTTAAAGAAGGTTATAGGTGAAAATCTTCCAGTTCAAACAATATTGCCAGAACTTGATGAGGAAGGAAAATCATATTGGAACCTGAAGCGGTCATGGAAACAAGAACTCGATAGCTACGAAATCGATCAATTTCAGAGTATCTCATCAAGTGGAAGAACTTACCCACTGAAGATTCTACATGGGAGGATGAGAATTTTATGCAGAAGCACCCAGAGCTACTCAAGTGTTGAGGACAACACTTTTTTGAAGGAGAGGGGCATGTTAGGTCCCTATATTACTAGTATAGTCCCTTATTGTTGTTAGTGTAACCCCCTTATTGTTATTATTGTACCCTTGTAACTCCCATATTGTTATTATTGTGCCCTTAAATTATTATTGTTAGGTCGGCTAGGATTACATTGTGGCCCCACTAGGATTACATTATGGCCCCATGGACTCCTATATATAGAAAGGAGGTTTTGTAAATTGTATCATCCAAGAATTGTTCATTTATGTAATGTATTGGAGGTTGCCCCCTCGAAGTGGCTCATTTCTAAGGCGTTGATATCTCTTTTCTTCTCTTTTTGGAGCTGGTTTAACAACAAAATTAATCCACATAGTAAGCAACAATCGTTAAAGCATAACAAAATTCATTCAATAATACCCATAACAAAGGAAAAAATTATTTCATTAACTTAGTATGCAAATAAAGTAGCATATACCATAGACATAACCATAATAGTTCAACTATATCTACGATGTATGAAGGAATGTCGACTCATTGAGGTTCTGATAAAAAGTGTAAGATCTGAAGTACGTTGTGACATGAATAAAACACTCTATCCAATAGTGGAACATGAAGCCACAACTTTCTCCTCCAAAGAATGGTATATCTCCTATGTATTACAAGAGAGGCCAAGGTAAAAACTCTAGAATCTAAATCCTTGCAAAATCCACAGCCACAAATCCATTTGCTAGAGTTATGAGGAGTTATTTATAACAATTTACCATGACTTTGAAC
The DNA here is from genome assembly GCA_034641835.2 of Pinus albicaulis. Lineage (NCBI taxonomy): Eukaryota > Viridiplantae > Streptophyta > Pinopsida > Pinales > Pinaceae > Pinus > Pinus albicaulis. Next base: position 98,510 of record JAXQQM020074821.1, read on the forward strand.
TTCCTCATGACTCTTCAATTCCAATGATTGTTCATATTATATACATGATTCATTACATTATGTAGAATTTTAATTGTAGATTCAATCTGCTCATGAAATTCACTAAATCAAGAGACAAGAATCTACTCTACCAATCTATGGAAGTAAATTCATGATTGAGAACACAAATCAATAACATGCATCAATATTCAGCACATATACACAAAGATATATCTAGGGGAAAGAAACTGCTCAAAACCCATTACTATTTGTATTGCATTAATCAAAGGAAATGGATGAATATAATATGATATGCTCAACCTTGAGCTCAACCTGCACAAGTATTTTCTATCCTCTTCCTACCTGACTAACTTTGGCTAATACTTAGCCAAATTTCCAAGCCTCCAAGATCTTATTTCCTTGCGTTGTTTCCTTGGGAATTAGGACCCTATTAATTAGAAAATTCCTCAATTGGAATTGTGAAATACATTTAGGCCTTCATGTGACTGCATGCATGAGATGTACAATTTGGAATATTCTACAACTGATATTACACTATGATTGAGATCCAATCTCAACTGGGTAACTCGAATTTTGTGCATGCATGAGTTAATTTCGGTTAATTGATTAATTAACTAGTTTAACATTGAAATTGCACCCCACAACTAGACCTTCAACTAGTTCCTCCAACAATTGGAACTAGTTTAACTGACCTTAACTCAATTTAACTAAATTAAATTGTTACAATTGAAATTAACTCAACCTAGGCTCCTAAAATTTAGGAATCACTGTAAAAAAATCAAGTTCTCCCTCCAAATCGAATTAACTAAGCTAGTTGAGTGATAATAACTCAATTAACTTATTCAAGTTGTCTGTTGATGTGGAATTTCAATTTTCTCCTAATTTAATCAAGGACAAAATTAATTTAGGAATTTCTTGCTGCATTTTCAACACAATGTGTGGCTTTTCATATTACACATTTGTCCCTTGAACTTCTTTACATAACGTTTATTACATAAGACAATTTAAAAATGATACGGTGGCATAATAAGACAAAACTGGCAATAGGACAAAGCTCATCAAATGGATAAAATTTTGCTTCTTCATGGAGTTCACTTACAATGTAAGTGCGTCTTGCTCTGAACTCCTTCGCAATGGCTTCAACCCAGATTAGAAAGTCTCATTTATAGCACATATTCACCTCTAATGCCTTTTTTAGTATGTTCTTGGAGCTTTATTATACATTATTCCACAACCATGAGAGCTTCATGTGCACTTTGACTGGTGCAAAGGCATACTACTGAATAATGTTTTAGGTTAGCTCCAAGCCTTCCCGTTCCATTGCATGTTTGATCTATTCAATATATTCTCTGATCTCCTGAAATATGATCTGCATGCCTCTAATTACTTCAATAGATCTGATGGTGGGCATCCTGTGCTTATGTGTAAGAGACTCAAACCCATTATGTAGTTGGTTTTAAGAAGTCATAGTGCTAACCCACTGTGCTCCCAGATGCGAGTGATTCTGTAGGTGTAGTCTCAATTGAGATTTTTCTATTTCTGTGACAATCTTATTCTTCTTTTCCAAATGTTGCAGAGCATCTGGATATTTGGAAGTCCACTCCTCCATCTAGTCAATTCCTCTATTTTCTATCTTTAGGAGTTTCATCACTTTCTGTGAATTCTTATGAATATTAATGAGAGGAGAAATGACTTGTTGTATAAGTATCATCTCGTCATATATTCGTGCCATAGTATCCTCCATTGGTCCCATCTCTTCTTGCATGCTTGTCTTCCATTCTGCGACATTGAAGTTATGTGATGACAACCACTAGTTCTCCATTGCAAGATTTTTTACCTATGGCTTCATTGCATCAAGTTATCTTCTCAACCTGGAATTTTCATAAATCAAATATTCCAAGTTATAACATGCCGCTGTATTGAATGAAACATTTACTGCCATAACTTACCTCTTATTTCTTCTAGTGTTGGAAGAGATCACCCTCTCTATGGACATTAAGACTAGATTTTGAGGATCCTTTGAGAAATATCTAAGCCTCTTTTCATGATCTTATTCTTTAGCTGATCAAACGTTACACTACATACATCGGTGACTCTGTCTACTGATGGAGGTGTGGTACCCATCTCTCCAAATGGAAGATGACTGCCTATGAGAGGATGTTCACCTAGAGTACTTGATTCTTCCTCCATTGGATGGATGATATCTTCTTCCTCGAACTGCACCTCTTCCAGCTCTTGAGTCAAATATTCTTCTTCCAATATTTGTGTTTCTTCCTCCTCCTAGGACTGCCTCTATTTCTCTTCTTCTATCCTCCTCCTCTCCTATTATTTTGTTTCTCCTCTCTCCTGCTCTTCTTGAATATCTCTTGAGTTTTGTTGGAAAATGTAACTAGGTTTGGTCTTCATTATTGTACTTGAGTCAAATGTAATATATTTGTCAAAATAAAATGAAATGAATTTTATTATTATTTGACTTGTTAAAGCATGGGTTTCATTCTTGGGTCAAATTTATAGGTCAAGCATCCATTTTAGGCTCTAGGTTATTGTTAAAGTCAAAATGTGAAGACTCCTCCATCCATAAAGTCCAAGTCTCCTTTCCGTTGAAACAATACTCTTCAATTCAGCCTCAAAATAATAAATGATTCATGTCAGATCACTACAATGACACATCTCCTCACCTTGGTCTATGGAATCAACTATAAATACAAGCATAAAAGCTTGCATTTCTCATAAAATAGAAGCTCATATTTCAAAGATAAAGTTTTGGGTATATATGTGGAAAATATCTGTGATCACAGAAATTTCATATAGGGTTTTTCAGAGAAATATGTTCGATGTCTTTACAACAAAAGATTCGGATATCACAAAGTTTTCAGTGCTATTTCAGCTCGGTGCTATTTTAGAAAGAAGGAGATGAAATCACATTATCATGACTATGTGATTTGGTGTTACCACAGTGACCTTAACTCGGTGCTCTCACCACAGTGCTCTCACCTCAGGGCTATTATAGTGACCTCATATCGGTATTATTACAGTGACTTCAAAGGAGCTCAGATTGGTTGTAGAGGTGATCTATTCAAGGACAAGTATCAAGAAGACTGACTATTATAGGAGTAATGAAATTGAAGCATGACAAGGTTGACTTGATGGATGGAGGTAGTCTCGATTATGATTTATAAGGGTCTTGGTCGTCTCATCTTGAATCTATTGAAGGAAGAATTTATGATTGGCTTTTCCCCTCGAGGGGTTTTTTCCCCTGACATTGTGTCTATATCTTGTGTTCTCTTCTTTTGTTGCTTGGCATTAATCTTTATAATTAAAAAAGATAATTAAGAAATCTAATACTAATAATGAAAACATCACAAGTTAATGTCATTAAGAGGAAAATCATTTAAATACCATCTATATGGATTTTCCAACATGGTATTAGAGTTATGGTCATAGTCACATGAAATATTCTTAGTAATGGATTTTATTATAATTTGGTGAAGATCTTAGTGTAGAAACTACAAGAGTAATCTCAGTAGAAGCCTTAGTAAAAAAATTCGGTGAAGATCGATTGATAGACTTCTGTATGCCTTAATAGAGTTCAGATCATAAGTAAATCACAATGAAGTAATAGTTCAGTATATATTAAAGAAAACAATCCTAGGATCTTCACATTCTATCACACAACAGTAGCTCAAATCATCCTCTGAAAATAATCTCAGACTAATTGCAGTGGACCTCACATTTCAGATCATCTTTGAGAGAAATTCAGACATTATAGTGGAGATATTTTCAGTGAAATTGCAGTGATAAAGGTTTGGTATCATCATTGTAAAGAGGCCTCTCTATTATGGTATCATTACGTTTGAGAAAAATTACAGTCTCGGTGCTATCTCTTTTTCAGTACCACCACAAAAATAAGCTCAGATAGGAGATACCAAAGTTCGTTGATATCATAGATTTAATGCTACCACAGTAACTACAGTTCGGTGTCATATTAAAGGATGAGTTCTAAGTTCTTCTTTGAAGATCTCAATGGTCTCGATGCAGTGATGAAGTCCTAATAGTGTTATAATATAGTGTCTTGATGCTAAAACAATGTATAAGATACTAACATAGAGAGGAAGTTTTGAGACTACTATAGAGAGACTAAGATGGTTTCAATGCCTCCACAGTGACAAAGATCTCGAATTTGGTGGAAAGATGATTTATATGCTTTCACATTATGATTCCACATGAATAAAACTTGGTCATCACATAGAGAATCTGAAGTCTATGGAAACCAAAATTAACAGTCCAAGGAACTAGCTTGAAAAGGATTTGAGTATAAGGAACAAAGTAAGTATTGGTACTATAAGTTATCAAATTAAAGGTATGAAATAACAAGGTATGTATATAAGAATTTTAACTTCTATTATGGTTCATATAATCCTTGTTTCTATCTAGTATAAGATTAATAATGTACTCTTATAACCTTAATCCTCTCCCTCTAGGATTTACAAGTAATCTAGGATTCCAAGCAAAAGTTTTGATTGAAAGAAAGAATGACTTTTCATAGAATTCCATCCTCCTTTGCTATATAGGAAATATAACCTAAGAAATTAAATCACATTCTTGGTATCACATGGCTTTCTTGTAAGTATGTATTACGGGATCTTGGCCTAGTACAAAGAAAAAACTTCAAGGAATCCTTACCAAATTGGTCAAGAACAAAAGGTACACCTTAAACTATAATACATAGATTTATGTATATGAAAGGTTTATTCATTTGACAATATAACATTTTTATGTCTATCTATATTGAATCATAATGATTCTTGTTTTGGGAGATTCATCACTTGATAAATCTACCCACACCATCCATATTCTTAACTAATTTTGTAGAACCCTAGACAGGTTCTAGAAAACCCTAGACAGGTTCTATAAAACCCTAACCGAAGGGTATGATAATTTGAATGTATGGAACCCTAAACTGCTTATGGATATTGTGAAATGTTATTTGAAGTATTATTGATGATGTCATATTTGGGATTTTGGCATGATCAAGAAAACCTAACTTGTTATGGTTGAATTATAAGGTCTAAAATCTTGAACCTTTGAAGTTCTGGTACTGTTGGGTTTTCTGTATTTCTACATTGAACCTTAACTCATTAGGGTTTGGTGGAAAGTGTAAGAAATACCCTTATAAATTCTTAAAATGATTTCCTTGGTATGTATGTGTTTGTTTGATCAAACCTTAGTCTAATCAAGTTTGTTATATGTCTAACTTCTATTGATATTTGTGAAGTCGGGCTTGACTAACACATGATATGCAAATGAATGATAATGAATTTATAGATACATGTTTTAACCTAACTATTTATGGTCATAAATCGTAGGATTTAATATAAATCCTTGTCTGAGATTCCAGGATGATAATATTTGGAAATCTAGGGTTTTGTAGTTAAACCATAGTAGTAGTTAAATTTTATAGCATGTGTGATATAACAATATGAGATCAATTTATATAATGATTGTTGAGGTTGTGAGAATGAAATTCTAGGGTTTTGAAGTTGAACCTTAGTAGAAGTGAAAATATCTGATGAATAGTGAAAATATGATGATTTGAGATTTGAGTAAGATTGCTGAAATACGAGTTTTGATTAGATTTGATGGTTGATTAAAATATAGGGTTTGCAACTAAATCTAGTAGAAGTTTTTCATGTTAATGGATAAGCTATGATTTGTTTTGATTGACTCTTTTGAATGAAATGTAGTTGTATGAAACCCTAGTGAGAATTATAACATATGAATTTTGAAAGGTTGTTAGATGCTTTATATTTTTTTGAATTGTTTTTAGGGGTTGCTATATGTTGTAGTAAGGCGTGTCATACCTTTGGAAGAAACATTGAAACCATAGATGGAATGAAAGTTGTTATGAAGTAGTCTAGGGTTTATGAAAAAATCCCTCGAAATATGTTGACAAGTATATGTCTACTTTTAAAGTCTGGGTATCTTATATGTATAAAATTGAAATGCTTCCGTGATTATGATATGGCTATCTTCATGCTTCTATAGTTTTGGTTGTACTTTCTATCTAAGTTTTGTAGGTACACAATATTTAACTTGGTGAATATGCTCGTTGTGACAAACATGATGAGGATGATAATAATAACTCTGATGAAATAGTTGGAAGCCGTGAAATATTCTACGATGACGAATAGAAGAAGTTTATTTACATGAGGAAGCCTGCATGAAAGAGATCTCCCTAAGGTTAAGAGGGAGTTCAGATGAAGAGATGCTTCCTAGTTGAGAAGCAGGTCATAGCTAACTTTTTATTAATGAATTTCAAAGGATATGTTGTTGTATGAGAAGTAGGAAAGGAAAAATATATAATTGAGGAATATTCTATCAAATATTTGGTTGATAGTCCTACTGAATTAAGGAGCAACATCTAGAAATACCCCATGAGTTTGTATTTTATTATGAACACGTGAAAGTATATTATATATTAGGGTTGTGTTTGTACATTTCAATCTCTTGAAGGTTTTGATAGTATGTTGGTCACCAATCAGTTTTATTGGGAGATATTTTCCATCCTTGATCTGTTGGATCAAGGATTTTTGAGGCTTTGAGAGTGAAGCATTGTCTGGGAGGACATCTAGCCGACACTTTGTGTTGATGTATAGGTCCCAAAGTTGGAAATGTTGTATTGATTAAAGAGCTCTATTTTTGGATACACACCTAGATTTTTGGGTTGATGGTTAGAAAGTAAGACTGATGGTACCTAGAGAGGGTGAAATATTAATTCCATCTTAGTCCCACATGGATAGATTTCCCTGGTGTTGTACTATAAAACACCTTGTTGATCCCTTAGTTAAATTGAAAGGGGGGGGGGTGAATCAATTTAATACATTCATGGACTTTTAAAACTTTTCTTTAAACTTATTTACACCTTCATTTCATGATAAATTTATTATAAATGAAACGTCAATCTTAATATGTGAGCAACAAGTATTAAGAAGATTAAATAAATAAAATCAACACATAATCATCATACACATGGACAACATATATAAGTGGAAACCCATAAGGGAGAAAACCACATCTTATTATTGTTGTGATGAAAAGGCAAGCTCAAACTCCCTCTCACCACTGATTTTCTATAGGCTCCAACCCACAGGAGGCTAATACCTCAAATTCTGCAAGCTACAACTTGCAAGGAAGCTCCAACTCCCATCTATTTTCTATAGGATACAACCCATAGGAGGCTCCTACCTCAACCAGCTCTGACTAAACATCTATCAAGCTACAACTTGAAACAGAAGCACCAACTCCCATGTATTTTCTGTAGGCTACAACCCACAGGAGGCTCCTACCTCAACCAACTACAACTGGACATCTATCAAGCTACAAATTTATATGGAAGCATCAACTTCCTCACTCTACAATAAAATAATATGCTAATTTACCTGGATATCAGCTCTGTTTTACTCCTTCTTCACTGTTGCCCTTCCAGCCTTCAAATTTTCTTCATATCAGCTCTGGATCTGCACATGATCTCTATCTGCTCTGTTTTATTCTTACACTCTCTAACCTCCTTATGCACATTACAATAACATAATTTATATAGATTACTTCATGGTTGTTTGTATTCTATATGGGAATATGAAGTGAACATGCATGATTCTTGCCTTCCACCCATTCATTTCCTCACTCAGCATATTTAGGATGTTACAACACTAAATACACGCATTTCAGTATTAAATTGGAGTTTTTATTTGCCTATGGAGACTTGCCTTTGCATCAAAAACAATATAAAAATAAATAATACATTTATAGTTACAATCAATTATTTTACTCAACCCTTTCAATTTCTTAGCTTTGTTGCCTGTTTTTCCTCTTCTGCTTGTTGTACTTTTGTCTTTTTTGTTCCTGCAGTTATATTTCAACTGTGTTGCATAAATGCCATTTTTTAATGTTTTCTTACTGCATTATTGCCTGATCTGCTTCTTTGCCTTAATGATAGTTCCGGTGGTGCTCCATTGTGCTCCTTTTTCATCAATGACAATATTTCCAACAATCTCGCCCTTTGGCATTGATGGCAACACTTCCTCAAACACTCCAATCCTTCCTCCAAGGCTTCCTCCCCCTTTCATTATGAGAGGTTTCTTTCATCCTCTGCTTGATTTTCAAAAGAGCCTTTCTTCTTCTGCTTGCCTTTCCTCCCCCTTTGACATCAATGGCAAAGGGTTGCACATTTCCCATCGTAGTTTCTATATTTGCACTATTTCTCTCTGAGTTGAGTTTATGCCTTCTTCTTCTAACTTATACCTTGCTGCTCTAGACTAGTGTATCAGAGTTGTTGGGAGAACACTTTGAGAATAATTGAACTTGTATGTATATACATAGTAAGTTGATAATAATCCAAAGCTCAGACTCCTTGCACTTGTATAAAGATGAAATTGATGATAAGGAAACTTCATAGAACAAACTGTACCAGACTTATATAATCATTGATGCATCATTGGAATAATTCTAAAGTATTGAGAATGCTCCATACGACATATAAATTCTGCTCCAAATATACTTTATTCTATATTATGATCTTCATCTGAGATACGTATCTGTTGAGGAAGGTTGTAGATGGAATATGTCTTCTTCTGCTATACACATCTGCAGTACACATCTGTTCAAATATGATGATGCCAATATATCTTTTGTAGTTGTGGTTCACCTTTACTGCATGTTGTTGGTGATATGTGCTAGACTGCTAACAGGGATATTAGACTAACAGCCGAAAGGCCCTTGATACTGATGTGAACACTGAATCACACCAGAACTTACAACTTATTGTAATATTAGACAACATATTTCAATCTGAGAGACCAAATGACTTTAATATTGTACAGAGTACTTTCAAAAACAAACCTTCGAGGCTAGATACTTCAATGCATTGGTCAGTCTCACTTATCAACTCTGTAATTTTATTTATGACATAAGGGGGTATGTATGTCCATGATTTATCTCTCTGCAATGGTGAAATACCATAAATTCCTTTCTGTTGAAGTAGGCTTTATCTGAATCAATAAAATACTCTTGAGCTTCAAATGGTAATATTAACACAACTAGTCCTTCATACTTTAGATACTTTAACTATTCTATCATGATGATCTTCAACAAAACATCTTCAAGTTGTTTAAATGAAATCTCAGCAAAAAGACTTCACACCATTTTATGAATGATCTTAAGAAAGAGGCCTTGAAGATATCTCTGTACTGACTTGAGGAAGGCATGCAGTTATACTTAGAAATAGATACTGCTTCAATGCTTAATATAATACTTCAAGATTAAACAAGCTAATGATCCTTTAGCATTGTTATTGACCTTTTCATGCTTTAATAATGCAAATAAATAAGGAAATATTACCTTGATGTACTTCTTCCATAATAATCTGATCCTGAGGACCTGTACCATACCACTACTCCACTGATAACACTTGGTATTATGTTGATAGGCTAGCTACTTGTTCCAAATACCAATTGATACTAATTTGATAAATCATGCAGTAATTTCACTTCAGCTCAAACATGCACCCATAGTTAAGAAAAACTTCATAGTCTCTACTATTGAGCTCTCCACAAAAATCATCAATATACTAAATCTGATCTTGACATCATTAACCTTTTTCTTATTCTGTCATTCTGTTTTAAAAGAATATCACTGCATATTCTTTTCTAGGACTGCTCCAGAATCATTGTTGCTCTAGATACACTTCAACTTTTCTAACATAATGATCTTTGGGAAGACATCTTTACTTTCTTTACTTGGAATCTACAAGGGCAGACCACTCATAGTTTTATCACTCATTTAAGTGCTTTCCTCCAAGGGGACCTTCTATAGATGAGCGATGTAATGATATAATGATGATAAACATTTCTCTTACTCATCCTTCTTAATTTTATTTCATTTTTAACTCTTGTAGTGTGATGCACCATGTGATCATCCTTTATGGATCTTTCCAGTTCTAAAGCGTGAAACATATTTTTTATAATTTTAACCATTCATCACTTAGTGTGTTGTTGTCTTATTAGCTTACATGCTCATGGCTGATGTTCCCTCTACCACCATAGTTGCTTGCTACCTTCTCTCATTCCATCAAACTACTGGTTATTGAATGCTTCAGGTATCCTTCTTCCTCTATAGTTCTCTGTCAGAGGAATTTTTCTTTCCCTTCTTGAAATTTTAGTTGTTCTTATTCCAAGGAGCTCTTCTTAGACTACTTTTTATGGGGACTATTTATGAACTTCTCTCCCATTGGGATGTTTCTTCTTATCTATTACTGGCTGGATATTTGTGTTTCTTCCTAGAGCAGCTCCCCCTGAGACTATGATGGGTTCATTATGTTATTGAGGTAACAGGATCCCCCTTTCTCTTTTCCTTCCATACTTTATTGGGGTTCTTCATAATGTCTGCACTTATTTTTAATTCACAGTTTTGTCTGATTTGATTAGATTCCATCATCTGTCTAGAGTTCTTTAATGTATATGGCAACTTATATTCTTTTTATTTGTGACCAAGCTTGTGGAATGAATAACATATTATTTTACCTAAGTAAGATTGAGTTGATGTATGGAATTTTGTTCCCCTTTTTTAACACAATTTACATTCAACAGATTTATGTCCAAATTTATTGCACGAAAAACAATAGCCATGGAAATGATTTGTGTACCTGGTGGTAGATTGTCTTCTCCATTTGTTTGCTTGAGGTAGTCCTTTCATTGGCTTCATATTTAGTTGGTTGGAATGGATTTGATTTGTCTTACAATATACCATGATATTTCCAGGTTTGTGGCAGGAAAAACAAGTGATACTTCTCATAAGAGGAAAGAACCTCCTTTGACAACTTCTGAATTTATTCAATTCATATTCAGGAGTGTATGAGCCTTTTTCAGTTGACTGTTTCTTCATTTCTTTCTTTGTCATTTGAGGTTGTTGCTTGTTTCTGTTTACTTCATTGCAAATCATGTTCTTGTTGGCTTCTACTTCTGTAGGAATCTTTTGAGTTGCTTCATTATCCTTTAAAGCTTTTACAAAAATGATATTCTTTTTATCTTCAGCCTTGGACTTGCTGGTTTCTCCTTCGTAGCCTATCCCATCCTTTATGAGAGGAGATATTTGAGCATTTAGTATTTTGTCTATTTGTTCAGAGCTTTTCATTCATGGAGTGTTCATAGATAATTCCCTTTGGGTGTTTTCTAATTTCTTTCTCAGGCATACTACTTCTTCTTCTAATTTCTCTTGCTCCTGATTTTTATATTTAATTTTCTTTCACAGAATGTCTTCCACCTTCTTAGCTTCTTCAAGTTCTACTTTTAACTTAATGAGGTTTTCCAAATTTGGTTCTTCCTTTACATATTTCAAGATAATGTCTTTCTATTTTCTACACTTGATTTTAAGTCTGTCTATTTCCTCTAGGGCACTCATTAGCTCCCCCTCTTGATCTACCTCATCTTCTTCCTCATCTTCCAGAAGGAATCTTTCAGGGTCTTCCTTGGCCATCAACACAAATTTAGAGGTTCCTTCTTCATTTGAGGATACATTTGAGCTTTCAGATGCACTTCTATCTTGTTGACCATAAAAATATTTTCTATTGAATCTATTCCCTTTCTGCCAGTTATTTATTTTGGTTTTTTCTGTCTCTTGTGGTCAGTTCTCTGTTTTCTTATGAAGACATTTAGATGCATAGTGCGCCACGCTTCCACAGTTAAATCATTTAAATGGAATTTTACCTTTATACTCGCCTGTGCTTCTATCCAATATTCTAACAAATTTGGCCTCTTCTTCATCAGAGCAGGAACATGTATCTTCCTTTTCTTCTTTGCACTTATCTGCCTTAAAGGTTGCCTTCCTCACATTTGAAGTCCCCTTTGGAAGTCACATCTCATAGGTTGTCAAGTTTCCAAGCAATTGGTTCATGGTTAGTGTTTCCCAGTTTGTTGTTTCTTCTATGCTAGAAACCTTAGGGTTAAACCTGGATGGTAAATATCTCAATATCTTTTATACAATTACACATTCCTTAATGGTTTCTCCTATAGCTTTCATGTTATTCACAACTTCAGCAACCTTTAAGAAGAAACTGGCTACATCTTCATCTTCATTCATTTTTACATTTTCAAACTGAGCTCTATAGGCTTGTAGTTTGGCCATCTTCACCTTTTTATCTCCCTCATGGATATTTTCTAAATTATCCCAGATATATTTGGCAGTCTCACTATGCATTACTTTGATAAATTATGTTTCACACAGACCGCTCAAGAGTGCATTCATGCCTTTTGTATTATGTATGAAGTTTTGCTTGGCTTCTTTCTCTGTGTTAGTTTCCTTTGGAGCATATCCTTCTTCTGCAACAACCCAAACTTCTATTCCTAGAGACATTATGTATGTCCTCATTCTTATTTTCCAGAAGGCATAGTTTGTGCCAGTAAACAAAGGGGCTTTATTTATTGAGCAACCTTCTAGGCTAGCCATTTTGGGGACCCAGGATCTCCTTCTAGTTGTTAAACTGATACATAAGGAACTGCTCTGATACCAATTGTTAATCCCCTAATTAAAATGAGAGGGGGGGGGGGGGGTGGTGAATAAGTTTAATACACTCGTAGACTTTTAAAACTTCCTTTAAACTTATTTACACCTTCATTTCTTGATAAATTTATTATATAATGAAACGAAAATCTTAATATGTGAGAAGTAAGTATTAATTAGATTAAATACAAAACATCAACACATAATAATCATACACATGGACAACAGATATAAGTGGAAACTCATAATAAAGAAAACCACATCTTATTATTGTTGTGATGCAAAGGCAAGCTCCAAATCCATCTCACCACTGATTTTTTGTAGGCTCCAACCTACAGGAGGCTAATACCTCAAACTATGCAAGCTACAACTTGCAAGGAAGCTCCAACTCCCATCTATTTTCTATAGGATACAACCTACAGGAGGCTCCTACCTCAACTAGCTCCGTCTGGACATATATCAAGCTACAACTTGAAATGGAAGCACCGACTCCCATGTATTTTCTGTAGGCTACAACCCACAAGAGGATCCTACCTCAACTAGCTACAACCGGAGATCTATCAAGCTACAAATTGATATGGAAGCACCAACTTCCTCACTCTACAATAAAATCATATGCTGGTTTACTTGGATATCAACTCTGTTTTACTCCTTCTTCATTATTGCCCTTACAACCTTCAAATTTGCTTCATATCAGCTCTGGATCTGCACAACATCTCTATATGCTCTGTTTTATTCTTCCACTCTCTAACCTCTTTATACACATTACAATAACATCATTTATAGAAATTACTTCGTGGATGTTTGTATTCTATATGGGAATATGAAGTGAAAATGCATGATTCTTGCCTTCCACCCATTCATTTCCTCGCTCATCATGTTCAATATGTTACAACACTAAATACACTCATTTCTGCATTAAATTGGAGCTTTGATATGCCTACAAAGACTTTCCTTTGCATCACAAACAATATAAAAATAAATAATACATTTATAGTTACAATCAATTATTTTACTCAGCCCTTTCAGTTTCTTAACTTTGTTGTGCATTTTCCATCTTTTGCTTGTTGTGCTTTTGTCTTTTTTGTTCTAACAGTTATATTTAAACTGTGCTACATAACTGCCCTTTTTTTATGTTTTCTTACTACATTATTTCTTGATCTGCTTCTTTGCCTTAATGATCGTTCAAGTGGTGTTCCATTGTGCTCCTTTGCCATCAATGAAAATATTTCCAACACACCCCCCATTTATTTTAAATAAATGGGGACCGTTTAAAAATAAATAGAAATTTATGAGCATGATTTTATTTTAGCCTAAGTCTAAAAACTTTAGGAAATAAAGGTTTTTCCCTTTTTGCTTTGATTTTAAAAGAACTCATCGCAAATCACAGAACTAACAAGTTGAATAAGTTAAAACATATATAAGTACTACAAATTGTGATATCCGACTCAACCTTTTCGAGTTATATAAAATTCCCATTACAAATGTTTTAAAAATCCCTTTAAAAATAAATCGCATCGCGCCTTTTAAAAGAATTAGCTTATGACAATTCGGTAAAGATTGCGATGGGTCGGACCTGAAGAAACAATAAAGCAATAATTATAAAGCTCCAAAGGTTCGATAAAGCGCAACAACATGAATCCTTAGTGCATTTCGTGTTTCGTGACAAGAAATCAAATGTAGAGTTTTATTACTGCATGAAAATTGTGATTTTCCATTTGCGGAAATCGGATTTTGCAAAATTCATCGGCGGAAAAAAACATGACTAATGGTAATTTTTTAAAGTTGCGATGTGTGATATTAACGCTTATTACTCAATTGCGTGAAAGGATTCATATCTAATCAACCTATTATAGGATCTAACATCTTAAATTGATATATTAGACATATTACATAAAGGTGTGTAAGAGATTTGATAGAAAGAGTTATGGGTTATTAACGACATTTAATGGGAGTAAGGTTTGAAATATTGATATCTACTTTGATTGTGTTTTGAATAATTGAGTGCCGAATTTTTTATTATATTGTTTTAACTCTATCCTTCTCTCCATTCATCTTAGATTTGAGTTTACTCTTTCCATTTGAATTTAGGAAACCGCCTAACGAAGTGACAATAACTGGAATGACAAAGAAAGGCAAGGAAATTGCCCAAAAATATACCACTGAAGACTTAGACATGCCTCCATTGTTCTCAGATATGACCTGCAAAAAGGATTGTGAAATTTCTTCATGGGAAGAAATGTACCAACTCTTCAAGGAAGAAAAACCAAGGATAATAGTTAAAATAGCTACAACAGACACCATAGTTTCCTCAGACCCATCCTACTTCGATGTTGCATGCTCATTTGTTCACAGGATAGCAATAAGGCTGAAGATTCTCCCCTACACAGATATGGTAAAGTGGGTAATTGACCACATTAACATAGTAGATAGGTCATTTAATAATTCAAAGCTGGAGAATATTGGTTCATTCACTACAGAAGATTTAAGGACAATGTACCACTTACCCATGATGCAGAAGAATTATGATAAAACTTTTGTCCAAATCTTTACAAAGAATCATACAGACCTCATGAAAGTAATAAAGGGATGGAAATATGACCAAGGCAAGCTGAAACAGGACAAACTTGGTATGTACTTGATAGCACAGTTACCCTCCCCTTATTGTTATGTTGCTGGAATT
The DNA here is from genome assembly GCA_034641835.2 of Pinus albicaulis. Classification (NCBI taxonomy): domain Eukaryota; kingdom Viridiplantae; phylum Streptophyta; class Pinopsida; order Pinales; family Pinaceae; genus Pinus; species Pinus albicaulis. The sequence continues at coordinate 113,745 of JAXQQM020074821.1, forward strand.
TTATGTAGATTGTTTGAAAAATAAGATACCACTAGGTTTTCCATAGACTGGGTCCGTTTAATTGACGCAATCATAAATTATTCTATTATGAATTAGGTGAGCATTTTTTCTGATAATTTGGCTAGAAATATCATGGATTATATAAGTAAAAGAATTTTTTCCTCTGAGACAATACCCCCCTTCTACATGAGTGCTTACATTATGGACACAATTTTCTTTTTTTCAAGTTTTCCTATCATATGATGGAAATGGACAACCCAAGACCCCACTCCAATCCATATTTTCCACAGAGCCCTTTGGGAACCCAATTTTCATTTACATTTCTATAAAATTTGCAATGGAGTCATGTTACCTATGCATCAGATTATCTTTAATGAAAAATCTCTTAGGATTTCTAAAGAGGTTAGCACAAACATTTTTCTAGTTGCTAGATGGTTTTCTGAAGAGAATTTCACTTATATCAAAGTTTTTGGGAGTTATTATTCTCCCCATGTTTTTCCCTATTATTTTCCCAGATAAGATCCTAGCTAGGGAAATTGCTTACCAACTTCTAGTAAGTGGCATTTCCGAGCAACTCAAAGATGCTAGGAATACCATTTGGCCTACTTTCCCTTTGTAGTGCGGCACTTTTGAATTTTTTGATATTGGTCATTCATTCAAGGAAATTGCAAATATTACTTCATTAAATTTGGCTGTAATGCCAAAGAGGCCATTCGACCGTAATGACATGGTTAAGAATTTCACCACTGAGCTTAAATTTAAACCTTTCTTGAATGAGATAGATATGTTTGACGATTTCTTTCAAGGTATGGATAAGTTCACAGATGTACTGAAAAATGCATCTAGACAGCTCAGTAAAAATGACTTTGAGGCTTTCCAAGAATATAGAAATAAAAGGCTGGAAAGAATCCCTTTGGATTTGTTATTTATTGAAGATGTCAACAGACCAACTCCAAGCATCAGTTTGGATAATGAAGCCAAGGACATGTTTGAAGATGAATCCAAAGAGAAATATAATCATGAGTCATGACAATCACAACATAATTCTCAGAATTCAGATCACTCTGATAATGAATCCGAGAGTAGGAATGAGAGCCCAGAGAAAAGAATTGATAAAGTGATCAAAGGGATTGAGATGCAAACGAAAGGAGGAATTAATGGAGCCAAACCATCCTCTCAAGAAGTTCATCATATCCAGAATACACCCGACTAGACAGAGAAGCCTCAAAAAAAACATTTGAAGAATGAGTGGGATAAGTTTTTAAAGGAACTACAAACACCACAACCAAAGCCTAATATTGAGAATCCACAAGTTTCCAAACGTGAGAGCGTTCTCAGAATTTAGTGGAAACTGAAATTCTGCTACAACAGGTACTTGAATTTCATGATCAAGAGATCATTCTGGCATACCCTATAAAGCATACTGTTTTACATATTGAAGAGATACTCTCACTTGATGTCTTCTATAGTCCCAATCATAAGGTTGTAGTTAAGAGAAGAAAAAGAAGAAGAATGGACGAAACAATTTAAAATCTTATGAATGAATCTATAGATGTTATATGGAAAGAACCGTTGGTTGATCCTATATAACATTTAACTAAGTGATCACAATATGCAGGAGCATATGCTACTGCCACCAATGATAAAGCCACCTAGGTACAAATTCTACTAAAACAAAAAGAAAACAAAGTACAAGAGTTGGAGAGATTGTTAGAATAGGAAAATTTTAACTCCAACAAGCAGATAGAAATGAAGATGACTCAATTTAAAAAGTTTTTTGAAAGAATGGATTTGCAACACCAGGAGAAGATTACATAGAATAAAACACATCTTGAAGCAACAATGGATAAATTAAAAATCCAGCCTCAAGTAGAGTTGTTCATAAAAGAGCACTGGAAATGAATGCAAAGCTAAAGCAACAGTAATAAACCTTTTGTCAACAAGCTTCAACCACCAACTTTTACTATGATACAAGAAAAATACTGATCCAACAAGTGGCTAACAGGATACTTGTGTTAGGGTCCCATGATTTGGCAGATTGGCAAGCCAAGTGACAGGGTAACATCAAACCAACTTTGGAGCCCAAGGACCTAGCCTTCCTGGACTTAGAGAGGGCTCTCTCTATTATGCAAGGGATGTAGATTTGTTTGCTTCTTTATGTATTTGATTTTAGTCTAGTTATTAAGTAGGTTTTTATTTTGTTTTTAGGTTTTGAGGGAGTAACTAGTCAAAGGATAAATAGATGAAAATATTGTTAGATCAATTGGGCTATGGGGTCGAAAAGGTCGAGAAAACCTCAAATGGTGGACAAGGTATATTGAAGGGCCAATTTGGTTGAGGTAAAAATGGATTCTTTAGGTGGAGTGAAATGGGATGGACACTAGGTTTTGTGAAGCACAAAGAGGTTTAAAAATAAATAGTTTTACAGCAGACATCCATGTGGTAGGGCTAACCATTAATCACAATAAATGAAACTCAAATTGATAGATGCATAAAATAAACATTCGGGCGATACATAGAAGTATAAGACCCTCTAACTTTGGGAAAATCGCCTTCAGACATTGGGGAAAACAAACAAGACAAAAAAATAACTCAATCTATGAAGAGGGAACTCCTAAACATCATATTTGAGCTATCGGGAACTTTGAACTAAGATTGTAGAGCATAGGCAAAGGGCAAGATCGACACAAGACTTCTTTGGTTCAACTAGGACAATAAAAAATTCAGAGAAAGGTTTCAGTAATGGGGTTTTGGTTAGCTATGAGTAAACAGGGCTTACCGTGAATCATACTAGATAGCATACACAATAACCATTAATGAAATTGATAACAAGTTCCTAGGGTATCAAAGGGCAGTTAAGAATTCTTTGACATAACTAAGAAAGAAGACAAACATAAAAGCTGTAATGAATTAGGAAACTTGAGGTGCCTCCATGGGCATGTCTCAAATCTATTATTTACTATCCTACAATAAGAAAGAAACATGAAAACATGTATGATAAGGAAACATAATAGAGAAAGAACACTATACCATTTACCAAGTCATGGAATCCTACAACAGTCCTCTTCCACCATCCAAAACACACAAGAAATTATCCACTTCATGAGACAAAGTATTTCTTCCAAGATTGTATAACCATGTATTGCTCTATAACATCAATTTCAGCCTCTGGTTACAATGAATTCTCTTGGATTATATAGGCCAAAGAGAAGGAAACCCTCCTAGAGCAACTAGCAAGCCCATTGGCCTAGTACAAATATTTGATTTTGTCCTTGAGGCTTTGCAAATCCCAAGGCACAAAATATCTTCTAAATATCTAAAAAATGATAAAAATGGAAATAAAATTGAATTTGTATGATTGAAAAGAGCTAAAAAAGGCTAAACGCACATTTTGATGAGCATCTTCAGAAAACTGCCTTTTTTGCAAAAATGCTACAGGAACGTAGCAATAGAACATTGCCTGTTTTGCAGACAACTTTTTAGGGACTTCCTGATGTCTAAATGAGGCCCGTGATGGCTCGTTGGAAAGACATGGATGTCTACTTTCTGGAACTACTTGATTTTTCCCAAACGGATGCTGAGAATTTTATCAAAAACTGAGCTGAGTGAAAAAAACCAGAAAAGTAGCCCTTGCTGATATGTGAGGCAGAAAGTTAAAAAATCACTATTTTTCGCCTCTTTGGGGGACCAAAACACCTCCATTAGATCTGAAAATTTCTGAGTAGCTGCCCCCAAATTTATTCCATCCAACCAAATGAATTTCATGAGATGAGGATGCTCCTAGCACCCATGGCAGCACCTTGAAAAATGTGCAATTAGGACCAAAAAACACACAAAAAAAAAATCATGTCAAAATTTGCTCAATTTTGGCCAGCAAGCCCCTTATGGGTTCTTAGAAGCATGTGAGGAAGCTGAGGCAAATATTTCAAGCCCTGAGGTGCCTTTCTTCACTTTTTCTACTGGGCGCCTCCTTCGGGCAACCTTGAGCCTTTCTTGAGCAAGTTTGAGCTTTCTTCGGGAAAATTGGTTCAACTTCTTGTAGTGCCCGATCATCTTCTTTTGTAGACTCAAGTCTCTGTTAGCTTTCTCTAATTTATCCTCCAAATTCTTGTTGGCCCTTTCAAGCCATGATTCTTTATCATTTTCTATTTCTTGGGTGAGAAATTGAGTGAGATGATAAGATCAAACAAGGGCTGCCTCTTCTTCCTTCTTTTTCTCCAAAGATTTCTTGAGACCCATAGTCCTAGGCCTCTTTCTCATTGGCTGCTATTATTCTTCAGTATCATCAAATTTTCCCTTAATCTCTTCAAGCTTGACTTGTGCTTTGTAGGATTCCCTTTGGTATTTGAAAGCCTGGGCCTCATAAATTTCCATTTGACCACTTATTTGTTTGTTTTGCATCTGTAGAACATGTATGAGGTCCTTTAACCTTTCTAGATCAGTTTGTAGGTCATGAATTTGGGCTTCTCTATTTTGCAAAAGAGCCTCAAGAATTCTAGCTTCATCATCCCCATCATCACTGTCTATCTGTATGATGTCAAACTCCCTTTCCTTTTCATGACTACTCTCCTGTTGTTCCTCTTTTTCTTTCCCCTTGCCTTGGATAGACTTCTTGGTCCTCTTCCTCTTTGGCAATTCAACAATACTTTTCTTAGTCTATTTGCCTCTACTTCTTAGTGCTCTTGTGACATTGCTAGTCACTGCTGGAGTGATCTTCTTCTTGGCAGATCTAGTGTTTCTAGGCTTCGCCACTTTTGGAGGAAGAGTCATGGCCCCTTGCCTAGGAGAGGCAACTAGCACATGCTCTTGGATGTGTTGAGGAGAAGAGAGAGGAGGTTTATCTACTTGTACTTGCTCAACTTGGTCTTTTACCTTGCTGCCTCTATCATTATCTTCTCCAGCTTCACCTTTGTCACTGTTTTCTTCTGCTTGAATATTTCCATGTTTGTCTTCACCACTGCTATGCTCATGGTCACTGATTTGGTCTTGGTTGCCCTTAGGAATGTTTTGATCTTTTTGCTCCATGCTGCCCTCTTCGGAATACTCATTGTTTCGTGTTTTCTTTCCATCATCATTTCTTGCTTGAGGGATGTCCTGTTTTTCATCATTAGTGTCTCTTTTATGACGCTCATCATCACTGTTTTGGCTTCCACTTTGTTTGTTTTCTTGAGGAATATCTTTTTCATCTCTGTCACTGCCTTCTTCATGACTGCTGTGTTCTTTACCTTCACTATTTTGTCCCTAATCACCATCATGCTTACTGCTGTGTTGGCTGCCATCACGTTCCTCTTCATGACTGCTATGCTCACCATCATTTTGTTCATGCTCACCATCATTTCCTTCTTCCTCACTGTCATGTTTATATTCTTTACTTTGTTCCTCATCTTCACTAGTTTGCTTCTTGTCACTTTTCCCTTCTTCATTACTAGTTTGCCTCTTCTCTTCTTCACTCTCAATCATAGGGGATTTTTTCCTTTTAGGAGTAGATTGAATAGAAGAGGGAGAGACATGGTGAGTGGATGATGAGGAAGGTGCATGAGATGAAGAGGCAATGGAAAAATCGGGATGGGAGATGAAAGAGTCCCAAGAAACTCCCTTTTTCTCAAGTTGATGGAGGATGATGATCTTGATAAGGGAATGATGAAATAAAAAAGCTTGTTGTTGAGCGGAGGGCTTCTTTTGGACAGTAGAGGCCACCTTTTCAATGCTTATGTAGAGGAAGAAAGGTAGGTTCAGCAACTGAGTTCTTGTGAAATGCATAAGAAGCCTGATGTGATAGGCATAAATGCGGGAAAACCTCCCTTCACATGTGAAATACTTCATGATGACTTTCATGAGGGGGGCATAGCTGCTTAATAAGTGAGAAAAAGGGAAAATAGCTTGGCAAGCATCCTGATGGTCTAGTTTTAGAAAGGGTTTATAGTGTTTCAGATGTAGGTATGTTTGTTTGAACCACTTTTCTCCTATATAGGGGATCTTAGTTTCTTTGGAGATAGCCCTAGGAGTGATTTTGAAATCCAGACCTGCTAGACGGACATGCTTTCCTTGCAGCCTCAAAGCAAACAAATGTGTCAAAGGAGGGTGATTTTTTACTTCTTGGACTTTTTGGAAAAAATCCAAGAACCTTACTTCATGAAAATTGAAGAGTACTGAAGGGGACTCGTTCACCTCCTGAGTTGTAATAGGCTCATACCTATTTTGATACCCACTTCTCCTTCCTTCTTTGGAGGAAATTTTGCTTTTGATACCCCTTACTTACTTACCAAAACAAGACCTTGAACTGTACTAAAAAATAGACCCCTTCTTTGAGCACTGATTTTCTCTTTAGTTGGCAAGCAAGTGTTTGTTAAATGAAAACAAATTTACTTTTCTAGCACCGTGTCTTGAGCAAAGAGGCCTTTAATAAGATCTATTTGTGGTTTTTGAGGACAATTCCCCTTTTGTTTTTGACACAAAAACTATTTCCCCTCAATCACTCGCTTTTTTGAAATCATTGTTTAAGAGGTGAGAAAACCCCTTATAAACTGATCAAAACTCTTTCTTAATCACTGCCTTTCTCCGTTTTTAAATAAAGAAGGCACTCTTGAAAACCACTATGTTTTTCCCCTTGAGTAATCTATGTTTCTCTTAGATGATATTAGCAAGCAAGTTATTTTTGGATGAAGTTACTTTGTTTGTCTGAAACAATATCTTCTCTGTCACTCAGTACAAATTTTTAATCTAAAATGACGGGTCTCCTTGCTTAAAACTAAGCTCTATTCCTTACATCAACAAAAATTCCCTTTAAACACTAATTGAGGTCTCCTTCTTTAATCACTGTCCCTCTGTCTCTTCAGAAAACATGATATGTTTGAAAGCAAGCTGTGTTTTATTAAGGCTGGCACATAAAATTCTATGACCTTGAGAACAGGGCCTTTTCTCTTTAGCATACAATGTTTGGCTCTGTAAAACTGTGATTGTCCTTTTACAAACTTAAAACAAAAAATATCCCTTTAAAACTACCAATAGGCCTTTACTGCTTTATCACTATTTCTCTGTGGTTAAATAAACATGAGAATCTCAAGAATAACTGTGTTTTTCTATAAACTCTATGTTTGGCTTCTTGGTTTGACAAATAGGTCCTTTACAAACTACCAGACTTCTAGCCTTTTTTCACTGATCTTATTCTTTATAATTTGTGATTTTCAAACATATCTTTAAATCCAAAATTCTGGTTAACACATATAAATACCTCTTTGTATGTCTTTAGCTGTAGTTGGAGATGAGTTTTTTGCTGAAAATTTGACTTCAACACCTTTGAGGGCTCCTTTTAGTATTGGCCCGGGCTGGCAGAAAACACATTCAGAAGTGGTTGTTGGGCTGGATAGGCCTGAATGGGCAAACGTGCCGCGTTTGAACTGTCGGGTCGGCCCTGGGCACTCGTTGAATGCCAGGCACAGGCGTGTCATGCCATCACACAGGCATGCCACGCCTTTAACAAATTTCTTCAATAAGCGCCTACAGGTGCGCCGCACAAAGGTACAGGCGCGTTGCACGTTCAAAGAGCTGCAAATGATCTAAAAAATCATTCGAACTTGTATTCTCTTGCCCACGAAGTTTGAAAAACAATGATATGAAGAGACGTTTGGCCGTACCTTTTATAATTTTGAAACAAAGTTTCCCTCCTTTCAATTTAAAAAAAAAAATTCTCCCTTTTTATTTGAAAGAAACCTTTTGAAAAGTGGCTTTGTGCACAATGGTGAGGGGTTGCCTCTTTCAACAAACTGACTTATCTCTTTTAAGCTGTCTCCTTAACTCTATCATATCCAATAAAACTTTTCTCAAAACTATATCATATCCTGGTGATTTATCCTTTGTTTATGATGTGAAAGAGGTATCTTTCATATGCATTCTCTCTGTTTTTTAAAAATAGACCATCAGGGGCAACTGTGGCCTTTCCATTTGTCACTTTTGAGTATCTTCTTAGGTCTCTCATTTATGAGGAAGAAGGCTAAAAACAACAGTGTTTGTTTCCATATTCATATTAATTTTCAAAACCTTGAATGAACTCTTTCAACACTGTATGTTTTAACATTTTCCATAACTGACAGCCTTTCCTAGACATAGTGCTAATACTTTAGAAATTTGATCTTCTACTTGCTCGTGAAGGATTTCATCAAACCATGATTGTTCACCTATCTTAACCATGTGCCCACTGTCTTTTAAATGAGGTGAAAAAATAACTCTTGGCGCATGCCCTTCATTCATCATTTGGAGGCGTTTGTTATGATAAACCATAATGGATCTGTAAAATAAAGATTTCCTTTTCACATACACCTTCTGTGTGAATGCTTCTCTATACCAGTTTGCAGAAATAACTAGAAACAGAGCTTGGTCTACCAATTTTACCATTCAGATGAGGCTACTCTTAGTCAAAATTATAACCTCGGATTATACTTTGAAGGAGGCTTTTATAAACAGAAAAATAGAGGCCTTTTAACCCCACCATGTCACTCTTTGGATTTTGATGTGAAAAGGCCATTCAAACTATGACCTTTCATTTATTTCACCATTATTTTATGAAGAGAAGTGGGTCCTTAAACCATGATTTGACCTTCTGCTTGTTTACCAAGGAAGTCAGCTTTTGAATGAGATGATCCATTTTAACTCTAACCCCAGGTGATTTCCCTCTTTTTTCCTTTCAGAGGAAGTAACTGGATAGGATATGAATTCATCTCACCACTCTTTCTCAACTTTTCTTACCAACAGAAACCTTTCTCAAACACAATTTTAAACCCTGCTATGCCTCTTCTGTTCATCCTTTGGAGGAAAAAGCGTCAAGAAACCACTGAAGTTTCTCAAAAAAATGTTTGACCCTCTGATTATTAGTGAAGGAGGTCACAAAAATGTGTCTTTTACCCTTTTCTTTTATATGAAGGAGGTTCCATGATTTGTTTCTAACCCTTTGCTCTTTAAACGAGGTTTCTATCACTATGTTTCTAACCCTCTACTTATCTTTATCAAATAAGCTTGAAGGAGGTTATTTAAAACACAGGATCTTCATCTATTTCAATCACTGTACCTTGCTCTATATGTTTTCTTGAAGAATACCAATAGGAAACAAAGTGAAATTTGACATTTATCATTGATAAAATTACTTGAAACTCATGTCCTCTTGCTTTATGAGGCCTTGTCTGAGATGTATATATCCTTTTGTAAAATATCATTGTGAACACAAGACTAGAAGAAATTTGATTTGTATATGGAGAGCGTTTGCTGCTAGATATCATTGAGCTATGTTTTCCCTTGACTGTGTTATCAGAGGCTTATTGAAATTGCCTTTGACTACTTTTCAAAACCTAGGTTCAAGGTAACATAAGAAGCAACTGTCTTCTTATGCCCTACATGATGATGCCCTTCAGAAAAATTATGCAACAATGCTTTTGGAATGGATTATGGAGCACTGCTGATTAGCATCATTCATTCTTTTGTGTTCATTTGACATGAGGAATGATATCTACTCTTCAGGCAGCCTTTAGATTTATAACATGTACACTTGCTGCTCTTTACTTTACAGCTCTTCATCTGATCATTGATGGCAAACATTTTCAACATGAGAGACCTGTTAATTTTTTTCTTTTTTCTCTTATGTGCATACTAATAATCATTTAGTTACACCCCTGAAGAGATGTAAAAACAGATGCTTTGGAACCTTTGAGAGCTCTTTTGGTGTTTCATGGAGATTATGCCTGATTTAAGCATATTTCTTCAGACAGTGACAAACCTTCTCTTTTCTTGATTTGGATCTTTATTGAAATTCTTCTGAAATGAGACAAAGTGACCCCTTAGTGGTGTGTGACCTATGGATAGAACAATGCTTGCTTTGTAGAATAGGGAAAGATTTAAGGTTGACTGGTACTAGACACAAGCTTTTTGGCTTAGGATATCTTAGCCAAGGAAAAACTCCCTAAACACAACTATCTAACTTAGGGACAATTTTCATAGATTCTGAGTGTTTTATTAGGCATGATCAGATTGTCATATGATAAGATGATCAGGGATAGAGTAGCAGACACTTTGTCAACTTTTGGATAGTGAATGGCATGAGAAACAAGGGTAAATGATAGTAGATAATCACAATTATGACAACTATAGACAGGGAGACTTTGCTGAAGCGAGATAGGTCTTGAAAACTGGAGATTGTTCTCATCATAGACTGATAGGAAGGGGTAGGAGGACAAAAATTGTTTTGGGGGGTTTTCTAGATGACAAATAGACAGTTTGAGATTAGCTTCTAGAAAACTCAGCTAAGGAAACTAGTCATCAACAACAGGTAAAAAATATTGATGACTAACAGTGGCTCCATTTGGGGAGGGCAGCTCCTTTTTAGGAGGTGTCCAGAATTGCAGATCTCTGGCTTGTGAAGACCAATGCCTCATCCATTGGCGAAAATTTCTTTCTTTCTTGATGCTATTTCTGAAAATTGATAACATGATTAGCATCAAAGTCATCTCTACCTACCCAACTATATTTCGTAGCATTTTTCCTTCTTTTAGTGCATTTGGACTAGCAACCCTTTGACATGATATTTTTGAAAAAGAAACTATCTAATTCTACACTTATATCTTCCAGGAGTTCAGATTAAACTGATGAACTCCTTTGTTTCTCTACCTATGCAAGATCGACTTTCAAGATTAAGTTGTTTGATAGGATTTCATTCACTAAACTAAAACATGAAATTGAAAAATGACCAAATTAGGATTAGACAGTCTGATTTGTCATGTGTTTGTGGCATAAAAGACAAGCTGCAAAAAAATATTATTTTGCATGAAATGAGATTTAGAAAAATCAGGGCTAGGATACATAGTTTGTTTTTCAACCCTGTTTTCCTCTTTGGTTCTATTTTGAGCGTGTGGAACCAGTATATTTTCCTAATCTACTTTCTTTGACAAGTCAAGCTTACACAATTTGAATATCACTTCTTTCACTAACTTATCAACAATAAATTTAAAACATGTCTAGTTATGATTAGGCTAGATAACTGAACAAGACATCTTTTGAGCACTAGTAGTGGCATTTAGACTTGCGCATTTTCAGCATGACTATTTTTTTAACATGGGGCTTTTCTGCTATTTCCTAAAACTTCCCTCTTTTCAAATTTTCTACTATTTTTGTATTTTCGTTTTTTATTTATTTCTTCAAACGGTGATATGTACAATGAGTGAAAATGTTTTTGAAACTAGAAATGTTGAAAATGGTGGAACTTGAGAATTTTGTCTTCAAAGGGATCTCCAGATGCTCTTGGTCCAGTCAGCTCTTGAAAAGTAAAGTTTGGAAAATTTTCCCTTTCAAGCACAACATAAGGGTTCTTGCAAGAGTCTTTGAAAAGCTCTGTATATGCTTGCTGCTTTTCTCTATTCCTTTGATTTCCACTCCTGCCTTTGTTGTACATCTTCTTTAGGTAATACAGATACTCTTTGTCATTTTTAAAATAGATGATGACATCGTCAAGGTACATCATAATGAAAAAATTTAGAATTGGAAATATGGCCTTCAGGAACCTGTCTTTGGTGTCTGGTGGTTTTGCAACTCTAGGTTTGAATTTGGAGTTGCTTCCAGTGTATTTGAAAAAATCTTTAGGCTGTTTTCTTTGAAGTGGAATTAACTGATGATATCCTAAAACATAACTTTGCAAATACCAATGATTAGAAAATCCTAGCTTCGGTATGGTATGATCTGTTTTGGGAAGGATATAAGTGTTGTTTCGGGGAGGTTTATCTATGTTTCTGAATTCGACACATATCCTATGTCCAACTGTCTTGTCTTTGATTGTTAATGTTTGATCAAGATTTTTGTATTTCCTTTTGTCAAAGTTATTTCTTGAAATGATGGCAGTGTCATAGTGTTTCAAACAGTTTTCCCGACATGTACTAATATCTTGAACTATTTTGCATACTCTAGCAGTTCTTAATCTCTGGTGAAATGACATAATTTTACACTAGAAAATTTGGCGGAATTTCCGACGGCCAATTCATCGCTATTCCGACACATAGTCGTCGCAAGAGTGACAGTTCGAGGATGGGAAAAACGTGGTTTCCCATGCCGTCGCAATTCCGACGCAATTAAAAAGTGTCGCACTACCGACACTTGTTCCGTCGCTTCCAAACAAGCGTCGCTAGTCCGACGTTTCCCAAACCGTCGCACTTCCGACGTTTGTAAACTGTCGCACTTCCGACAAAATGTGGTCCGACGTTTGTAAACTGTCACAATTCTGACGAAATGTGGTCTGAAGTTTTGAACGTCGCGCTTCCGACGTCTGTAAACTGTCGCAATTCCAATGCAATGTGGTCCGACGTTTGAGACGTCGCTCTTCCGACGTTTGTAAACTGTCGCAATTCCGAAGAAGTGTCGTCTGACATTTTGAACATCGCTCTTCCGACGTTTGTAAGCTATCACAATTCCAACGAAATGTCGTCCGACGTTTTTATACTGTCACTCTTCCGACCTTTTTAAGTTGTTGCAATGCCAACGCTTACAAGGCGTCGGTATACCGACGGCGGGTTCAATTTAAAAAAAAAAATGAAACTTTAAAACCGTACAATAAATCTCCAATATTTGTTATGAATTGTGGGCGTTCCAATGACCATGAAATATTAATATAATAAACCACCCCGCAGTGCTTCGACTATAAACAATTTTTTTTGTTTCACAAGAGAAAAAATGTTGTTTTGAATATATTATATGAAGTAAAACAGTCCATGAAGTCATTGCATTTTCACATCTGAAGATTGGAACCCAAATATCCATCCAGAAAAGTGGAAGTCCCACCCCAGACAATGAGAGAAAAATACCTCATGTCACATACAGGGACATGATATAAAACCCAGTAATGGTCCACATGGAGATTATCAACAATCTGAGAAAGCATCCAAATATGCCCGAGGCATCTATAAGAAAGTGAAATAGCAGTATATATGTAGAATAGTAAAGCAACAAATAGATAGAGTACCGACGTCCATTGTTCAAAATACATATTTAAGCACCCAATATCCTTGAACAGAGAAAAAAACTAATCATGTGAGGAGTGTGATATGTCCAAAATATAAAAATACCATCAGACCATATCAATAAACCAACAACATAGACCAGCATCGCTAGTTTTGAAGGCAGAGTGATAAACATTAATCATTTTTTTTTCACATGAGAAAAAATGCTATTTTGAATATATTATATGAAATAAAACAGTCCAAGAAGTCATTACATTTTCACATTTGAACATTGGAACCCAAATATCCATCCAGAAAAGTGGAAGTCCCACCCTAGACAATGATATAAAAATACCCCATGTCACATATAGGGACATGATATAAAACCCAGTAACGGTCCACATGGAGATTATCGACAATCTGAGAAAGCATCCAAATATACCCGAGGCATCTATAAGAAAGTGAAATAGCAGTATGTAGAATAGTAAAGCAACAGATAGAGTATCGATGTCCACTGTTCCAAATACAAATTAAAGTACCCAAAATGTGCAGAGACATGTACTGTTGATATACACCTCACAAAAAAAGAATCCATGATAGAGAAAAAATATGTATAAACCCAGGGTCGATTGTATGTTCTGGTTCGCTTGTTCCCAGAAATAAAAACCATCTGCAGAAACCCAGGCTCGCTTGTAAGATCAGGTTCGCTTGATTCCAAAATTGGTAACCATCTATTGCATCCGAGATGTAAGGTTTAGGCTCGCTTGTTTCCATTAGTAGCCCGCTACAACATCCACCCTGTTCATAGAAAAAAGGTTCTCTGTACGTAGACCATATAAACATGGCTCTGTATTTCAAAAAACAGGTTTAAAATAGAAACAGGGCAACATTTTTTTTTCCAATTGCTATGAACATAATTCGACCATGAAATATTAATATAATAAACCACCCCGCAGCACTTCGACTATAAACAATCAGATAAACATGGCTTTGTATTTCAAAAAACAGGTTTAAAATAGAAACAGAGCAACATTTTTTTTTCTAAGTAATGTTAATCTATTAACAGTGGGAATAAAATTACACCGAAGTCAAAAACATTGCCCAGACTCATGGAAAATTTGTCATCAAAAAATCAAAAAATTAAGAAGACTGCCCTCATACGGCGAAACCAGTCTTGAACGTTTACATAATTCAAAAATATTACAGAGGTCCAGCATAGTAATATAATCTAAAACATGCCCAATTAAGTCGGCCTGCGAAGCAAGAAAACCAAATTAACCAAAATACTCCTCCGGTGGCTCCTCCACGATTCGGCACCATCCTTCGGAACGTCCAGGATCGCTAGGTGCTACGTCCACATTCATGCCACAGCTCCCCTCCTGAAGGCCCGAATGCTGGCTAGCTTTTTCCGAGCTCAGACCCGCCGGACGAGTGCATTCTTCCTCCGTTTGGGCCTCCTCATAGAAAACCACAGTGACTGAGGCTATAATTCGGGGGTGGTTGAGAGAGAAATTAAACGAAAATTGCGCAGTGCGCGTCGTGGCCGTAGAAGGTGAAATAGCGGTGGGGAAACGAGGAGCAGGGGAATGCATACGTTGGCCAGATCCTACAATCCGACCCCTTCCACTCCTCGTATTTGGATAGCGACCTGCATAATAATCACTGGACTGGCCAGAAGACGACTCAGTTGAGGGGCTGGAGGGAGCGTGCAGGGGTTGACCTCTAGTGCTCCCCCTGCGGCAATGCATCCTTTGACACAGGCAAGGCATGGGTGTAGTCTCAGCAGTGGGCACAAGAGGAGACGGAGAAGCAGAATTCCAAGAAACAGAGGAAGACAGACAAGGACCATACTGAGAGAAATGTAGATATGCAGCAAGGTCTAAGCAGCAGTTTAGCTGACCACTTCTCCTTCTCGTCATAGTGAGCAGGCAGTGTAACCCAGCAATCGGCTCGTCTGAAAAACCATAGCGAAATGCCATTTTATCAATGCAATCGAAGGACGCTCATCATAATTAATCTCTGATCATTAATGAGAGCCGAAGGGCGGATCATATTCAAGCATGCATAATCGCTAATGGGAGTGGAGGTCCGATCTTGAACAGTGTTAAAACTTAATGTGATTTGATGTGAAAACCTTGGAACTTAATTGAACAGCATTAAATCTTAATGCGATTGATATGAAATCTCCACATCCATGTCCCATTTCCTTAAACGCCATCGAATGCACCTGCAGCTGGGAGCAGGGCAAGTTTTAATTGAGGACACGTGGCAGAAATTGATTGGAGCAGATCTTTGTTTGGGCCGCTCGCGCATTGGAAATCCGGACCCGAAAAAGATTAGGGCGAATTTGATAAGAAATTCGCGTCACAACTCTCCCTCTGTACGCCAGCCCAACTTTGGACCTGAAAAAGATTAGGGCAGAATTCATTTGGTTTTCGCGTCACAAAATTGGCCGATGTCAGCAGACTATTTTGGAACGTGAATTTGGTTTGAATTATGGTTTATCGCCGTTTGAAGTCCGGTGGGCTCGGCTTAAGAACAATTTTGTTTGATCCCATATTATAAAATTTGTGTTGGTTTTATTTCATAATACACATATTTATAATAAATCATGGGAATACCACACTAAACATGTGGAAAAGTTATATAAATTATTGAGAACAATCATTTTAATTTTGAGATAATCTGCAAACATTGTTTTTAATTTTGAGATAATTTGCAAAAAGGGTAAGGAAAATTTAGTACATGATGCTCTTTCTAAAATAGAAGAGGCCTCAAATTTATATCCAATTACATTTTCTATTCCTAGGTGGCTAGAAGAAGCTTGCCATAATGGAAAAATGACAATAGTACGAAACAAAAACTAAAATTTATAAAGGATGGGATGAACTCTATGGAGCATTGGGAGTGAAAGAGAGATATACTTTGGTGCAAATGTAGAATATTTTTATGCACGCAAGCATATTTGAATAAACAAATATTAAGGGAGTCCCATGTATCTCTGATGGTAGGACGCAGGGTTCCTTAAAACATCTCAAAGGATCAAAAAATATATTTCTGGAAGGAATGAAGAAAGATATTCAAAATTTTGTAAGAGAAGGTCAGGTTTGTATAATAAATAAAAGAGAGATAGTAAAATCTCTAGGGTTACTTCAACCATTCCACATACATATTCAAAGACTAGAAGATATATCAATAGACTTTATTACAAGGTTACTGAAATATAAAGGTAAGTATTACATTTTTGTGGTCATTTATATAGACAAATTTTGTAGATTTTTTTTGTAGAGCTCAAAGTACATAAAAAACAAGCCAAGTGGCAGAAGTGTCCGTGAAAGAAATTCATAGTCTTCATGGTTTTCCTAAAGTAATAGTAACAAGAAACTTTTGGAAATAATTATTTAATATGAGTGGAGAAACACCAGCTGCCATGAGTTCTACATATCAAACACAATCAAATGGTCAAACAAAAATAGTTAACAAATGTTTTTAAGGTTATCTACAATGTTACTCTTTAGAAAAGAAATATTAATGGATGAAGTGGGTTCGTCAAGGAAGAATGGTAATATGATACTACCTATCACACATCTACTAAAATTTCCCCATTTAAGGCCCTTTATGGATATCCAACTCCTAGCATCTCATACTTTTTGCAAGATAAGTCCAAAGTATAGGAAACAGAGTCACATATGGAAAATACTAAAGAAACTTTGAAAATTATTATGGAAAACCTTCAAATGACATGAACATGATAAAACAACAAGGGGAACAACATTGAAGTGAAAGATAATTTGAGGAGGGTAATTGGGTATTTTTTAGATTATAGCATTATAAGCAATCTTCATTCAAGAAAAAGAAGAATAAAGAATTAGCTCAAAAATTTTATGGCCCTAAATAATTATTCATAGGATTGCAAAAGTGGTATAGAAGTTATATTTTCCTTCTTCTTGCACTCATAAGGTTTTTCATGTATCTTGCCTAAAAAAGGTTTTGGGAAAAAATATGCCAATGTAAATAGAACTTCCAAAATTAGATGAAGAATGAAAGTTGATTCTCGAACCACAAAAAGTTATAGATAAACATTATGTATCTCTTTGACATATAACCATTATGAAGTAACTAATCAAGTGGAAGAATATTCCTCTAGAAGAAGGTACATGGTAAAATGATCAATTCGTGATGAAATACCCATGGCTAAAGGGTTCGTTTGAAGTTTTGACAAAGGTTTTGTTATATGTTTTATATAACGTGCAGCGGAATAGTTTTATTGTTTGTTAAGGTCCCACACAGTGATCAAATTTGAAGGGCAGGTCTGAATTTCAATTAGAAGGGCATATATCTATGTCACCCTTCCATAATGAAAAGCTTTAAAAAAAAACTTTTCAATTGACCACAATAAATTATTTTTACATTTCATTTTCAGAAAGACAAAACCATCAATCTTTATATTAATAAAATACTATTACATATACAACAATGAAGAAGGCTCCATCTTTCATTGCTTAAATATCTCATTGGCAATGTTAACATAAGTCTTGAAGACACTATTATAAGATTTTGGATACATACTACCGGGATATAGGAGATTCTTATGTGTCAGATTGTGTAATGCCATTTTGACTTTGTCTCACAAGGAGGAGCAGCATGGAGGTCTGGATTTTTCTTATAGAACTTTATTATTATTATTTGAAACGTTGCTTATAGATATGAATACAACAATGAAATTATGAGCATGGTGGACAATTAGTCAAGCTCATGATGCCAAACCATGATGATGTAAGTTTGGATTTTAACATTTTTACATGTTAAAGACAAATAGTCAAAATCACTGAAAACTTAGTATGCCATAATTAATAATCATTCCTTGTTCACTTTTGTTAATAGGTTTATGTCACATGATGATCTCTCTTCTCTGGCATTTACTTGTATTGAAGATCACTATTCTAGGAATAAGGAGTTATTTTCTCCAAAAATAACCCTAGCCAAACATCGACAATGCATCAAGGATATATTTCTATGCTACATAAGTACATATGTTCTACTTCTAAATCATGTCTTGGAAGTGGTTTTTTTGCTGGAAATTATTCACCAGTTGGTTTCATACCAAAGTCTTTTTCACATTTTCAGCATCCAATACATGAAAAAGATAATGGTTTAAAACAACATAAATATTTGAAATTTTGCAATAATTGTCTAGCACACTTTGAATATGAATTTTGAAGTCAAGTGCATGATGTTGTATAGGATCAAGTGTCATTTTGAATACCAAATGTTTCACAAGAAACTTCTCAACATGCTACCCTACAATAAGGATTAAATGAAAATATTGCATCAACTATTTCCATAATAAAAGTGCACCTCGGCCATAAGACTAAACAACTACAAATGTTGTAGATCTAACAAGACCACACAATCAAATGTATTCCACAAGGCCAATACCGTATGAAAAATGAAAAGGAGTTTGCAACCAAAAATACCTTAGGCAACTAATTCAATTAGATACACCAAACCATCAGCAAAAAGGAAAACCAGCCTACTCAAAAGGCAAGCGTTTACCTCCTTTGACAAAATTTTGAGTTCCGAAACAAGGGCCTTTATTGTCTTGTCAATTACCCTAGTAATTTGAATGGGGTTTGCACCTGCTGCAACAACCTAAACAAAAAGGTTTCATTTCAAATTATTTTCCACAAATTTAAGATACAACCATTGTCAGTTTTGTATTTCCTAACAAGCTCATAAATTTTGACAAAAGAACCAAAATTTTTAATACCTGATAGCAATTTTTTCACTCAAAAACTATCTTAGACTCAATAAGCCCAACCCAAATCTAAAAAACCAAACATCATAAGACCCTACAAAAATGAATAGATGATCTTAATCCAGTACTATCGAAAAAAAGTTACCTTTACACCCTCACTTATTAAACCCTGTGCTGTTAAATTTTAACTTCAACTGCTGCAGCAGAAGGACGGATGCAGCAGCAAAAATTTTTTTTGGAGGTTGCTTGCACGCCATCCAGAAATTTAATTCAGCATTTAAAATTCCTGCAAATTTTTTTTGTAGACGGCCGCAGCCATATTTCTGTACATGATTGTATTTAAACACAACAACCAGCATTAACGCAATTCACCAAACAAAAATTTACTCGACACTTTTGTAAATTCAAAAGGAGGACACGTGGAGCATTAATATTGGATCGCATGAAATTGAAGGGAATATGAAAACCTGAAAACCAGACTCGAATTTTTTATAGGGCACATTGGATTGAGAATTCACGTTACAAATTAGGCAGACGTCAGCATCCCATTTTGGAACGCGAATTTGGTTTGAAATTCAATCTATTCAGAATTTTGAAGTCCGACGGAAAGGGTTCTTTAATGTTTTGATAGTTTAATTTTATGTAATATATACATATGTTTTAAACATATGTTATATATATATCATATGCGAAATGAAAGGTGGGCCATAGAATTTAGTTTTAATTTTATTTTTTTAAAAAGAGGGTTTATTATAATATGTTTTATATGTTACGGCATATAAAAATAAAAAAGGACAAAAAAGCTTGGTAGTTTTTTTTATAGACAGTACGTAAATTTTTTATTACACAGCAGTGTGTAAAAAGTGAAAGACTGAGTGTAACTTTTTAAGTGTGTATGCACAGCAGTGCGAAAGTGAAAAACACAGCAGAGTGTTTTAGAGACATAGTATGTTTGTTTTGAACAGACAGTGAGTTGGTTTTATGCACTGCGTTTTGTAGCAGTCATAATTTTGTAATCCCTCTCAGTGAGGAAGTAGTGTAATAGTTTTTTTTTGAGTTATTGAAGGGAATAGAAGTTTGTTTTCAAAGTATTGAAACTCTGTCTCCTGTCAAAGAAATTTTATTTTCTCTGTGTTAGAGGAAGGGAGATTTATTCTCCATTCATTGTTCTGGAATTTTTCAATATTCCAACATGTGCAAGAACAACAGATGTTGTGGTTCCATCCCCAACTAAATCATTTGTCTTTGCCACAGCTTGCCTTACCAACTTGGCCCCAATATTTTCAACTGGGTCCTCTAATTCAACCAATAAAAAGGCCAAAACCATAGCATTGAGATACATTTCATTACACTATCAATAACAATAAAATTTGACTCAGCCATAACCCTTTCATTTTATTGTTGTGAAAAGCTTTATGCATTACTCTAATGTGGCTATTCCATAGGCCAAGTAGACCAATGGGTAACAAATATGTTTCCTTTCACCTTTGAGTTTTCAAATTATGCCTACCAAATCTAAGACATTTAAGAGGGGGAACTAATACAACGTTAAAAAGAAAACCAGAGCACACATCTACAAATTACCTCTTTAGCTATTGTCACACCATCATTAACTATTTTCGTAGAACCATGCTTGCTCTCCAAGACAAAATTTTACCCTTCGCCCCAACGATGACTCCAACAAGATCAGCAAGTTTGTTCACACCGCCTGCAAGACAAATTGACAATGCTTTAAGTAAGTGTGAAATTGAATGCCAGACCATATGCCAAAACAACCCACCATGAAAAATTAAAATAACACATTAAAATCGAATAGAAGTGGACAAGGAAAGATCCACCGCAGTGAAGTTTCACGTGCAGGTGACCTTCCTTTAAACATAATTTTTTCTCTGACCTGCAATTTTTTTGTCACTGAGCCATCCTTGTTGAAGTACAACTCCTTTTCCATAGCTGACACAACAAAACTGAAATTATGCCCCAAGGAGAGCTGGTCAACTGTCAGCGTGACTCTGTAAGCATTCTGTTCTGGAACCCTGTTTTTTTTTTGTGTAGTCTTCTCTGATTTCCTTTCATAGGGTTTATTTGTCAATTTCAGAGAAATTGATAAATAAACACATATCCACGAGTTTCGCAATTATATACCTGACTTATATATTTGGTTCCAAGTCTTGGGACTAAGGTTATAACCCCTCAAGATTTTATATTAATACCAACGCCTTTTCAAATAACAACTGTTAACAAACCTTTGGCTCCAGGGCCCACCTCTACGAACGATCGACCAATCAATTTCACACACCGTACCTCGGTTATCGTTTGTGCACCTCGTTTATCGTTCGTGCATCTACAACAAGCGACCATCGTCCGATGGCCCTTTCTCAGATCAACGGCTCTTGCCAATATCGCTCGACGTCCTGGTACAAATGATAACATGCGATGGCACGGTTTAAACAACAGTTTTCTAGGGGTCCACTTCGCCACGTGTCCCATGCTGAATGGGATCGCTTCGATTCAGAGAATACCGCCTACTCCGCAAAAGTGGTGCGATATGGGCAATTCGCTTTTTGGGAATCCGCTCGTGGTTGGCTCAGTGATGGGCAAGCAGGGACAAAGACTCAACTATGAGTCTTGCATGTAAAAACAAATAGAAATCAAGTCTTACCCAGGTTTCCTTAAGATTAGTTTGTTGGAACTGCAGGGGTTACCCATGGAGACGAGGACCTGGGTTAGGGCCTATTGCGGAAGGTAGAGACATAATTTTCCTCATAGAAACACATGAGCATGAAGGGTGTAAGACACCTTTGTTTGAAGGGTATTGGAAGATAGCAGTGTGGAACAAGGCAGCAGGGAATGGCAAAGGGCACGGGGGTATCATGGTATTAGTAAGAGAAAAAGAAGGTCATTTCATTCAGCTAGAAAAAGAAGACCCAAATAAGCAATTTGTTTGGCTTAAAATATCAGAAAATGGAAATCACATTAGAATTGCAGCATGCTATTTTGCGCCGCAAGTTTAAAAAATCTACAAAAGTAGAGGGCTTGACCACAAAGATCCCTTTGCAGCCCTAAAAACAAATATTGCAATATATTATCAGCTAGGTGAAGTCCTTATAGTGAGGGATTTCAATGCTAGAACTGCAGGTGAACAAGCTAGCATTCTTTGTTGTAAAGAAGACATTGACCCTATCTGGCTTACAAAAGAGAGTAATCATCAGTGGGAATGAATTTCAGAGGATAAAGGCTGCAATCTCTTTGGAGAACAACTGCTTACGCTATGTGGGGCTTTCGATTTAGTCATTTGTAATGGTTTGACTAGATGGGAAAAGTCCGGTAATTTCACTTGCAATACTTACAATGGAGCAAGTGTAGTAGATTATGTAATTTTCTCACATAGTTTGTGTGAGAAAATGGAGGAAGTGTTGATTGGAGATCAAATTTGGGACTTAAAATCAGATCACAAGCCAATCTATTTAAGTTTCTCTTGGACCGGAAATAAGCAATTAGGGTCAAAAAATCAGTGTGTTCAACAAAATCCCCCAAAGGGAAGAATTATTTTGAATCCATAGAATTGTAATACCTTCAAAATAATGCTAGAGAGGCTCTTCAAGAAGGAGGAAATCCCATCTCATGGCCTTCATAGTCACAGATTAACACATTTAATTCAAAGCGTAGTTGCGGAGTGCAAAAGAGAAAAAATTAAGAAGTCTAAAACAAATTACTTTCCGGTTAATGCTTGGTTTGACAAGGAATGCAAAAAGGCAAGGAGAAGGTGGAAGGAATCAAGCACGGATAGCATAAAGCTCAAAGCTTACAAGCAGACAGTTAAAAAGAAAAAAGCTGATTTCATGGTTTCAAGGAGAGAAGAACTAATCTTCCTCGGGAAAAATAACCCCAAATTATTTTGGAAGGAGCTCCAATCGAAAAAGGTGCAAACTAAAAACAACATTACAGCTTCTAAATGGTTTGACTATGCAAGACAACTTTATGAGCAGGATCCCAAGGTTGACCCTCCTCCCTTGGTCAACACAGACACAAAACTCTTCACGGTGCAAGAAGTAGAGATGGGTATCAAGAAGTTTGGCACTGGAAAAGAAAAAGACTTAGATGAACTCCAAGCAGAGTATCTAAAGTGGGGCTTAAAAATTATTTCACCTCACATCACAAAAATTTTCAACAACATCTTACAGCAGGGGTTCCCCACAGATTGGACAACTAGTATGGCAATACCTCTTTTCAAGAGTGGTGACGTCAATAATCCCTCCAAATATAGAACCATAATGATAAACCCCTTGTTTGCAAAGTTATTTGGAAGCATGTTAGAAAATAAAATCAGCAAGTGGGCAGAAGAAAGAGATAAACATGCTAAAGGGCAAGCGGGTTTTAGACCTAAACATTCCACAGTTGATCATTGCATAACTTTAAGGCACATCATTGAAAATTTTTGGGAAAAAAAGGAAGAAGTTTTTTGTTGCTTTGTTGATTTCAGAAAAGCGTTTGACACGGTTCCTAGGGATAAGCTTTGGGGCAGAATGGAGGAACTCGGGGTTCCCAAGAATTTGAGAGCAGCTGTGCATAGGTTGTATGAAGAGGTGAAAGTCAAAATCAGAACTTCAGCTGGCATTTCTGAAAGTTTTAGAAGCGATATCGGGGTCAATCAAGGTTGCCCATTGTCTCCTACCCTTTTTGGGTTATATATTGACAAGCTTGAAGAGTGGCTAAATTCGCAAGGGGGTGACGGTATCCATTTGGGCAAGTTCGTTATTAGGCTTCTTTTGTACGCAGATGACCTTATATTGATTGCTAAATCGGCTCTTGGTTTGCAAGAGCATTTACGTTCCCTTGAGCATTTTTGTAGAAGGGTTGGGATGCAAGTCAATATTAGCAAAACAAAAGTAGTGGTTTTCTCTAACAAAAGAAAGCATAACCAACATAAGTTCTATTTTGAAGGCAACATTCTGGAAGAAGTTGCAGAATAAAAATACCTTGGAATTGACTTCAACATAAATTTAAGTTGGGATGGTTGTAGAAAGAACATAAATTTATGGGGTTGGAAAGCATTTTATGCTCTTCAAAACAGGTGTAGAGAGGCAGAGCTGTGGGACTGGAAAACCACTATAACTCTTTTTGGGCTTCTAGTGATTCCAGTGATTCTCTATGGTTGTGAACTGTGGCCTGGCAGCACAACCAAGATGCAGTGAAAACAAATTGAGAAAATTCAGAAACATTTGATTACAAACAAATTCAAAATTAAAAGTGCAGTTCCTTATGCTATCCTGCTAAGTGAAACAGGGGCTGCTCCTATTGAAGCAATTTCTATGGTGCGAGTCATAAGGTATCTGAAAAAAAATTGAGCAAATGGAAGAGGGTAGATGGCCTAAGGTTGTGATTAGTGATAGATTGTGCAAAATACAGAAGACTTGGATGCGGCAAAATAACAAATGGTTTATTAAATGGGGTATTTGCTTGAGCATGTGTCCTACAAACAGTAAAGAGATGAAAACTTTTGTTATGGATAAATTCCACAAACATACTTGGATGAAAGAGCTAGAGAGAAAGAAGAAGTACTACATGGAAGAGTTTAACTCATAGTACAGTTAATTGTTTATTGTTTGGTGTAATAATTGTTTATTATTTATAAACACAATCAAACATATTATGAGGGATGGTGATGAAATTGACAATGGTCTCATAACAAACCATAACGGGTACATCCCCTGGAAAGATAGACTCTAAATAAGAAATAAAGAAAAACAAAGTGATTACTTACAGGATCATAGGCTTCCTGAAGAACAAGATCCATAGCAGCATCTGTAACCCCTAAAGCAACACCTCTCTCTGCAAGACAAATCGCTACATCTTTCATATGTAGTCTAGCAAATTTTTTGAGCTCATCACGAGAAAGAGGATCAAATACAACTATCTCATCAAGTCTATTCAATAGCTCTGGCCTGAAATGTCTTCTAACCCGCAAAAATATTCAAAGGCATGTCAAAGAATTGCAGCTAACTTCATGATAAAATTATATGTCAAGTGGGCCGAAAATAGGTGAAATGTGGCACCACTCAGAGATTGACATGTGCCAATTGGTACAAGTGGTAGAAAATTGGCATGCTCAAACAACGAGGTGATGCAGGAATGACATGAGGGAGAAAATATTAGAAAAGCCCCAAATATGGAGAACTAAAGCTCATCACCAACCTGAGATTGACAACTTTACATGATGTAACCTATGAAATCGTAAATTGAGAAATCATAGTAACAATAAAGTAACCTATGTAACAATAAAGTCAGATTCATCCTGGGAGTGGTAATGGGAGAAATCATAGTGAACAACAGGAAACATGCAGAGTTGCTTACAACCAAATAGATGAAAAAACACATACAAAAAACCTAGATAATAATCATGAACAAGCTTAATATTGAATTATGAACTGTAAAGGAACTTACAAAATGTGACATTACGAACTTGGTCAAGCGCACAAGCAAAAATATCCTGGACATGACCCTAGTTGACAAGTTGTATTGCTCATGATGCAAGAGGATTTGTACCTGCACTGCCAAGTCAATCAAAATCCATCATTATCTATACAATAAATACAAGTAATTGATGTAGTATTTTTACTCTAAGATGCATTCTTATGATAATGTTAGAACATATGTTGAAAATGTCAAAACATACCTAAATAAGCTCCTCTTCATTTCAAGAACAATTTATTGGAGTCGCATGAACTTGGAACAAGCCTCCCACGATCTGAAAGAGTAGCAACTAAGTCAATAGTGAATTTTTTGTTGCTACACTGGATCGAGGGAGGTTTGCTCCAAGATTAAATTGCTCCAATAAATTATTCTCTACTAAACAGGGCCAACCACGTGAAGGTGGAAGCTCTTATGGCCCCTCCCCCCCCCTCACATCACTCTCAATTCCCCAATACCCAATCTATATTTCATTTTTTTACTTTCATGAGCATAAAAAAAAATATTCAATAACTAATAAAAAAACAATTCAACAAAAATTACGCAAGGAAACATTGCAATTAATGCTTGACATAAAAATAGTATGATAAATGATTTTTTTATATAATGCAAAAAACGTTCCAAGTATGGTAACGTTTGTCTTATAATAATACAATATTTTACATTGTCAAATTTTCTTTTTCTTCTTCCTATTTTTAAAGCTCCTAATTACATCATAAATATCATCGTGCTCTGCTCCTGTTTCGTGCCTTTCAACCCGCACTGCTGACCTAGTTGCGTATTCACGATGTCTGGGCTCATCCAGTGACGGGGCATCTCCTACAAAAACAGATAATATTAAATTTAATTGTCAGTTTTTAAATATCATTGAACTAGTTCGGTAATATTAATAAAAAAAATTGCAATGAGATTATTTACCTGGTGCACCAGTTGTCGCCGTTGGGACTGTTGCCCTGTCTTCCTCTCTAGTGGTAAGATCCTCAAGGGAAACATTCTCTGTCATTTAAACAAAAAACTTTATAAGGAAAACCATCAAGGTATAATTAGAAAAAATTATAAGTGGAAATTAATTACTGTCATAGCCCTCACTGATAGTAGCATTGTCGGCCTGGTACCCACTACAATGATCAGGTTGCACGTGAGGATCATCTACATCTAGCTCTAAAACTGGGTTATTTGCCTCATCGGTAGTGCTGCTCCCCTGATTTAAAAAAAGTTGTTAGACATTAGATTTATGGAAGAAAACAAACATATTGAAAGGTTAATGTTTTACCTTATCAGGCATTCTGGTTCTTGGGACCTGCTCCAAGCTTCTGCGACGTTCAACTATGGCTTGATAGCCGAATTGGAAAGTGATATTAATTTTATCTTCCTCTGTAGTTTCTGTTCCGAAGTCATCACCCTACATTACATATGATTGTGTATTTTTAATCATATTTTATAGGATTACAAAAACGTTGGAAGGCGATACAATTAATTATAAGTTGTTTAGCTACTTAATTACAATTCTTGCAGCTAATTTCAAGTAGCCGCCCTGGCCTAGCTTGTGATGGCCATTTTTTTTCAATCCTAGCTTTAGTTGCCTTCGAGGTGTCAGGAAAACTAGCATCAAAAGATTGAGGTCAGATATGACATAGCACACTTTTATTTTAGACATAGAGAAAATTAAAGCTATTGAATTAAATAAGCTCTTCCTCATAGAGGGAATCATTAGGCGTACCGTGGCTAGGTGTCTGCATATTTGAACAAAATTAATATTATTTCAATTATGTAAATAACTAAAATACCTGAAGATAGAGCAATGCTGGCACTTTACATGTTCTTCCGCTGGCCTCTTTCCACGATCATCCCGTCTTGGGGTTGTTCTTGCACTGCCCTGATCAGTCTACCACATTGCAATAAAATTATAAATGTAAAAACTTGAAAACAATACATAACTTGAAAACACAAAATGAAAGCTGAAATAATTTCTAATAAGACACCGGAAGATAGAGTTAGAGTTTCAAATATGCCTTGCATTGAATTCAGTCTTGGAAACATGTCATTGCACATTAAGACACCCAAACAAGAGACGAGTTGACAATGAAGACCTTATTGAATATATTGTTGGAGCAACTTCTAGTAAAATTGTTGTGAAGACCTTGAGGACATTTTTGGAGCAACATTGTTGAAGCTGATGGTATAGCATTGTTGGAGACGATCTTGAAGGGCCTTGAAGTGAAGCTTTTGGAGCAACTATTGAAAAATCCTTAGAGCATTTAAGTAAGGCACTTTCTATCTTCCATCAACTTTTTCCTTTCAATATCCTTTAAATTATTTTGTTGATATTTAATGTTTGAAATCACGCTATAATTCCTTGATTATATGTGTTTGGGGACTTTCCCTTTGAAATTACCCAAAAATACCCTGGCAATTTTATCTTCAGGATGCATGTCTGACCCTATTGTTCAATATTTTAATTGATAGTAGTAAACATAGAGAGTTAGGCGGCTCTTGTCATAACCTTTGGTTGGGCCATTAGATCCCTAACATCTACTAGCGAGAACCCCCCTTGAGTTGGAGGAGAGCTAGCATGAAGTGAAAAGAGGTTGGTGAGGTGACAATGGGGGTATTGAATTACACATGGTATCACACTTTAGCTTTAGGACTTTATCTTGAGAAGTGCGAGATTTTTCTATATCAATTCTCAAATTGTTTACAACACTATTGTTAAGAACTAATAAGAAGTAATGTTGAGGGGTTTTTGGGTATAAGAAACAATACCATTTAAAAACTAGGGTTCTCAGTCCTTGGCATTCCTTCACCTGGGCCTAGGGGCACACTAGAATAATTTCACACTAAACCATGCAAACTTAAAAGTAACTTAACATATCCATAAAGTAATAATAATCATAATTCCTAATTTCCTATTGTACGATATGATGCAAATTATTCAAGCATGAAGCAATGAAGACATGCAATGTCTGAATTTCAAGATTGATGAACCAATACAAGAAGTTAGAAACTACAACTTTGATTCAATACTCTGTGTCCTAACTCCAGGAAGGAATCTAGTTTGCAGTACAGAACATGCATCGTGTATTATCAATTCTTAATTGACAACAACTAAAGGTCATCTACCTCATCAATTCCTTCCCATTTTGTGTTTTTATGCTATATTCCTTATAAAAGTGTCAAATTTCTCTCAAAGTAAGCAACCACTGAATAAAATAAAAAATAGTTGAGATATGATTGAGAAATGGTCATTTATTTCTTGAAAGGATCTTCACAATTTCTTTGGTTGTTTTTCATCTCAAGAAACGAGAAATGACCTAAGAAAGTATCGTGATGTAATATAAGAAACAACATGGTGCAATGGCCATTTTCAGAGCCAAATGATGTCCATTGAGGACATGGCCTTTATTTGGTTCCTGTTTCATAGGAGTTTCGGGTAGAAATGGAACTTTGTTGTACCATTTCCAGTAGTAAAAAGGGAAAAACTTCTTTTTCCATGGGAAATAATTTACCTTTCCTTTTCAAGATAATCTAAATCACAAAAAATATGAAATATACTGCACACATTCTTGGATAATGTGAAAGTGGAAAAGGAATACCCTACACAAGTGATGCACACATGTACATTTGAACACTAATAGATTTTCGTAGTTGAAATGCAATGCTTGTTTTCATTTAAATGTAGGGTTTTTAAAGCAGGGAGAAATAATGGCTGCCAATTTAATAAGCGTTTCTTTGGGAAAAATTTAAATCTTGTATTGGGTGATGAAGATAATAGAGGGTATCGAATCTTGATTCTTGACATTGTGTTTAACTTGAATAACTCAAATGATTATAAATATCAATGGATTAGTTTTTCTTTTCAAGTATGTCACTCAAAACTCTTATGTCAAAGCATTGTATGATGGCTAGCATTTGATTGTTTCCCTTTCTTCAGTTCAATGTAAAAATTATATTAATATATTGGAGCACGAATGATAACTACAATTGTTTGCTCTGCAGTATATCCAGCCCCAAGATTATGAAATTTTTTCTCAAGTGGAGCTATTGGTTATTGATGAAGCAGCTGCAATTCCATTGCTTGTTGTAAAGGCTCTGCTCGGGCCATATTTAGTGTTTCTGTGCTCTACTGTAAATGGGTAATAATTATAAATGAGCCAACCACAATCATAGATTTTGTAACCATTCAGTTTCCATGGATAGTGATGATGATATTAACCCTATATATCAGTGACCTATATCTATATGAGAATGATCTCAACATTGACTTTGATATGGTTGTATGGATGTGACCTTTGGTATGTCATCAGAAAATCCCCAAATATCACAAAATTCCCAAATCTGGAGAACTAAAGCTCATCAATTTCGATCTGGAGTACTACCCTTGTGATAAAGTTGATGACTTTAGATCTCCCATTCTCTACCACTTTGCACTTCACCTTCAATATAGATCAGACCAAGGGAAATTCGTTACTGGGTGTTGAGATGGATGAGTTTGTCGAACTAAAATCCATAGCTTAAACTTCATGAAACTGGTGGAGTCAAATTCATGCAAGCACAACCACATCTTACACATCCTCTTTGAAACTCATTCGAAAGAACATTGTAAGAAATCTAGAGAGAACCCTATAGCCTAACACAATCCAATGGAATTGACCAAAAAAACCCAAATAGAGTCAACCCTACTATAGGAAGAAGGGCCTACAGTAAGAACTTACCATTTTGCAAGAGTTGAGGGCGAATGCTATTTTGCAAGAGATGAGGGCGAATGTTGAGGGCAAATGATGTTCTGCAAGAGCTGAGGACGAACGCTGAGGGTGAATGCTGTTCTGCAAGAGCTGAGGGCAAATGCTAAGGGCGAATGCTATTCTGCAAGAGCTCAGGGCGAATGTTGAGGGCGAATGCTATTCTGCAAGAGCTGAGGGTGAATGTTGAGGGAGAATGCTATTTTGCAAGAGCTGAGGGTGAATTCTAAGGGCGAATGTTGTTCTGCCAGAGCTGAGGGCGAATGCTGAGGGCGAATGCTATTCTGCAAGAGCTCGCTGAGGTCGAATGCTGTTCTGCAAGAGCGGAGGGTGAATGCGTGCGTGATATCATAGTTTTCTATAAAATCATTTTTATTTAGCGCATATACAAGTGTCGTATTTTTATGTCACGCGCATATAAGTGTCGTTATACCGACGATAGACAAAGCGTCGCTATTGCGACAGACGCCTCCAAATGTCGCAATTGCGACACTTAGGCATTTGGAGGCAGCCGTCGCGATAGCGACGCTTTGGGGCATAGTGTCCCAATTGCGACGTATTCCTCCAACCATCGCAATTGTGACACTTTGTCTAAGTGTCGGTATTGCGACACTTCTCTATAAATGTCGGTATAGCGACGGTTTCAGGTGGGATTGAAAAATTTTCGAGAATTTCAGGGCATAGTGTCGCAATTGCGACGTCTTCCTCCAAACGTTGCAATTGTGACACTTTGTCTAAGTGTCGGTATAGCAACACTTTTCTCTAAACTTCGGTATAGCGATGGTTTCGGGTGGGATTGAAATTTTTTTGGGAAATTTCTGACATTTGGTCAAAAGTGTCGGAACCAAGTGTCGGAATTTCCCCCAAATGTACTAGTGTTAGCTAGTTTGATTAGCTCAGGTGTCTTGGGACTACTGTTATCATATTCCCCTTCACAAAATTATCAGACATTTTTCTTGGATTTATCAAAGTGGTTGAAAAAGTTACAGTTGTACTTGGAGAGGTAAGGTCTTGGGATGGTGAAGCATTCAAGTATGGCAAGAACATAAGACTCCCTTGCTCCTGATTTCCAAAGAGATTTGTATTATATAGGCTTTCCAGTGCTTCTATCTTCTGATTTATCTCTATTTTTGGAAAATCACATTCCCATTCTTCAAGGCATAATTGTTCAGGGTCATGATAGTTTTGAGTATCCAGCTCATCATAGAGAATCTGGGGTGTTGGATGCGGTGTGCCTAGATTTGTTTCAGTTTCTCTTACCTGTTTATCAATGTCCTCATCAGTATGTAAAATGAAAGAATTTAGGTCTGAATGTATGGAATACATAGGGATGTTATCAGGTCGTTCTTGGTTGCTAACCATATATTTCATATGCGATTCCTGATACAGTCTTCTTGTTTGGTTAAACACAGGAATAGTGGCGTAAGACATATCTAACTAAATATTTCCTTGAAGCTTGGCCCCCCAAGATCTGGATAAAAGCATTCCATACTTGGGGGGAATGTCTGTTACCACTATGTCCATGACCAGATGCTTTGCAAGTATTTGTGCCAAACTGACACACAGATCTTTTATCAGGCCTAGACACTTGACTCTGCTCGAATCAAATGAATATAAGTCTTGATAAGGTTTTGTTATTTATAGGCCTAATCTTTCCATTACTACTTTCGACATGAGATTGTGAGAGGCCCTGGAATCTAGCATGGAATTATGTAGGATTTCGTCATGTATATTCAAACTAATGTAAAAAGGAAGAGTGGTTCCTTCTTGATATTTTCCTTCTATTTTTGGTCCAAACAACACCTCAGGGGTATCATCAGCTAGGTGTAATGTGTCTGCATTATTTCATATGTTTAGGACCTTTAGCACTTGAGATTTGTATGAGCTTTGGGCAATAATTTTAATGAGAGGCATGGTGATCTTAATTTTGGCGAGTTACCCTTCAAAACTGAAGGGTGCTTGTAGTTTAGATAGGTTTGCTTCAGTTTTTTCAGCCATGATCTTCTCCATATTCTTACTTTGCTGATTTTGATTTGGGATTTTGTTCAAAACAGTTGTTTCAGGAATCTTAGTAGAGGTACTAGGACAGTTAGGGTCAAGGCTTGCTTGGCTAGTTTTATCTTTGTTTTGGTCAGTTTTCTTAGCCATGATTTTGTTACTATTTGATGTTATTTTAAGAATGGTATCTGGGGTTTTAGTAACATCAGTGTCTGAGCTACCTTTTTTAGAGTTGTCTTGGTTTTTCTTACTCCTAAGATAATATTGCATATGAACTTCCATTATGGCGTTTTGTAACCCTATATCAGGATCTTCGGGGTCCTCATAATTTGTTTCATTTTGATTTGAGGAGAAGAAAACTTGTTCTTCTTCTGTGAGGAAAAACTCACCCTCGCTATCAGAAACTATCAAGTTTAAGTGATTTTAATCAATTGGTTCTGTATCTCTTTCTTCCTCATCATCAACATAGTTTTCATGGAAAGGTGGCCTGATCTGTTGGTCATTTTCCCTTGGTTTGTTTTGAGGCAGGTCTCTTCTAAAGTTTTGGTTTCGGTTTTTGTTTTGAGGATTTGGCTGGTTGTCCCTAGGAGGTGTTTTTTCATTTATTCTTTCCCACATTTTCTCCATGGATCTAACCAGGTTGTCTATTCTAGGATTTGAGGAAGAAACTGAAGGGGGGGCCTCATCTCGGTACGTGACTTTCTTTTCTGATCTCATCCTAGCTCTCTTCTCAGCTAGGTTGGCTTCCACACTAATAGCTACTTTTTTCATCTCTTCTAAAGTTGTGAGGTCTCTTTCTTTTAGTTGGTATGTCATATCTAGATCGAAACCTTCGGGAAATTTTGCTAATGCTAAGCGAAGTGGAGGTTTCAAGTGAGGTAGGAGGGCGTTATAGACATTGTTGAACCTAGTGCAATATCCTTGAACACTTTCCCCCATATTCCTTTTAAGATTTTTATATTCAGAAAGGAGTTGGATGGGGTTTTTCCTGACTTCCCACCTGTTTATGAAAATTTGGTAAAGTGCTGGGAGATCATGTATACTGTTAGGAGCTAAGCCTTTAAACCATTTTTTGGGTTCTCTGCCTAGGCTTTGGGCAAACATCCTCATTCTTATGGTCTCATCTTCTATTTCCATGTATTCAAAGGCATCACTAATTCTATCTACATGTTGTTGGGCAGTAGTAGCCTCAACCCCGGTGAAATGTGGGATTTTGGATTGGTAATAATTTTGCAAAGGTACCAAACGCTATGGTAAAACTAAGGGTGCATATCAAGCTGCCATGATGGGAGTTGATGGTAGATTTACAGTATGAGGACTTGTAGGATGAGATGAGGTGATTTGCATAGTGGTGGTCTAAAAGAGTGTGGTAGAGGTACTTGGACTTGTAGACTGATTCTGAGTAGATTTGGAGTGATAAGAGCCGAATTGGTGGAGAAGCTGAAAATCAGGAGGTGTAGTGGGTGAGGCTTCTCTGCTAGGAATCTGCTGCAAATCTAAGGGCTCAAGATCGTCAAGGTGGATTTTACTCTGTGACTTGCTTCTAAAAAGGGCTTTTGCTGAACTCAAGTAAAACTGGGAATCTTGCAAGGATGTGAGATGTTCAGGTACAGAGCTTGCTTTGTGGATGGTCCTATCGGTAGCTAAGTTACCAGTTTTAGAAGTTTGCCACAAAATATTTTCTGGATCATCAACTATGATAGGGGGATTTGGGTCTGGATGAGATTTGGTATTAATTCTTCGTGAAGCCAGATTTCAAAGTTAAAGTTCAGATATAGTGATAGTTGTGATTGTTTTTGGATGATTGTCCTCTCTAGGGGGTTTCACTAATGTTAGTGAGGTGAAAACAAAATGAAGGCTAGTGGAGTCGCCAGGTGGATTTTCTTGAGATTTATGGTCTACCACCAATGCTGAAAAAGATGTTTTTTTTTTAGGAAAAATCTTTTCTAGAAAAATTTTATGTAAAAATTTGTAAAAAATGACTTAAAAATTAGTTCAATAGTTTGCTAGATTGTTGAGAAAGCTAAAGTCCTATTTGCAAGTTATTCTGTTGATTTCCTATGTTTAGATGAATATTCTTGAATCCCTAAGCTGTACTTAGTTTGTCACTGATTTCAGAGGCTGCATCATAAGCTTTGAGTTTTTGGGAAAGGTAAGTCAACAAGATAGTATGATTTATGAAATTTTTGGTTTTTATGGAGTATTAGGCCTATTGGAGGCTAGTGGAGTCGCCAGGTGGATTTTTTGTTGTTTTTAGAGATATATATATTTATGGTCCACCACCAATAATAGATAAAAGCCAATCTAGGGATGTTTTTTGGGGTTTTTCTAGGTTTTTATATGCAGCCTAGTTTGTAAGAGTGTCCTAAACCTGATTCATCACTTATTTAAGGTGGTGAAGCAAAAAGAGTCTACTCCAAATGAATTTATAGGTTTTTGGTCTGATTCTAAATTTGAAGGACTAATGAGTCTACAAGAGTTTGATAGACTGTTATACACTCAGTAGGTCCCACCATGATCGCCATTACGTTAGTGTGGCGATGAGGTGGCTGATTCACTGAATATTCTTGAAGACAAGGGATTTTTGGAGTCCTAAGGTATACTTAGTTTGTCACTAACTCAGAAAAGTCCCACCATGATTGCCATTAAGCCTGAGCGGTGGGGTAAGTCAACAAGATAGTCTTCTTAAGGGATGCTGAAATTTTTAGGGGGGTCTAAGTTTGTTTATTACTCAGAGTCCCACCGTGATCACCATTAAGCGTGAGCGGTGGGGTAAGTCAACAAGATAGTCTTCTTAGTTGGACAGGGGTTTTCCGTGAGTCTTGAAAGATATTCAGATTAATATGAACTCAGAAAAGTCCCACCATGATCGCCATTATGTTAGGGTCCCGTGATTTGGCAGATTGGCAAGCCAAGTGACAGGGTAACATCAAACCAACTTTGGAGCCCAAGGACCTAGCCTTCCTGGACTCAGAGAGGGCTCTCTCTATTATGCAAGGGATGTAGATTTGTTTGCTTATTTATGTATTTGATTTTAGGCTAGTTGTTAACTAGGTTTTTAGTTTGTTTTTAGGTTTTTGAGGGAGGAATTGATCAAAGGATAACTAGATAAAAAGATTGTTAGATTCACTGGGCTATGGGGTCGAAAAGGTTGAGAAAGCCACAAATGGTGGACAAGGTATATTGAAGGGCCGATTTGGTGGAGGTAAAAATGGATTCTTTAGGAAGAGTGAAATGGGATGGACACCAGGTTTTATGAAGGACAAACAGGTTTAAACATAAATATTTTTACAACAGACATCCATGTGGTAGGGCTAACCATTAATCACAGTAAATGAAACTCAAACTGATAGATGCATAAAATAAACATACAGGCGATACATAGAAGTATAAGACACTCTAACTTTGGGAAAATCACCTTTAGACTTTGGGGAAAACAAACAAGACAAAAAAATAACTCAATCTATGAAGAGGAAACTCCTAAACATCATATTTGAGCTATTAGGAACTTTGAACTAAGATTGCAGAGCATAGGCAAAGGGCAAGATCGACACAAGACCTCTTTGGTTCAACTAGGACAATCAAACATTCAGAGAAAGGTTTCAGTAATGGGGTTTTGGTTAGCTATGAGTAAACAATGGTTACCGTGAATCATACTAGACAACATACATAATAACCATTAATGAAATTGATAACATGTTCTTATGGTATCAAAGAGCAGTTAATAATTCTTTGACATAACTAAGAAAGAAGACAAACATAGAAGCTGTAATGAATTAGGAAATTTGAGGTGCCTCCATGGGCATGTCTCAAATATATTCTTTACCATCTATAACAAGCAAGAAACATGAAAAAATGTATGATAACTAAGGAAACATAACAGAGAAGGAACACTATACCATTTACCAAGTCATGGAATCCTACAACAGTCCTCTTCCACCATCCAAAACACACAAGAAATTATCCACTTCATGAGACAAAGTATTTCTTCCAAGCTTGTATAACCATGTATTGCTCTATAACAGCAAGTTCAGCCTCTGGTTACAATGAATTCTCTTGGATTATATAGGCCAAAGAGAAGGAAACCATCATAGAGAAACTAGCAAGCCCATTGGCCTAATACAAACATCTGATTTTGTCCTTGAGGCTTTGCAAAACCCAAGGCACAAAATATCTTCTAAATATCTAAAAAATGCTAAAAATGGAAATAAAATTGACTTTGCATAGCTGAAAAGAGCTAAAAAAGGCTAAACGCACATTTGGGTGAGCATCTTAAGAAAACTTCCTTTTTGCAAAAATGCTACAGGAACATAGCAACAGAAAATTTCCTATTTTGCAGACAACTTTTGAGGGACTTCCCGATGTCTAAGAGAGGCTCGTGATGGATTTTTGGAAAGCCCTATATGTCTAATTTCTATAAATACTTGAATTTTCCAAAATTGATGCTGGGAAGTCTGTCAAAAACTGAGCTGAGTGAAAAAAACCAGAAAAGTAGCCCTTGCTGATATGTGAGGCAGAAAGTTAAAAAATCACTGTTTTTCGCCTCTTTGGGGGACCAAAACACCTCCATTAGATCTAAAAATTTGTGATTAGCTGCCCCAAATTTATTCCATCCAAAAAAAATATTTTCATGAGCTAAGGATGCTCTTAGCACCCATGGCAGTGCATTGAAAAATGTGCAATTAGGACCAAAAAACACAAAAAACAAAATCATGTCAAAATTTGCTCAATTTTGGCAAGAAAGCCCCTTATGGGTTCTTAGAAGCATGTAAGGAGGCTGAGGCCAATATTTAAAGCCTTAATGTGCCTTTCTCCATTTTTTCTATCAGGCGCCTCCTTCGGGCAGCCTTGAGCCTTTCTTGAGCAAGTTTGAGCTTTCTTCGGGCAAATTGGTTCAACTTCTTGTAGTGCCCAGTCATCTTCTTTTGTAGAATCAAGTCTCTGTTAGCTTTCTCTAATTTATCCTCCAAATTCTTGTTGGCCCTTTCAAGCCATTATTCTTTATCATTTTCTATTTCTTGGGCAAGCAATTGAGTGAGAGGATAAGATCGAACAAGGGCTACCTCTTCTTCCTTCTTTTTCTCCAAAGATTTCTTGAGACCCATAGTCCTAGGCCTCTTTCCCATTGGCTGCTCTTCTTCTTCAGTATCATCAAATTCACCCATAATCTCTTCAAGCTTGACTTGTGATTTGTATGCTTCCCTTTGGTATTTGAAAGCCCGGGCCTTATAAACTTCCATTTGACCACTTATTTATTTGTTTTTCATCTGTAGAACATGTATGAGGTCCTTTGAACTTTCTAGATCAGTTTGTAGGTCATGAATTTGGGCTTCTCTGTTTTGCAAAAGAGCCTCAAGAATTATAACTTCATCATCCCCATCATAACTGTCTATCTGTATGATGTCAAACTCCCTTTCCTTTTCATGACTACTCTCCTGCTGTTCCTCTTTTTCTTTCCCCTTGCCTTGGATAGACTTCTTGGTCCTCTTCCTCTTTGGAAATGCAACAATACTCTTCTTAGGCGATTTGCCTCTACTTCTTAGCGCTCTTGTGACATTTCTAGTCACTGCTGGAGTGATCTTCTTCTTGGCAGATCTAGTGTTTCTAGGCTTCGCCACTTTTGGAGGAAGAGTCATGGCCCCTTGCCTAAGAGAGGCAGCTAGCACATGCTCTTGGCTGTGTTAAGGAGAAGAGAGAGGAGGTTTATCTACTTGTACTTGCTGAACTTGGTCTTTTACCTTGCTGCCTCTATCATTATCTACTCCAGATTCACCTTTGTCACTGTTTTCTTCTGCTTGAAGATTGCCATGTTTGTCTTCACCACTGCTATGATCATGGTCACTGATTTGGTCTTAGCTGCCCTTAGGACTGTTTTGATCTTTTTGCTCCATGCTGCCCTCTTAAGAATGCTCACTATTTGGTGTTTTCTTGCCATCATCATTTCTTGCTTGAGGGCTATCATTTTTTTCATCATTAGTGTCTCTTTTATGACCCTCATCATCACTGTTTTGGCTGCCACTTTGTTTGTTTTCTTAAGGACTGTCTTTTTCATCTCTGTCGCCGCTTTCTTCATGACTGTTGTGTTCATTACCTTCACTATTTTGTCCCTCATCACCATCATGCTTACTGCTATGTTTGCTGCCATCATTTTCCTCTTCATGACTGTTATGCTCACCATCATTTCCTTCTTCCTCACTATCATGTTTAGATTCTTTACTTTGTTCCTCATCATCACTAGTTTGCTTCTTGTCACTTTGCCCTTCTTCATTACTAGTTTGCCTCTTCTCTTCTTCACTCTCAATCATAGGGGATTTTTTCCTTTTAGGAGTAGATTGACTAGAAGATGGAGAGACATGGTGAGTGGATGGTGAGGAAGGTGCATGAGATGAAGAGGCAATGGAAAAATCGGTATGGGAGATGAAAGAGTCCCAAGAAACTCCCTTTTTATCAAGTTGATGGAGGATGATGATCTTGATAAGGGAATGATGAAATAAACAAGCTTGTTGTTGAGCGGAGGGATTCTTTTGGACAGTAGAGGCCATCTTGTCAATCCTTCTGTAGAGGAAGAAAGGTAGGTTCAGCAACTGAGTTCTTGTGAAATTCATAAGAAGCCTGATGTGATAGGCACAAATTCGAGAAAACCACCCTTCACATGTGAAATACTTCATGATGACTTTCATGAGGGGGGCATAGCTGCTCAATAAGTGATAAAAAGGGAAAATAGCTTGGCAAGCATCCTGATGGTTTGGTTTTAGAAAGGGTTTATAGTGATTCAGATCTAGGTATGTTTATTTGAACCACTTTTCTCCTATATAGGGGATCTTAGTTGCTTTGGAGATAGCCCTAGGAGTGAGTTTGAAATCCAGACCTGCTAGATGGATATGCTTTCCTTGCGGCCTCAAAGAAAACAAATGTGTCAAAGGAGGGTGATTTTTTACTTCTTGGACTTTTTGGCAAAAATCAAAGCACCCTACTTTATGAAAATTGAAGAGTACTGAAGGGGACTCATTCACCTCCTGAGTTGTAATAGGCTCATACCT
The DNA here is from genome assembly GCA_034641835.2 of Pinus albicaulis. NCBI lineage: Eukaryota > Viridiplantae > Streptophyta > Pinopsida > Pinales > Pinaceae > Pinus > Pinus albicaulis. The sequence continues at coordinate 152,713 of JAXQQM020074821.1, forward strand.
ATTGTGATACCCACTTCTGTTGTCCTTCTTTAGAGTCATTTTTGCTTTTGATACCCCTTACTGACTTACCAAAGAAAGACCTTGAACTGTACTGAAAAATAGACCGCTTCTTTGAGCACTGATTTTCTCTTTAGTTGGCAAGCAAGTATTTGTTAGATGAAAACAAATTTATTTTTCCAACACTGTGTCTTGAGCAAAGAGGCCTTTAATAAGATCTATTTGTGGTTTTTGAAGAAAAGTCCCCTTTTGTTTTTGACACAACAACTCTTTCCCCTGAATCACTGGATTTTTTGAAATCACTGTTTAAGAGGTGAGAAAACCCCTTATAAACTGATCAAAACTCTTTCTTAATCACTGCCTTTCTCTGTTTTTAAATAAAGAAGGCACTCTTGAAAATCACTATGTTTTTCCCCTTGAGTAATCTATGTTTCTCTTTGATGATCTTAGCAAGAAAGTTATTTTTGGATGAAGGTTAGTTTGTTTGTCTGAAATAATATCTTCTCTGTCACTCAGTACAAGTTTTTAATCTGAAATGATGGGTCTCCCTGCTTGAAACTAAGCTCTATTCCTTACATCAACAAAAAGGCCCTTTAAACACTGATTGAGGTCTCCTTCTTTAATCACTGTCCCTCTGTCTCTTCAGCAAACATGATATGTTTGAAAGCAAGCTGTGTTTTCTTAAGGCTGGCATACAAAATTCTATGACCTTGAGAACAGGTCCTTTTCACTTTAGCATACAATGTTTGGCTCTGTAAAACTATGATTATCCTTTTACAAACTTAAAACAAAAAATCTCCCTTTAAAACTAACAATAGGCCTTTACTGCTTTATCACTGTTTCTCTGTGGTTAAATAAACATGACAATCCCAAGAATAACTTTATTTTTCTTTAAGCTCTATGTTTAACTTCTTGGTTTGACAAAGAGGTCCTTTACAAACTACTATACTTCTAGCCTTTTTTCACCGATCTTCTTCTTTAGAATTTGTGATTTTCAAACATATATTTTAATCAAAACTTCTAGTTAACACATATAAATACCTCTTTGTATGTCTTTAGCTGTAGTTGGAGATGATTTTTTTGCTAAAAATTTGACTTCAACACCTTTGAGGGCTCCTTTTAGTATTGGCCTGGGTTGGCAGAAAACACGTTCAAAAGTGGTTGCTGGGCCGAGCAGCCCTGAACGGGAAAACATGCTGCATTTGAACTGTCGAGTCGACCTTGGGCGCCCGTTGAATGCCAGGCACAAGCGTGTCATGCAACCACACAGGCATGCCGCGCCTTTAAAAATTTTCTTCAGTAAGTGCCTACAGGTGCGCTGCACAAAGGTATAGGCACGTCGCACATTCAAAAAGCTGCAAATGATCTAAAAAATCATTCGAACTTGTATTCTCTTGCCCACGAAGTTTGAAAAACAATGATATGAAGAGACGTTTGGCCATGCCTTTTATACTTTTGAAACAAAGTTTCCCTCCTTTCAATTTAAAAAACAAACTTCTCCCTTTTTATTTGAAAGAAACCTTTTGAAAAGTGGCTTTGTGCACAATGGTGAGGGGTTGCCTCTTTCAACAAACTGACTTATCTCTTTTAAGCTGTTTCCTTAACTCTGTCATATCCAATAAATTTTTTCTCAAAACCATATCATATCCTAGTGATTTATCCTTTTTTTATGATGTGAAAGAGGTCTCTTTCATATGCGTTCTCTCTGTTGTTTAAAAATAGACCATCAGGGGCAACTGTGGCCTTTCCATTTGTCACTTTTGAATATCTTCTTAGGTATCTCATTTATGAGGAAGGAGGCTAAAAACAACAATGTTTGTTGCCATATTCATATTACTTTTCAAAACCTTGAATGAAATCTTTTAGCACTGTATGTTTTAAGACTGTCCATAATTGACTGCCTTTCCTAGACATAGTGCTAATACTTTAGAAATTTGATCTTCTACTTGCTCGTGAAGGATTTCATCAAACCATGATTGTTCACCTATCTTAACTATGTGCCCACTGTCTTTTAAATGAGGTGAAAAAATAACTCTTGGCACATGCCCTTCATTCATCATTTGGAGGGGTTAGTTATGATAAACCATAACAGATCTCTAAAATAAATATGTCCTTTTCACATACACCTTCTGTGTGAATGCTTCTCTATACCAGTTTGTAGAAATAACTAGAAACAGAGCTTGGTCTACCAATTTTACCATTCAGATGAGGCTACTCTTAGTCAAAATTATAACCTCGGATTATACTTTGAAGGAGGATTTTATAAATAGAAAAACAGAGGCCTTTTAACCCCACTGTGTCACTCTTTGGCTTTTGATGTGAAAAGGCCATTCAGCCTATGAACTTTCATTTGTTTCACCATTATTTTATGAAGAGAAGGAGGTCCTTAAAACATGATTTGACCTTCTTCTTATTTACCAAGGAAGTCACCTTTTGAATGAGTTGATCCATTTTAACTGTAACCACAGGTGATTTCCCTCTTTTAACCTTTCAGAGGAAGTAATTGGATAGGCTATGAATTCATCTCACCACTTTTTCTCAACTTTTCTTACCAACATAAACCTTTCTCAAACACAATTTTAAACCCTGCTATGCCTCTTCTGTTCATCCTTTGGAGGAAAAAGCGCCAAGCAGCCACTGAAGTTTCTCAAAAACATGTTTGACCCTCTGATTATTAGTGAAGGAGGTCACAAAAATGTGTCTTTTACCCTCTGCTTTTATATGAAGGAAGTTCCATCATTTGTTTCTAATCCTCTGCTCTTTGAAGGAGGTTTCTATCACTATGTTTCTAACCCTCTACTTATCTTTCTCAGATAAGCTTGAAGGAGGTTATTTAAAGCACAGGATATTCATCTATTTCAATCACTGTACCTTGCTCTGTATGTTTTCTTGAAGAATAGCAATAGGAAACAAAGTGAAATTTGACATTTATCATTGATTAAATTACTTGAAACTCATGTCCTCTTGCTTTATGAGGCCTTGTATGAGATGTATATATCCTTTTGTAAAATATCACTGTGAACACAAGACCAGAAGAAATGTGATTTGTATATGGAGAGTGTTTGCTACTAGATATCATTGAGCTATATTTTCCCTTGACTGTGTTGTCAGAGGTTTATTGAAATTGCCTTTGACTACTTTTCAAAACCTAGGTTCAAGGTAACATAAGAAGCAACTGTCTTCTTATGCCCTACATGATGATGCTCTTCGGAAAAATTATGCAGCACTGCTTTTGGAGTGGATTATGGAGCACTGTTTATTAGCATCATTTAGTATTTTGTGTTCATTTGACATGAGGAATGATCTCTGCTCTTTAGGTAGCCTTTAGATTTATATCATGTACACTTGCTGCTCTTTACTTTACAGCTCTTCATCTGATCATTGATGGCAAACCTTTTCAACATGAGAGACCGGTGAAATTTGTATTTTTTCTCTTATGTGCATACTGATCATCATTCAGTTACACCCCTGCAGAGATGTAAAAATAGATGCTTTGGAACCTTGGAGAGCTCTTTTGGTGTTTCATGGAGATTATGCCTGATCTAAGCATATTTCTTCAGACAGTGACAAACCTTCTATTTTCCTGATTTGGATCTTTGTTGAACTTCTTCTGAAATGAGACAAAGTGACCCCTTAGTGGTGTGTGACCTATGGATAGAACAATTCCTTCTTTGGAGAAATAGGGAAATATTTAAGGCTGACTGGCACTAGACACAGGCTTTTTTTCTTAGGATATCTTAGCCAAGGAAAAACTCTCTAAACACCACTATCTAACTTAGGGAAAATTTTCACAGATTCTGAGTGTTTTCTTAAGCATGATCAGACTGTCACATGACAAGATGATCAGGGATAGAGTAGAAAACACTTTGTCAACCTTTGGATGGTGAATTGCATGGGACACAAGGGAAAATGATAGCAGATAATCACAGCTATGACAGCTATAGACAGGGAGACTTTTCTGAAGCAAGATAGGTCTTGAAAACTGGAGATTGTTGTCATCGTAGACCGACAGGAAGGGGTAGGAGGACAAAAATTGTTTTGGGGGGTTTTCTAGATGACAAATAGACAATTGAAACTTCAAAACTGCTTCAGAAACTTCGTCATCCAACAACGGGTAAAAATACGATTTCTGCTTGAATGCGAGAAAGTTGAAAAGAAGATTAATGAGTTCATTTAGTGGCAAGGGTCTGACTCAAGAAAGAAAGTTGACCTACCTCATATATTTCACAAAGAGATTTTATTTAAGGATTGAGAAGTACAGTTGAGACAAGCAAAAAAGGCAAAGGCAAAGGCATCAAGGTTAACAAATGAAATTATTGAATCTGTTAATGAACAACTCTTGAAAGCTGAACTTATTAAAGAATCCACAACTGAAGTGCTCTCATAGCTCAAACCATTATAAGCACTGTGGAAGCAAAGTATAGAGATGCAGGAGGAAATGATTAAAAAGATAAATAATTTTGATCAAGAAAATTACTAGAATTTTTCTGATCAAACATTATCATCAGTGCCTAACTCTACATTTGTTAATTGATTCAACAAAGAAATCGCAGCCAACACTTTTGAATGTAGTGTTCAAAGTCTAGATCAGATTAGGAATTACATAGCCAGCTCAGTTAAAGCCAATTGTGGATATTTTTCAGCTCCGAGATTGAATGCGAAAAAAGGATCAACACACATAATCATGTTGTTATTTTATTTCCTAGATTGTAGTTTAAGTTTACTCCTTACGAGGATGGTTGTTTGAAACCTCCTCTATTTTCTTGTAATAATCTATTTTTAAACATTTTGTAGTTTAGTTTTTAAACCCTTCTCATGCATTTAGAGAAGGGTCCAGAAATTTGTCAAAAACATTTGCAAATAATGCACTTTTGTAAGTTTGTGAATGCTTTGATGGATTAGTCGAACGAAATCTGTTATATTTTGACATTTGAATATGTTTAACTAAATTTGCACTATTGTACTCTTTAAATTGCTTGAAAGTGAAGAGGAGCAGAAAACTACTGTCAATTTGAATGAATAGGACCTCGTATATATGGTACTTCTACACGTTATATTAAGTTTTTCTTTTTAGTTTGACAATTATCTTTTTATCTGCATTACATATTTGAACTGTTATCATAAATAAATTTTAAATGCACTTCTGTATTGATATTTGTTTATGATTTCTTATCTTATATATAATCAAACATATAAATGCGATATACATTTCACAATTCTTTTAATCAAACTACTTTGTTAAAAGAATTATCTTTACATAATTTTCATCTCTTTCAAATTTTAAATAATCTTCATTACTAATATTTGGAAGATATATTTTTAGATCACATAAAGGAATGAAAACCCCAAGTATATAATAGAATAGATAGTTTTAGATAAATGCATAGTATAGATTAAATTATTTCCCATTTTCATGTTATATAAGAAAAACACACACCAAAATCATCCTTATTGGGAAACTGGTCCCTTTATCCCCAGTCGGAGCCACCACACCAAATGGAAAAGGACTTGCTCTAAGGTCCAGACTGGGTGGCTTTCCCCCATGTTGTTGAAACAGAATTTTGAGGCCTCAATATTTTGGTGCTAGAAGGAGGTCCAATTGTGAATGGCAAGAAGATCTGATCAGTCTAAAAGCCAATCTAAGAGTCTCTCTCCCTCTATATCCCCTTCAACTTCTAGAACATTAGCTAGATCTAAATCTTTAAAATCTGAAGTTGAACATCCCTCTCCTAAGTCTCCTAGTGAAACTCAACCCATACTATCTCCAGATTTTCATCAAAATTCCTGAGAAGTTTAGTCTTTAATAGAAAATTTAGAGAGAGTATCCATTTCTTCTGAAAAGCTTGGTATTTTTCATTACTTGTTGGCTCTATAACTAGTTGGAATATGTTCGAAGAACAATTTATAGCTAATTTTGGAGATGAAAAAACCACTACATCGCTTATCAATGATCTATCAAATCTAAAGGCTAAAACAGGGGAGAAAATAAAAGATTTCAATTCAAGATTTAATAATCTACTTAATAAAATTCATGCTACATCAGTTCCTGGTGTAGAAGTTCAAATTGAGTGGTATATATCATCTCTCCCATCTAATATAGCTATTTTTGTTGATAAAGAAAAATTGCATACATTGGTAGAAAATATGAAGGAATATTTATCTGTAGAGAAACACCTAATCACCCTTGAAAAGAAAAATTCCCAAGAAGATAGGAAATAAAAGAAAGTATCCTTCAAAGATGATTTAAAGAAGAAGCCACCAAAAGACCCTTTTGATGTAGAAGGTCTTTAGAAAGTTTTAAAGACTATGACAAATGAAATGCCAGATATCAAAAAACAAGTTGCTGAAAGTTCTAGTTCAAAGAAGACTTTTAGACCCTTTAAGAGAAATCAGTCTTCTAATTTCCAGCCGCCCAACATCATATCAAATGTTGAGTATGATCAAGATACAGATGAAGAGCAAACAGAAGTAGAAGAAGAAGTTTAACTAAATGGAATGTGGGATTTTATCCTACTAAATGATGAACAACAAGAATATTTACATGTAAATACAAGGAGAAAGAACACCACTGAAACAACGCAAGAAGAAATAGAAGAAATCAACGCCTGCTAAAGATAAAACAATAAGTAAAATTCTACATCTAAGGCTACATAAAATAACCCTGCTACTTCAAATGTTCCACCTACATCAAGTACAATGGTAGTCTCTGACACCATTGAATATAATGTAGTTGAGGATATGAAAAAGACCGGGCCCAACATTTCAATTCGTGAACTTACTAAGTTAAAACAGCAGCATAAGATCTTACTCAGAGATTCGAATGTGGTTCCTGCTTCAGCCTTACCTACTCCAGTAGTAGTTCAAGATGCTAATAAAATGGGTAAACCTCCTTCTCCTTCAACTAAAATAGATGATACAAATTTGATTATGATAGGTGATCAATCCATCTATCGTACCCCTCCATTTCTTTTAACCTATGAGATCTATAATAAGAACATCCATAATTATTTAATAGACTTAGGGAATTCCTATAATATCATGCCAAAATCAATATGTGTTAAGTTGAACACAACTCCTTAGATTTCTCTTGTTCATATAATACAACTAGATAGAACAAAAGTAGAGGTTGTAGGTGAAATAAATTCCGTCTCTATTAGATTGTCATCAAACCCTAAGGTTTCCCAAATAATTGATATGTTTTTGGCTGATATTTCTGAATTTTACGGTTTAGTGTTAAGCAGAAACTGGTCTAAGAAGCTTCATGGATATTTCGCAACAGACTGGTCACATATGTGGCTACCCCATAATGGAAAGCCAAACCAAATCCGGGTAGACCGAGAGAAATTCATGAAGCATATAGTCACTGATCTTGAAGGGATAAATGAGCCAGTAGCATTCAATAATAATGTTATTGGAAATTACTCGGCAGAACCATTTCTTGGAAATTTTAATGCTCAACCATCACCTTTTTTCGATAATGCAGTTATCTCTCAAATTGAAAGTTTTTCCCAGATAGACACTTCTAAGTGTAAAAATTTTGTAAATAAACTAGTAGTTAATTCTTTGTTTTGGATTCTTTATTTTGATGGCTCTAAATAGCATTAATCCAAGGTTTGTACAAAGCAATTTACCTTGACATTAAATATGTGAAAGTACTGGGAGATTCAAAAATCATTGTCAAAGAAGTAAGAAATATTATCCATTTTCATTCTGGACATCTTAAGCATTATCAATCATTAGTTTGGGAATTGACTTCTTATTTCTTAGCTTTCAATGTTTCCTTTGTACCCAGAATACAAAATACTAGCGCAAATTTATTTGCTAATGTAGCATCAAAATTAATTCCATCTCAATAATTTAGTCTCGATAGGTTTTATATTGAATTAATATTTAGACCATCTGTTCCTGATAATATCACCAATTGTAGAGTCTTTAATAATGATTCTAATATCATAGATTTCTTTACATCTGAAGGATCTTATGATAATCAAATTCTAGATGAAAATGAACATGATACTTAAATAAAGGAAGATCGGGATGAAAATCCAATTCCTAAGTCAGCTGCCAAACTAGAAGACATTTATGATCTAAAAGATAGGTTTAAGAGAGTTACTAACTCTAAAACTCAAAGTTCAACCTTAAGATTTGAGTTAGTAAATCTTGGAACTGATGAAAAACCACAAAATGTCAATTTAGGTCTTGGTCTATCTTCTGATGAAAGATTATCATTTTTCAAGTTATTAAGGACTTACAAAAGTGTTTTTTCTTGGGATTACACTTATCTTAAAACATATGACACTTTTTTTATTCAACACACTATTCCTATGATTTCAGATGAGAAACCAATACAACAAAAGTTGAGGAAAATTCACCCTAATCTTGAAAATCAAATAAAAATATAGTTGAATAAAATCATCAAAGCTAAGATCATCTTTCCAATTAGACATTCAAAATGGGTTTCAAATTTAGTTCCTCTCAGGAAGAAAATTGGTGACATTAGGATTTGTATTGATTTTAGAAATTTGAATAAAGCATGTCAGAAAGACAATTTTCCATTACCAACCATGGAACAAGTACTGCAAACAATAGCTGGTTCTAAACTTATGTCTTTTTTAGATGGATTTTCAGGATATAACCAAATCCTAGTACTTCCAGATGACAGATTAAAGACTACGTTCAGGACTAAGTGGGGAGCTTATGCCTATCAAAATATGCCATTTGGGTTAATCAATGCAGGTGCCACTTTTCAAAGAGCCATGGACACAACTTTTAGAGGACTTATTAACAAATCAATGGTTATTTATCTAGATGACATTACAGACTTTTCTAGACAAGCAACCAATCATGTGAATGACCTAAAGCAAGTATTTGAGCGATGTAAAAAGTATGGAATTTCATTAAACCCAAAGAAGTCATATTTTTCTCTAGATGAAGGAAAAATTCTAGGATTCATTGTTTCTAAGAAAGGTATTTATATTGATCGTGAAAGAATCGAAGAGATTAAAAGAAGTCCTTTCCCTCATAATAAGAAAAATATGTAGTCATTTCTTGGACAGATAAATTTTGTAAAAATATTTGTCCCTGAATTTTCGCAGATATTTTTACCTTTACAAACCATGATTAAGAAAAATCAGTCTTTAAGTGGGGACATAATAAAAGGGAAGCATTTGATTTACTCAAAAAATCTATTATCAATTCTCCATTTCTAACTACTCCCAATTTTATTAATCCTTTTACTTTATATAGATTCTCATCATATACATCTTATGCTATCGTTCTGGCACAACTTAATGCCCAACAAATTGAAGCACCAATATCATTTCTCAGTTCCAATTTGCAAGGTGCAGAACTAAACTATTCATCTGTTGAGAAACAAGCATTTGTTGTCTTTAAAGCTATAAATAGTTTTAGGCCATTTTTCCTCAAAACTCACACCAAGATAATAGTTCCATTCTCTATTGTGAGATAATTATTGATGAAAAGAGAATTAGGAGAGAAAAGGGCTAGCTGGGTTACTGCTTTACAAGAATATGATGTAGAAATTAAACCTTCTAAAATTGTTAGAGGTAAAGGTTTTTGCACAATGCTAACAGGAGAATCCCATTTATTAGCAAAAGAAGATTCAGGTAATAATGTACGAGTGTCAGAGGTAAGCCTCAACAATGCTCAGTCTCAATATGATGATCTCAAGTTTTATTTGAAAAATGGATATGCCCCAACACAACTTAGTGTCTTGAAATTGAAATCCAACCAATATGAAATGATAAATGATGTATTGTTTAGAAGAAACTTTGATTTTGTGTTATTAAGATGCTTAGAGAAAACTAAAGCAGAGAAAGTTTTGCAGGAACTCCATGATGGACCAGCTGGAGGACAATTTGGAGGGAATACACGAGCACATAATTGGCCAACATTTTTCAAAGATGGTCATGAATATGTAAGGAAATGCAATGTTTGTCAAAGTGCATCTGAAAGACAAAGGAAACCAACTTTCCCATTAAAGCGAGTTAATATCGAACAACCACTTGAACAATGGGGATTATATATAATCAGTGAGATCGTTCCTAACTCTTCCAAACAACATAAATACATTCTCACAGTTATAGATTATTTTACTAAATGGGTGGAAGCAATTCCAATAAAGGTAGCCAACTCTGAGAATATTATTGAGTTCATTGATCAGTTTATCAAAACTAGATTTGGTTTACCCACTGCTTTAATGTTTGATCATGCATCTTATTTCTCAGGAGCTGCTATGATAGAATTTGCTATCAAAAGAGGTTTTAAACTTAAATATTCTGTTAATTATTATCTGCAAGGAAATGGTTTAGCAGGATCCACAAATAAAAACCTTATTAGAATCATCAAATGAATTGTTGACCAAAACCAACGAAATTGTCACAAGTCATTGACATTTTCTCTTTGGAAAGATCAAATAACTCAGTACACCTCCATTGGCACTTCTCCATTTAATTTTTTTTATGGGAAGGAAGTTTTTCTTCCTACTAATTTATTTATTCCTTCTCTTGACTTAGTTCAATTTATTGATGAATCCCCTATTTCTTCCTTGCAAGTAACACAATTTCAAATCCTTAAGCTTGAATAATAAAGAGAAAAAGCTAAAATTACTCATGCACATCATTAGCAGTTACTTAAAGCTTCATTTCATACAACTTTTTTCCCTCGTAAAACATTCCATATTGGTGATCTGGTATCGAAATGGGATAAAGAACATGAGGAAAAAGGTAAACACACCAAATTCCAAAGAATGTGGCTAGGTCCATTTCAAATCATTGAAGAAATAGGCAAATGCAAAACTCCAATTTTAAAGGCAAAAGAAATTCTTTGCCTATTAATGGGAAAATTTTAAAGAAATATTTTTCATAGGAGGTAACCCCTTCTATTCCCTGTATATTACTGTCTTTTCTTTTCCTTAGGAAAATAAAAGTTTCATAGTATTGATTTTTGGCTTTTCAAATAAACATCTCAGAAAATATTTTTGTTTTATCACTTCTAGAAATAAGAATTGTTAAGGAAACAATCGAAAGATTCAAATATAAAATAGATTCTATTTTACTGAAAGATGCAATGTCACTGAAGGTATTTATTCTTTGATGAACTATCATCTTTATAAAGTATGGTTATTTTGTTATCAGTCAAGAAAAGAATATTTAAAATAGTAAAGACTCTTTCATAGATAAGTAATCTTAAAATCCAAAAATTATCATCCAAAATCCCGAAAAGGACCAATGATTCACCCCATCCAGCATATTTTTCAATTTTTAGAAAGTAATTAAAGAATTATGCTAAAAATATTAGAAGATAATAAGTCTCATCAAAATCTTGTTTACCTTGTTCGTAGGGAAATAATTGAACTGACATTACCAATACTGCCTACCAAAACAGGGTAATGACTTGAGATTATATAAAAAGGACAAGGGGTCTCATCAAGAGCCAACTTGATCAATTTAATTACAACTAGTGAATGTCATTGTCAATATTTGGTTACCAAGCCAAGACAATCGCTTTTAAGTGATTAAAAATGCAAAAGAAAAATATCTACAGAAAAGAGAATACTTTCCAAAAGAGATAAAGTATATAAAATTGAAATTTTTTTTTGAAGCTTGTAAGAGTGACTGGATGGGACGATGAATCATTTTTGGGTAAAAGGTAACCCTGCCAAAAGATTAAATTGCTTATTGGATTAGAGGCTCTACCTATGATAAAAGAGCATATTTATAAATCTAATATGAAAGAGCCACCCGCTACATCTTTTTGAACTTAGTAAAGACTGATATAGATATTCATACTTTAATTTTTAAAAGAGGAATAATTATGAATTATAATCAAAAGAGATTTCATTGCTTAGTGAGATATTATTTATTGAAATTCATTCCTGCAACTATTTTTACTTTAAAAAAAAAATTAGAAATTTCAAAAAACCAATCAGAGATAGCTGGTTCTCCCAAGTGAATTGCCAATTGTTGTACTATACAACACCCCCCATTTATTTTAATAAATGAGGACCCTTTAAAAAATAAATAGAAAATTATGAGCTTGATTTCATCATAGCTAAAGTCTAAAAAACTTTAGGAAATAAAGGTTTTTTCCCTTTTCGCTTTGATTTTAAAAGCGCTCATCGCAAATCGCTTAACTTAGAAGCCGAATAAGTTAAAACATTATAAGCATTAAAAATTGTGATATGCACTTCAACATTTCCGAGTTATATAAAATTCCCATTACAAATGCTTTAAAACACCCTTTAAAAAGAAATTTCATCGCGCCTTTTAAAAAAATCAGCTTCTGACAATTCGTTAAAGATTGCAATAAGTCGGACTCGACAAAAGCAACAATTATAAAAATATAAAGGTCTGATAAAGCACAACAATGTGACTCCTTAGCACATTTCGAATTTCGCAACAAGAAACCAAATTGAAAGTTTTAATACTGCATGAAAATTGCGATCTGAGATTTGCGCACATTGCGTTTCGCAAGATTCATCGGCAGCAAACAACATAACTAATGGTAACTGTTTAAAGTTGTGATGTGCGATATTAACACTTATTACTCAAGTGTGTGAAATTATTCATATCTAATCAACCTGTTATAATATATAATGTCTTAGATTGATAGATTATACATATTACGTAAAGGTGTGTAAGAGATTTGATAGAAAGAGTTATGGGTTATTAATGACATTTAATGGGAGTAAGGTTCGAAAGATTGATATCTAGTTCGAGTGTGTTTTGAATAATTGAGCGACATATTTTTAATTATATTGTTTTAACTCTATCCTTCTCTCCATTCATCTTAGATCTGAATTTAGTCTTTTCACTTGAATTCAAGAAACCGCCTAATGGAGTGAGAATAACTGGAATGACAAATAAAGGCAAGGAAATTATTCTCAGATACGACCTATAACAAGGATTATGGCAGTTCTTCATGGGAAGCAATGTACGAACTCTTCGAGGAAGAACAACCAAGTATAATAGTTAAAATAGCTACAACAGATGCGACAATTTCCTCAGACCTGTCCTACTTTGACGTTGCATGCTCATTTCTTTACAGAATAGCAATGAGGACGAAGATTATCCCCTGCATAGATATGGTAATGTGGGAAATTGAACACCTTAACATAGCAGATAGGTCATTCAAGAATTCAAAGTTGGAGAATATTGGTTCATTCACTACAGAAAATTTAAGGACAATGTACCACTTGCCCATGCCACAGAAGAATTATGATAAAGATTTTGTCCAAAGCTTTACAACGAAACATATAGACCTCATGAAAGTAATAAAGGGATGGAAAGATGACCAAGGCAAGCTGGAATGGGACAAACTCGGTATGTACCCGATAGCACAATTACCCTCCCCTTACTGTTATGCTACTGGAATGTTATGTAGATTGTTTGCAAAACAAGACACCACTAGGTTTTCCATAGACTGGGTCCCTTTAATTGACGCAATCTTCAATTCCTCTGTTATGAATTGGGCGAGCATTTTGTCTGATAATTTTTCCAGAAATATCATGGATTATAGATGTAAAAGAAGTGTTTCCTCTAGAACAATCCCCCCCTTCTACATGAGTTCTTAGATTATGGCCGCAATTTGCTTTTGTTCAATTTTTCCTATCATGGGATGGAAGTGGAAAACCCAAGACCCCATTCCAATCCATATTTACCATAGAGATTTTTGGGAATCCAATTTTCATTTAAATTTCTATAAAAATTACAATGGAGTCATGTTACCCATCCATCAGATTATCTTTAATGAAAAATCCCCTAGGATTTCTAAAGAGGCTAGCACATACATTTTTCCAGTTGGTGGATGGTTTTCTGAAGAGAATTTCACTTATATCAGAGCTTTTGGGAGTTATTCCTCTCCCCAGGTTTTGCCTTATTATGTTCCTGATAAGCTCATAGCTAAGGAAATTTCCTACCAACTTCTATTAAGTGGCATTTCTAAACAACTCAAATATGCCAAGAAGGCCATTTGGCCTACTTTCCCTTTGCAGTGTAGTACATTTCCCTCTTCGATATTGGTCATGCATACAAAGAGTTTGCAAACGTTACTTAATTAAATTTGGCTGTAATGCCAAAGAGGCCATTTGACCCTAATGATGCGGTTAATAATTTCACCACTGAACTTAAATTGAAACCTTTCCTGAATGAGAAATATATTTTTGACGATTTCTTTCAAGGTATGGAGAAATTCACAGATGTAGTGAAAAATGCATCAAGTCAGCTAAGTAAAAATGACTTTGAGGCTTTCCAAGCATATAGAAATAAAAGGCTGGAAAGAATCCCTTTAGATTTGTTATTTATTGAAGATGTCAACAGACTAAATCCAAGCATTAGTCTGGATAATGAAGCCAAGGACATGTCTGAAGATGAATCCAAAGAGAAATCTAATCACGATTCAGGGCAATCACAACATAATTCTCAGATTTTGGATCAATATGACAATGAATCCGAGTAGAAATGAGAGCCTAGAGAAAATAATTGATAAAATGATTAAAGGGATTGAGATGCAAATATAAGGAGATATTAATGGAGCCAGATCATCCTCTCAAGAATTTTAGCATATCCAGAATACACCCAACCAGATAGAGAAGCCTTAACCAAAAGATTTGAAGAATGAATGGGAGAATTTTTCCAAGGCACTACAAACACCACCGCCAAAGCCTAATATTGATGAATCCACAAGTTTCCAAACACCAAAACATTCTCTAAATTTAGTGGAAACTGTAATTCCACTATAGCAGGTACCTAAAGTTCATGATGAAGAGATCATTCCAGCATACCCTACAAAACATATTGTTTTACATATTGAAGAGATACACTCAATTGATGTCTTCTAAAGTCCCAGACATAAGGTTGTAGTTAAGAGAAGAAAGAGAAGAAGAATGGATGAAACAATTTCAAATGTTATGAATGAATCTGTAGATGTTCTATGGAAAGACCCTTTGGCTGATCCTACAGAACATTTGGCTAAGTTATCACAATACGCAGGAGCATATGCTACTACTACCATTAACAAAGCCACAAATGTACAACTTCTACTGAAGAAAAAAGAAGACAAAGACAAAGTACAAGAGTTAGAAATAATGTTAGAACATGAAAAGTTTAACCCCAACAAGTAGATTGAAATGAAGATGTCTCGATTTAAAAATGATTTTGAAAGAATGAATTTGAAGCACCAAGTGCAGATTACAGAGAAATAAACATAGCTTGAAGCAACAATGAACAAATTGAAAATCCAGCCTCAATTAGAGTTGTTCATAAAAGAATCACTGGAAATGAATGCAAAGCTAAAGAAGCAACAAGAAAAATTTTGCCAACAGGCTTCAATCACCAGCTCTTACTGTGATACAAGAAAATTCCTGATCCAATAAGTGGCTAACAAGAGCCTTGAATGTGAAAACTTTGAAAAGAAGATTAATGAGTTCATTCAGTGGCAAGGATCTGACTCAGGAAAGAAAGCTGACCTACCTCAGATAGATAAATTTCACAAAGAGATTTTATTTAAGAATTTGGAAATACAACTGAGACAAGCAGAAAAGGCAACGACAAAGGAATCAAGGTTAACAAATGAAATTATTGAATCTGTTAATGAACAAATTTTGAAAGTTGAACTTATTAAAGAATCCACAACTGAAGTGCTCTCAGAGCTCAAACCTTTAGAAGCACAATGGAAGAAAAGTACAAATATGCAAGAGGAAATGATTAAAAATATAAATAAGTTTGATCAAGAAAATTACTGGACTTTTTTGATCAAACCTTATCATTAGTGCCTAACTCTACAGTCATTAACTGATTCAACAAAGAAATCACATCAAGCACTTTCAAATGCAGTGTTCAAAGGCTAGATAAGATCAGGAATTTCGTAGCCTGCTCAGCTAAAGCCAATGGTGGATATTTGTCAGCTCTGAGATCAAATGCGCAAAGAGGATCAACACACATAATCATGTTGTCCTCGATTGGAGTTTAAGTTTACTCCTTAAGAGGATGGTTTTTTGAAACCCCCTCTATTTTTATGTAATAATCTATTTTTAAACATATTGTAGTTTAGTATTTAAACCTTTCTCATGCGTTTAGAGAAGGGTCCAGAAATTTGTCAAAAACATTTGCAAAGAATGCACTTCTGTAAGTTTGTGAATTATTTGATGGATTAATGGAACGAACTCTGTTATCTTTTTGAAATTTGAAGTTGTTTAACTGAAGTTGTACTATTGTACTATTTAAATTTCTTGAAAGTGAAGAGGAGCAGAAAACTAATGTTAGTTTGAATGAGTAGGACCTCATATATATGGTACTTTTACACGTTATATTAAGCTTTGGTTTTTAGATTGGCAGTTATCTTTTTATCTACATTATATATTTGAATTGTTATCATAAATGAATGTTAAATGCACTTATGTACTGATATTTGTTTATGATTTCTTATCTTATATATAATCAAACATATAAATATGATATACATTTCACAATTCTTTTAATTAAACTATTTTGTTAAAAGAATTATCTTTACATAATTTCCATCTCTTTCAACTGTTAAATAATCTTCATTACTAATATTTGGAAGATATATTTTTAAATCGCATAAAGGAATGAACACCCCGGTTATATAGTAGAATAGATAGTTTTAGATAAATGCATATGATGGATTAAATCATTTCCCATTTGCATGTTATATAAGAAAAACACACCCCAAAAATCGTCCTTATTGGGAAACATTAGAGAACTATTGAGGTTAAAATGGGTCTGCTAAGAAAAATGTGCAACCAAAATTAACTATATAAAAACCAATAGGATTCAAGATGATGATGTCAACCATGGGGGATGATTCACCATTTTTGGGGTAAAAAAGTAGAAAGATTAAAAATAATAAAATAATAAAACTACTTTTTCAACTTATCTCCCCAAGTTTTTGCTCAAATTTCGAGTGGGAGTACTCATTGGATGCAAAATTTAATTTATCCTCCAAAGAGTACCCATGTTGCATACTTTCGATGGATGCTACTACATGAAAAATGAGAAATACATGAAAAAAACATGATTGCAATCACATTTTTCATGTATTTCTAATTTTTTGTGTATTAGGGTCCATCAAAACTATGCAACATGGGTATTCATTGGACGAGAAATCAAATTATGCATCCAACGAGTGTTGCCACTTGAAATTTGAGTAAACCCATAGGGAGATAAGTTGAAAATACGAGATGAAAAAATTGTTTTTCTTTTTTCCCTCTAAAATTTGATGATGTAATCAAATCTTATTTTATTATTTCCACTATTATTTTATAATTTCCTTAAGAGGCGCATTTTAGACCTCAAAATTCCCCTAATGTTGGTCCCTTTATCCCCAGTCGGAGCCACCACATCAAACAGAAAAGGACTAGCTTTAAGGTCTGGACTGGGTGGTTTTCCCCCATGTCGTTGCAACAAAATTCCGAGGCCTCAACACTTCTCTATCTCAACCAACACATTAGCATCATAACATCTAACAACATAATGATGACCTAAAATGCATAAAATGACATCATGCATGGAAACCATGCCCATAATAATGCACTCATAACAACATATAGACACTAACATGCATAACAAATGCATATACAACCAGCATGCATTCATGACTCACACATCCCAACAACAACATCATCAACTTCCACATGGCGACACAACAGAAAAAATGACCATCACCATGCATAAACAACAAGCACATAGTCCACAAACATAAAAAATACATATGCAACCGACATGTATACATGACAAACACATTCCACCCATTGAGTCTAAGTGTTGAACCATGCTCTAATACCACTCTGTAACACCCTCCTCCCACATTTACCAAAGCTAACCAGTCCACCAGGGTAAACATGTGATGAAGAGTTACTATTATATGGTTCAACTCCCTAATTGAAGTTAAGGAAGTGGAACTAATGAACCAACACTTCACAAACCTCCCTCAGGTGCTACAGGACCCCCAAGAGCTAATCCACCACTCCAAGAGCCCAACCCATGAGTTAACATATAATTTTAATGAATTAAAGCCCCAGTTGCTCCCATAAGACGACATGCATGCGAGTCTCTCCCACAATTCCTTTAAGGGAGAGGCTGCTATCTTTTTCAACCAATTTTGTGCTAGAGACTGCAAGATTTAAGCCACATTTTCAGGGCTAGTCTTTAAACTACTATCCTAAACATGGTGATACTTTCCTAGGCAATAAATGACACCAAGATAAAGCCTCTAACACAAAAATTTATCAAGGACTTGGCCTAACCAAGCCCCAACCATGAAATTCATTTCATCAAACATGTCACAAATATGCATCTACGGGTTATAAGAACATATCTGAGAATATAGGTCTCATACTTATTTGAGAATCGATAAGAATCATTTATGTCTTATCACATTAGCTGCATTATCATCTATTAGGTTATAGACTCATTATTAATTCATTCATAAATAAAAACATGATGAGAGCCATACATTATCATTATCATAAAACATGTTCATAACCGACATATAACCAACAAAAATAACAAGGATACAACAACCATATAATCCACATACAAACCTGTACATTTACACATGAAATACCAAGGAGAATGAACTCTTATTAATGAATGCAAAATCCAACTAGGTTTGGGACTTCCATGTTCCACCTAACCATAGATTGGCTGAAACAAATCTCTCTTTATCCAATCACCCTCGTGTCATATTCCATGCATGAATCTAGACTCAAACCAAAAGAACCAACTAGGGGTTCCCAAGGCTAAACCACCTCACCCTCATTAATAGAACCAATATTTACTGTAATCCTTACCAGATCACTAAGACGTAAACAAACATGGATGCCACCATATTTTTCCACCTACATCGTGGGGAATTTTCCTGTCTCCTAATCTCTAGGCTTTACCACAATCCATAGTCCAATCTAGGGATCACTAGGACATAATAAAGACACCATCCTACAGGCTTTACCGTATATCTTGCCATTCACCGGTTGAGGATTCCTAGGTCTGGTCAAGGGAAGCCATCTTTATGATTTACCATATGTCCCTCCATTCACTAGTCAGGGATTCTTAGGCCCACTGAGGCACACAATACCTAGATTTACCGCAATCCACATCCTTGTTGGGGGTTCACTAGTTTAGTGGATTTACCGCAATCCATAATATGGTTCAGGGATCACTAGGACATATGTTCTTCCATTCAGAGATACACCTCACTCAATTTTGAATCCATTCAACAATCCATTTCAACCAAAACATGAGAACCCCATCACACCATGGCTATCCAAAAATGGAAAGGAAAGATTGAAGAACATTGTCACACCTCATAAAACCCATACCAATGGCAACAAGAAAACCAAGAACATACATTCATAACCATGCATGCCAAATCTAGCAAGGAAATCACACATGCAAATCTATACCTGCAAGTAAACCTGTTGTAGCTATTTGATCCTGCTCTTCCTTGCTTGATATTTTTTTCTTTTCCTTATTTTCCTTTCTTGATCCAATGTTGAAGTGCTCCAAGAAAACTCTAAGTGTCCAAGAGTGAGAGAGAGAGAGAGAGAGAGCTCCAAAACCAAACTGATAAAAGTATCACTGTCAAAAGCTATGAATTGATCCTCATAAGCCTTATCAATGAGGCCTCTAATTTCTTAATTTTCCATTATTTTCCTTCATTTTCGTACTCACATGCAACCTTTGACCTTTGACCTTTTTTTTTCTAATTTCCATTATTTTCATAAATAAATTGCCAAAAATTCCACTGCCTTTTCCAATTTCCTCTAGCCATAATAAACCAAATGAACACCCACACTAGGATTTTTTTCCCACCATTCATCTTGGAATATGTGTCCCATGACCTTGATCTTATATTTTTCCCTTCTTAAATTTCATTACATGAAATTTTCACCAAGGTTGTTACACTTACACATAACTTGATTAAACATACATTATACTATAGTGAGAAGAATTAGGGACATGGAATTGATCCTTAAGCTAATTAGAATATGGTTAACAGTAAGGAAATTTGGATATTGGAGTGGTTAGGGTTATATATACAAGATTTTATATTATAAGGGTAGTGTTCCTCATTATTGTTTGTTGATATTGAACCACTAAGTTATTTGCATGGACCACTAAGATTCTTATTCAAAGGATTAAGCTTGGTTATAATGTTAGATATCCTTACATAGAAACATCCTTTTAAGAATGGTACTGTTGGAGATTGGGATGATATGGAGGATATTTGGAATCACACATTTTACAATGAATTTATTTGAAATAATGCCATGGACATATTATTGAAGCTCCTCTTAATACCAAAGAAACATTATGCATTATTACTCAAATTATGTTTGATACTTTTACCATTCATTTTATGTATTGAGCAATGGCATGCTGAATCAAACCATTTTTTATAATTTTACTATTCCTTTTTCCTATTACCAATTTTGCAATGTTATCTTCATATATAAAGGGAGATAGGGCCAGTATTGTGCTAGATTAAGGGGATGGGTTAGTCACATAGTGAAAATTTATGAAGGATATGACCTACCTTATGTTATTCCTATATTTTATTTTATAAGTTGAGAATTGTGGATTCATTGATGACTATTAAGAGAGAGATGGTAAACATACAACACTACAATGGAGTGTGAAATATTAGATATTATTTGCTTGTGGTGAACAGTGAATACTCACATGGTCGTCTTGATCCAAATTTAAGAAGGGAAATAAATTAAATACATATTTATATCCAAAACACATATATACAATGAAACTAGATTTCAATTAATAAATTGAAATTTTGAAACTATATACGTGCAAAACGAAAGCAAACTAGCTCAAATGGTGGAATCTTACCTCTAAGAAGAGATGTGACCGCTATGCATATTTTTGAACTTTGTTACAATGAGGCTCGAAGGCCTTTTAATCATGAAGAAGTAATGAGAAACCATAAACATCCAAGAACCTAACCCTAGGCCCATAAAGCACCAAAAGCTTATGGGCCCCAATGGGGTAAATTGGAAAGTCATCTTCCTATGGTTGTAACTTTGGCATACAATCCATGTTTGGCGTGCAAAATAACCCAGTAGAAATTTCTATCTAAGGAGTAGATTTTTTTATCACAAACAAATTATATGAATTTTTTCAGCATGTTCCCCCAAAAATC
The DNA here is from genome assembly GCA_034641835.2 of Pinus albicaulis. Taxonomy (NCBI): domain Eukaryota; kingdom Viridiplantae; phylum Streptophyta; class Pinopsida; order Pinales; family Pinaceae; genus Pinus; species Pinus albicaulis. The sequence goes on from JAXQQM020074821.1 coordinate 173,905, forward strand.
ATTATTTAGGACCTCAAAACAGCTTTGAAAGTTCATGACCTAAAAACTGCCAAAATAGGAAAATTGTGCTATGAACTAGTGGAATTGGTGGGTGGCCATATATATCCATTGATATCCCTTAGGAATAAATTTTCTCCATTACATTTAGTGCCTCCATGAGATGGGAAAAAATTTAGTTGAACTTGGCCCCTAGTGAGCCACTTTCCTTGGTATAGGAGCTTTCCTAGTTTGACAACTTGATACAACTCGACCCTTTGTTGGCGAGTGTTATTAATCTGTGTGTCCATGATCTGATCAATTGTGGAATGTTTAATGCAATATAATTTTAACTCTTTTGGTGTCATTTTCTCTATGATCTTTTATGTGTTCAACAATGGTGGAAAGTATGGCCAAAGGTAATCCACATTGAATATTGGGTGTAGCCCAAGGAATGGGGAGAGACTTAGCTCAAAAGTCGTGTTACCCATAACCTTGGTGATGTTATAAGGTCCATAGAGGATTGTTAAAAGCTTCTAGTGGGCCCCATTCTTCAGCAATTTTCATTGGTTCTTTTCCCCAAAAAACATTGTTTAAGGCCTCAAAATGGCTTCAGAAGTTCAAGACCTAAAAACTGCCAAAGCAGAAAACTACCAAAATAGGAAAATTATGTTGTGAGCCAGTGGAATAGGTGGGTGGCCACCGATACCCACTTGGATCAAATCTTGATAAGGTTTTGGCCAAGGACACTAATATAATTTTTTTATTTGGATTTTCCTTGGATTGGGGTTCTCCATGATAAAATGTTGTGTTTATTTTTCCTGATTTGTTGCTAGTTCGTTTAATGTCTCTTTGATTAAATTTAATTTATCCTCTCTAGTAATTTTTAACATGGTATTAAGTCCAAGTGTTGCCTTCAAGTGGATGCCTCTATTTCTGAGGGTTTATTTGGATTTGTGAATATGAGAGATTGAGAATCAATGTTGGGAATCGATTTCCTTATTGAAGATTCGAAATTTTGCATGGATGAAGCAATTGGAATGTTGTTGTAGTGGGGTTAGAAGTGAATCCTTGGATAAAATAGCTTACGATTAAGTGAACTAATTGAAAATCATAGGTTTTTAAGCATTGGTTGAGATCATGTTATTGAAGGTGAGTCTATAGGGTGTAGTGAGACTCCTATAGAAGGTGAATAGTTGCAAAAGTAGAGTGGAGCATTCATGAACCAATGGATGTGGTTGACTATGACATAATGGTAGTCGGGGGAGGACTATGGCTAACAAATTCTCGAGAGCCTTGTTCTATGCAGCAATAAGTGTTTTTTCTTTGGTAGAGTTTCCATTATAAATATGTTCTTGAAATTCTATGGAGATTATTTCTTAGCCCAAGCATAGGCATCAGTTGTTAAATCCACATTTGAGAAATCCTTACAACATCTATAGTGCCAAAGCCCTAATATTTGATGTTTCCAAGTTTGAAAACCTGTGAAAGTTGTTGGGTCATCCTCATATAATGGGAATTTTATGCCCTCTGAAGAGACGCAGAGGGTTATGAATAGATGCCAATCTTGATAGAAGTATGTGGGATTAATGGGTTTCAAGCGTTAGTGCCATTATATTTTCTATCCTTTGCACTATTTGAACAAGCATGGATTCTCATTTTGATTACGTGGATGTCATGTGTGATATCTAAAAATTTGGATCTATCTTTTGTAGAAGTTTGAAATCTTTTGTCAATGTCAAATGTGGGAAGCTCCTTGGATTTTCATTATTATGCTACATAAGTTCCTAGGGATCATAAAAATAGAGATTTCAAGGGTTTATATATATGCTTTTGGAATCGATGTTGACCATGGAAGATAAGGAAATGGATTTGAATACCATGGTGGGTTTGTCATGGAGTTAAAACTCAGAGGTGTGGATCAAAAGAGTCAGGGTCATGGAAAGGCTCACGAAAAATGAATGGATATTATAGCATATTTACGAGGTGGATCATCTCAAAGAAGAGATCAAGTGCCTTGTGCAGCCTCATCTAGATGGATCCTATTTTGTTGAATTTGGGGTCTTGTTTTTTATTACACGTGTGCAAATATATTTGAGGCTTCGGTGGGAACTCTAAGAGCAGCCAAGAAAAAGAAGGTTGTCACATATAATGGAGAGATCTTGTTATAAGGTGTGCATGGTAATGTGGAAATCATCCTTTTGAAACCTCCATCATAAGCTACTCAAGTTGAGGAGGTTTGGAATGTTATGGTACACATCATAAATGAAATGTAAGCATAGTCATCGAAGCTAGATTTGTAGCAGAGAGAATTTCATATGAGAAGGAAAAAAGGTGAGAGGATGATGAAATTGGTATGTGTCAAGATAGAAACATATAAAAAAACAATTTTTTATATTGGATTAAAAAAATATTGCATGTAAATGGACATATAACTATAAGACCTGATAAGGCATGCATACCCCTTGGAAATTACTAGTAAATTATGTAATCATACCTAGGTGATAGGGGGGCATTCCATATTATCAAATACGTTGGATATAAAAATTGAAGGGGGTAGGGCCTGGAGGTGAGCAATACCAACTCACTTGGCTATTCTTCCTAGATTTGGTCAAGGAAAAGACAAAGTCAAGTTTTCAGGGAGGATTGTAAGGTAAAATTGACTTGGTGAAGGATTCAAAGTTACTTGATCATCAATGGTGATTTTGGGCACATGGTTTTGTTCCTATGGATTGCATGTAATTTTTTTTCTCTCCAAAATGTCATATTTTTCATTCTCATTTTGTTCAAATTCCCTTCAGTATTTACCATATTCCACAACTCCATAACCTTACATTAAGAACATTTTCATGATCATACACCAATTTAGACTTATTATTTTTCCAAAGCATTTATTATGGTATTTTGAATGAATTTATGGTTAAATATTAGAAAAATAACATGTATTCACTTGAATATAAAAGATGCATATTCCAAAATCATTTGATGACTTCGGGACTATATCGTTTTTCAATTGCATTTATAAAATTGTTTCCAAGATTATAGCCAATCACATAAATCCCATATTATATTAGCACATATCCAAGGAAATAAATTCTTGTTTGGATGAAAAATAAATACATGTGGTCGTATGGGTGGCGTAGGAAGGGCTCCACAGTTTGAAGATTAAAAAATAAAAAAGGTATGATTCTTAAGATTGACCTATGGAAAACCTATGATATGTCCAATTGGATTTATATAAGAATGTTACTTACTCATTTGGGTTTTGAAATTAACTTTATCAATTGGATCATGTGTTTCATTACTATTTTTTCTTTTATCGTTTTAATTAATGGCTTAGCTACAAAAAATTTCCATTCGAACAGGGGTCTTTGTCACAGATTCCCACTTTCTACTCTGTTATTTTTTCTCGTTGTGGAAGGGTTGAGTAGATTTATTAGGGAAGCTAAAAGCATGGGTAACTTGTGGGGGCCTCCGATGGTTGGTAAGACATATTTGACACATTCTTTTTATGGACGATGTTCTATTTTTTGCTAATGGATCTAGGAAGGACATAATCACATTTAAAAATATCATTAGTCTTTTATGCAAGGCTACATGGATGGAGATAAATGTCCATAAATCCTCTTTTAGAATGATTTGATTCCTTAGAGATGAAATTATGTTTTCTCGTGTCCATTTACCTTTTCAATCATTAAACATGGACAATGGACTAAAATATCTTGGTTTTCATTTGAATCTGAATAACTATAAAAATTTGATTGGATTTGGCTCATGAAAAATATTTAAAAGAGACTTAAGGATGGAGTTGTAAATGGTTGTCACGTGTTGACAGGTTGGTACTCATCAAATCAGTCCTGGAGGAAATTCTAGTGTTCTGGATGTCACTATCATGGATCCCCAAGGGCATCTTGAAACAATTTTAGAAAATTTGTTGTAGATTTATCTAGATGGGGGCAAAGGAAGGAAGTATTTTTTCTTGGGTATGCTGGGAGAAGATTGTGCGACCCAAAAAATGGGGTGGATGGGGATTGAAGAAACTGATATTATTTTCACAAGATTTGGCTACAAATATTGGGTGGAGATTTATTTCCATAGTGATTCTATGGATGAAGGTGGTAATAAATAAATGCATTGCTCCACAATCCCTATAGGCCTAGATTTAAAATCCAAACAAGAAAATATTGAATGTATCAACTATTTGGAAGGCGATGGTAGACTCATTCAATATTATTAGATATAGGTTGGCCTGGAGAGTGGGATCAGGGGAAAGTGTGTGAATTGGAGTTGATCCATGGATAGGTACTGGAAATCAACATATTCTTCCTTGGGATATGGTGGCTTTCCTAGCTACACAAGGTACAAGAACATTGAATCAAGTGGTCGATCAGGATAACACTACTATATGGGCACAAGGATGGCTAGCGTCTCAAGAATTAAATATTCCTGTCGTATCGCATCAACTTTGGTGTAACTACACCGAGGCTCTTAAAAAGTCTCATGTTAGACTACATAACAAGGATTTTGAACTCATATGGATTCACTCAGCTTTTGAGAAGTACTATCCTAAGGAAGGTTACTTATTCATATATGTTGAGAACTTAACCGACAGAGCCTTCATGGTGGTGGAAGCATGTTTGGAGACTGAAATGTCATGCAAAAAGTCACTTATTTCTTTGGTGTCTACTAGAGAAAAAAATACTTATAGGTGATAATTTAAAAAATGGAACCTTTGCAGGTCCTTCCTCGTGTCCTTTAAGTAACGCTACTGAGGAATCAGTGGATCACTTATTCCTCTTCTACCCTATATCTTCTCAGATGTGGAATTTAGTATGTAGTACATTATTAGTTCAAATCAGGTGGCGGGGTGAGTCCTTTTATTTGGCTTGGCTCTCATGGTGGAACACGACATCTCCTAAAAAATTGGGGAACCTTCCTTCTATTATATGCTAAGGTATTTGGCTTCGGAGAAATAAATTGATTTTTCATGAAAAAGGAATATGTCCAGATCATATTGGGGCACATGTGTTGGTTTTATATGAGTTTATTCCTGCATATGAATCAAGATCCAAAACTCATACCATTATGGCTAAAAAAATTGACTAATATTAGCCTTGAGCATATTTTGATGGCTCTTCCCAAGATGGAGGCATATGTGGAGGAGGTGTTATCCTATATTTAAATGAAAATCACTCTCTCAAGCTAAAATTTGGTTTGGGCCACGAATCCAAAAAATTTATAGAACTCTTGACCCTAAAGTTTCTTCTTCTTTTCATAATTGAAAAAGGGTGTCGACGGTTATAGGATTTTGGTGATTCACGAGTGGTTGTAGATTTGTTTAATCAACTATCTACATGTAACATGCACACACTCAGACCTATTTTGGAGGAAGTTACGATGATTAAGGGATTTCTTGATCTTATCACTTGTCGTCATATTTACAGGGAAAATAACACCATTTTTTATCGTCTTTCCAAGGAAGTCGTGCAACAGGCTTGGGGGATATGGCAGATATTAGAACAAAATGGAATGATATTTAAGAGTACTACCATAAACCATCTGTAGAGGATACCCAGGTAGCTACATATATTAACTAATATAGAGGCACATTTTCCTGTTATTTTGATTATACTTTATACTCTACAACTTTTTATATGGGACAATGATGGACATATGACAGTGATTCTCAGACTATCTCTAACACTCCGCTAATATTTTGTATACAATTATTTATGGATATTTGTATATTTTTGTAATTCTCGTCGTCTTTTTGATATATTTTATATGATTATTGTTGCAAGGTCAACAATATCTTTGATGCGCTTTTAAAAGCACCTACATATGTAATTTTCATCTTTATCTAATGAAAATTATGATTTTTCCTTGGGGAAAAAAGTTGGATGAGTTTTGTGATGTTTGTAAGCATATTTGAAGATTCTATCAAAGTCATATTTGGCCACTAAGCCTGAAATTAAAATTTCCTCTTCAAACTCTTGAATATTTGAGGAAGATTTGAGATCTTTATTCAAGCACATTTCATGGAGAAAAATCATGGAAGTTTTTATAAGAGTCTCCTATCAAATCTATTCGATAGTTGTGAGAGGATTTGTAGAGATAATAATATCCTAATTTTAGCAAATTGGTTGTACTTACTTGAGAGAATAGTGGATCTGAATTTATTAGTAGGTTACCGTCTTCTCAAAGTAAATAGTGTATAAATAGGAGTTCTTTATCCCTTTGAGAGTGGAGGAAGGGAGAAGAAATTTTGAATTTGTAATTAGAATAATTGAACAAATGTATTTGTAGGCTATGTTGCTCTAAGCCTATTTCACTCAATATAAGATGCTATTCTAAATTTCAACTTCTAGTGTGCTTGTTGAAGCATTGGAGGGGACCCCTTTGCAAAGGATGTTCACTCTTTCCTTTCTTTGTTCATAGACTATATTTCAATGTCTTTCATATACTAGATTTTAATCGCTTTCATATACTATATTTACATGCTTTCCTAGAATGAGTTTGCGTAGAATAAGTTTATATGCATTCATAAAAATAGATTTCAAATTATTTCTATATTAAATTTACAAGCATTCATAGATTAAATTTACTCATTTTTCATAGATTAAAGTTGCATTCTTTTATAGATTAAGTTTACATGCTTTCTGTTAGTGATCAGTATTTTTCACTTGTTGGTGATGACTAGTTATAACAGCCAAGTTTCCTAGCAGCTGATCTAAAAATTTGTCAAATTTGCCAGCTGGAAAACACCCATAAAATTTTTTTTCCCTCCTATCTTTTCAATCCGCTCATGACAAGATGAACCTCATTATCGAGCCCTATCTAGCCTCAGCCATACTAGTTTGCCCATCAGCTCCAAAGAAACAATCCAAATCTGTCCAAAGAAGTTTTCCCCTAAGTTAGGTAGTGGCGCTTTAGGCATTCCTCCCTTGGAAAACCACTCTAAAGCCAAAGAACGTCTATCTGCTACAACCCAGTCATAACAGACCTTCCCATTCTGCAAATAAAGTTGGTTACAGCCCTAGGTTGCGCCACTAATACACCCTCAAGTCTCAGCAATACATGTACCCTAGGTCAAACTAATTTTAGGTGTTTTTACAGTGTTTTAATGGATATTTCAAGGACAGAGGCATACCAGCATCCCATAAGACAATATTTGGCTCCACATGAGAATACAACTGCTTCTCAATGTGATTTTGAGCCTGGGATGCAGCTACAAAGCAGAGAGTTTCTCATTAAGCTCTTGCGATCACAGTCAAAGCATGAAGGATAGTGAAAGGAAAAATAACACTGTCAAAAGGCTGATGATATGACATGACCGAAAAACCTCCTTCATATATAAGCAGAGGGTTTGAAGACAAAAGAACCTCCTTCATTTCATAAGTAGAGGGTTGAAGACTAAAAGCGCCTCCTTCATCTATAAGCAGAAGGCCAAAGGTAAAGTCTGTTTTTGAGTTTTTCACTAACTAAAGGACATTTGTTGGCATACAGTGAAACAACAACTGAAGGTCTCTGCATGAAAATGATGATTAAAGGCAGAGGTAAAGCAGTGGCGCTTTTCAAAAATTGTTTGCATAAGCTCCATTTTTATTGAGTTACAATATAAAGCTAATGAGTTGATCATCAATGGAGAAACATTATTGAGCTGATAGCCAAAGGAGTCCAACAGTCCTAGTCTCTAACTAGCTTCTGCCATCATGTATAAGGGAAGCCAATATCAGTATGATTCATCAAACGTTCTGCATTTGGTTGAAACAGAGTTTGAAAGGAAACCAAGCATTTGTCAAAGGAGGCCTCCTTCATAAGCAAAGTAAAGGGGCTCATTATGATTTGAGGATGAAAAGAAATCATGGCATATGGAAAATATTCTAAAGGGACTTTTCTCAAAAAGAGGTGAAATGAATGAAAGCCCAGGCTTCTTGCAGACCACCTTCACAGAAAAACTAAAGGGCAGCTTTCCCTTGTTCAATTTTCAAATCTAGAACATCATCCCCTATCTTATCTCCTTAAAGATGAAAACTGGATCATTTTGTCAATCTGAGGTTAGGTTGGCGGTTTTGGGGTTGGAGACCTTTTGTAAACAGGATTTTCACTTATAGGTTCCAACAATTTTTTTACCCACAGTAAAAAAGAAGCTCAAACAGCACCTGCCATCTCATTTAGTGTTCACAATGAGCATAACAATATCCAAAGCATCAGGAGTAGACATGGTCAATGTAGTTTTCAAAAGGGTGAAGCTATCTCCCTCATAGTGTCAAAGAAAACCTCACATAACACAAGTGACAGCAGATGAGTGAATACAAAGCCAAGAGGTGGAAAAGGGATTTTGAAATTGTAGTTAAGTTTTCTTCCCCAGTAAAAAGGAAATTGCACTCAAAAAACACCTCTACAGTCCTTCATGTGGCTCAGAGCAGAATCTTCCTTCCACAGTGCAGATATCAAAAGGAAAACAATTTTTCATTCCTTAAATAAGAAACAGTCAAAGTTTTAAATTCTCAAAAAAGGTTGTTTCATTTCAAAAAAAGAGGTCAGGCTTATAAAGGAAATGACCGTTGCCACTATGTTTTTGTTTTAACAAAAAGAAGTCTTAGTTACGTTTTCAAAAAAAAAAGAGATGCGAGCTTCATATTTTGGTTTTAAACCAAAGGCCTTTTCAGCGTTTTCAAAACCATCGTTGAACACACCAAAGGGTTTTGATATTTTTCAAATACCAAGGTTAGAGACCGTTACAAACACTTTTGAATTTCTTAAAATGCAAAGCAACACTCCTCCTGCTGTCAACTGGGTCGAGGAAGGAGTTCTTGAGCGAAATCCACAGAGTTTTTGGGCTTGAAGACTGCGCAGTGCGCCTGTAGCGTTGCGCGGCATGTTCAGGCAAAATTTTTCCGCAGGACTCCACTGCTGCGCGGCGCTCCTATAGGCGCAGGTCACGACCGCCCGACAGTGACCCGACAGCCCTTTATTTGCATGGAATTCTCCCGGTTGAATGTGCCACGCACATTTTACATGATCCAAATGCCTCCAACAAGCTTTGAAGCCGCTCATTTCTTCAAGCAAAACGCCACCATCAATCTTCAAGGTATTTATGTGCCCCCTTGGTATATTCAAAACTGTTAAGTGGTGGAAAAAGGAATGAAACTCACGGTGTAAATCACAGTGTTAAGTTTGTCAGGGAGAGTGGTTTTTTCTGTTTAAAGCTCGAAATTACTGTGGTTTGTTTGCCCAAAACTGTCATAGTAAAGTAGTGGATCTCTTACTACTGTCAAAAGACCTAACAACTACCCTCAAAACAAGTGGAAAGGCGGAGGCAGTGTTTGAAGGGAGAAAAAAAACAAGGTTTGAAGAACAAAGTAGTGAACCTAACTTCAGCAGTACCAATCCTTGTATAAGTGCCTTGTTGTTTCAAAAGTCTTCTCTGTGGAGTAAAAAAAGCAAAAACCACTGTTTTCTCCTTTGTCCTATGAAACAAACCTTAGTCAATAACACAGTTTAATCAGTTGGAAGGTGTTGTTATCTAACTGAAGGTGAGGAATAGTGAATACAAGAGCAGTATTTTGATTAGGAGGGGTGTTTGCCTGCTACAGGGCTATTTGTGCTCACACCAAAAACACAAAGAGCTTGGTAACCTTACCCAAACACAGTGACCCTTTGACTGTGTGTATCTTTTATTGACTATGTACTTGTTTTAAAAATTATTTGTTGATTGGCATACAAAGGGGAAAGGCAGTGTTTTGGGAGGAGCAGAGACCTGATATCACAGAAGCATCTCACACAACATCTGAAACAAATTTTCCTTGATCAAAATAGTGGTTGACAAGAAGACAAAGTTGTGTTTGAGGAGACATTTCAAAAAACCATTTGAGGCAGTTTGGTTTTGCAGAGAGCATCTGGAACAAGATGCCTCCCAGGCAGGACAGTAGGAGTGGTTTGCATAAGCGATTTGAGACTACTTCCACTGAAGAAGTGAATGCCCTCCCATCAGTCTTATTCAATTTCCATGAGGTGGGATGTTTAGATTTTTGTCAAAGGGTGCAAGAGGTAAAGAGTTTTCTCCTTTGACACACCTTTGCGCTTTGAGGTTTCCGGACAAGCATTTTCAGTTAGCAGGCCTTGACTTCAAATTTTCTCCAAGATCCATCTCCAAGGCCACTAAAATCCCCTATATCGGTGAGAAATGGTTTAAACAAAGCCATTTGGACTCAGATGACTACAAGCCCTTCCTAAAGCCTGAACACAGAGAATCATGTCCTTCTATTTTCCCTTTCTCATATCTTTTAGCTAGCTAAGCCCCTCTCATGAAGATTATCATGAAGTACTTCACTTGTGAGGGAAGATTCTCCAGAATTTATGCATATCACATTCGACTGCTCATGCATTTCACTAGGGCCAGTTTGCTAAATCTTCCTTTCTTCTTACACAAGAGCATTGAGAAAATGGCCTCCATGTCCAAAAGAAGCCTCCTTCACAGCAAATAGCCTGTCTCTTCCATCACTCTCTCATCAAAATCATCATTCTTCATCAGCTTGAAAAGAGAGAGGTCTCCTGGGATGTTTTCATCACTCATCCGGATTTCTCCACTGTCCCTCCAGTCCATACATCTCCTACACCTCCTGCTCATCATCCTTCACCTTCCTCTAGTAGACCCACTCCTAAAAAACTCAATTTTACCACAGAGCAAGCAGAAGAGCCTGAAGAAGGAGGAGAGCATGATCAGGATGATGAAGAAGAGGATGAAGGGCAGCAGCATGACAGTGATGAAGAACAACAGATTCATGATGAGGGTGAACAGCAGACTCATGATGAGGGTGAACAACAGCCTTATGATGACACACAACAACATCACAGTGATGATGAACAACAACAAGGGGATGAGGAAAAGCAACACAGTGAGGGTGAGACAGAGCAGCAAAATGAAGATGATGAACAAGGACAGTCAAGAGATGACACACAGTAGCTATATCATGATGAACAGGGGCAGCATGATAGTGTTGAACAGGAGCAACAGGAAAGTGATGAGCAAGGGCAGCCAAAATATGATACACAGTAGCCTCCTCAAGAACATCAGCCACCTCAAGAGGAACAACCTCAAGAAGAAAAAGGGCAAGGTGACAAAGGTGAAAGGGCCATGTCCTCTTCTCCAAAAGTGGCCAAGCCCCAGACAGCAAGAAAAAGAGTGCCTAGAGTTGTCACTCCAAATGTGACAAGGGCCCTCCGAAGTAAAGGAAAATTGCCAAAGAAGCCCATGGCTGATTTACCCAGGAGGAAGAGCACTAGAATAGCCACTCAAAGCAAAGGGAAGGGCAAGGTAGAAGGCAGTCATGAAAAGTAGAGTGCATTCAAAATCATCCAAGTCCAAAGCGATGATAGTGATAATGAGGCCCAGATTCTAGAAAGCCTCTTGATCCATAGAGAAAGCCAAATTGATGCATTGAAGGATGATCTTCATAGAGCTAGGAATTTCAATCAATTTTTGCAAATCCAAAATAAGCAAATGAGTGTCCATATGGTTGTTTATGAGACACGGGCGACTAAGTACAAGAAGGAGGCCTCCAAAGCCCAAGCGAGGTTGGAAGAACTCATGGGTGAGTTCGATGAAAGTGAAGACGAAGATCAGCCTAGGTGAAAGAGGCCAAGAACCATGGGGCTTAAAAAGGCCCTTGAGAAGCAAAAAGAAGAGGAAAATTCCCTTCTCCAATCTACTCCTCTCACTGCATTGTTTGAGCAAGAGATAGAGAACAATAGGGAGGCATGGCTTGAGAGATTAAATTACCACTTGGAGAAGAAATTGGAGAAGGAAAACAGGGATTTAGACCTTCAAAGGAGAATGACGAGGCATTATAAAAAGTTAAATTAGTTTGCCCGATGCAAGTTGAAGACTGCTCAAGAAAAGCTCAAGGAGGCTAAAGGGAAGCGCCCGACAAGAAAATTGAGGAAAGACACCTTAGGACTTCAGATTTTGGCCTCTGCTTCACAACATGTTGCTGAGAACCCTTGAGGGTCATGCTCACCAATTTTGGGCAAATTTCGACATAGTTTGGTTTTTTGTCATTTTTGGGTTTTTGGCCAAAACGCATGGGCATCACCATTTCAGTTTGAGGTATCATTAAAGGATGAGGATGGTATCATTGGATGCCATAATTTCAGGAGCACATACTCAGCAATTTTCAGGAAATTTGAAGATGATTTTCTCCCCCAAAATGGCGAAAAATGCTCGCTTTTTCTACACTCTGCCCAGTCTATCGGCAAGCCTTATTTTTTGGCATTTTACACACAGTCCTATTTTTGGAGGACTTCTAGGCATCATATTGGGAAAATTCAAGTTGTTCCAGAAAGTATACACTCAGAGCTTTCCAACGAGCTATCATGAGCCTTATTTCGACATCGGGAAGGCTGCCAAAAGTTGCCAGCAAGTCCTCATGTGCGTTTAGCTATTTTTGCACATGAAAAGTTATGAAAAGTCAATTTATTTCCCTCTTTTAGTATTTTTTAGATATTTTATGAGATATTTTGTGCCTTGGGCTTTGCTAAGCCTCAAGGACAAATCTAGATATTTTGGATAGGCCAATGAGATTGCAAGTTGAACCAAGAGGTTTTCCTCACTTTGGCCTATTTATTCCAAAGGCTTTCATTGTAAACAAGGCTGAACTTGATGATAGAAGCAATATATGGTCATATAAGCTTTGGAAGAAATACTTGTCTCATGCTTTTGGATTGTCTCTTGGATGTTCTTGGATGATGAAAGAGGATTGTTGTTGGATTCCATGACTTGGTAGAATGATATAGTGTCTCTCTCTTTGTTTTGTTTCCTAGTTTTCATTCATAAATCCATGTTTCTTGCTTGCTATAGAACAGTAGAGAACAAATTTGAGACATGCCCTTGGAGGCATCTCAAATTTCCTGTTTCTTCATAGCTTCCATGTTTTCTTCATTCTTAGTCACATTAAAGAATTCTTGATTGCTCTTTAATAACTTAAGGATATTGTTGCTTGTTTCATTCATGGTTTTATGCATGCTAAGTATGATTTACGGCATTCCCTGCTTACTCATGGCTAGCCATAGCTCCATCCATGAAATTTCTCTTTGAATGATTAGATTTTCATTTGTTGAACCAAGGAGGTCTTGTTCTGATCTTTCCCTTTGTCTAAGACTATGAAATCTTGTTTCCAAAGTGCCCAATAACTTGAAGTATTGTGTTTAGGCGTTTCGGCATAGTGATTTGAGTTGTTTGTTTGTCTTAAGTGTATTTCCCCAAAGTCTGATAGCCATTTCCCAAAGTTAGAGAGTTATATACCTCTATGCATGGCTTGAATGTTTATTTCTATGTATTGATTAGCTTGTAGTTACATTTCTCATGATTAATGGTTTTCCCTACCATATTTATGTCAACTATTAAACTAGTTATGCTTGAAATCCTTTGTTGTTTACAAGCTTGATGTCCATTTTACTCTATTTTGCCCAAAGATCCATTCTACCTCGAATCAAATCAGCCCTTAAACAGCATTGTATCACCATTTGATATCTTTCTTGACCTTTTCAACCCCATAGCCCAGTTGATTTGACATCTTTTTACCTATCCTATATCTTTGATCAGTTTCATCCCTCACAACCTAAAAAAACCAAAACCAAAAACTTACTTCATAACTAGCCTAAAATCAGAACACCATAAGCAAACACACAGATATCCCTTACACAAGTAGAGAGAGCCCTCTTTGAGTCTAGGAAGGCTAGGTCCTTAGGCTCCAAAGACTGGTTTGATGTTACACTTTCATTTGGCTTTCCAATCAGCCAAATCATGGGATCCTAACATAATGGCGATCAAGGTGGGACTTACTGAGTACATGAAAGTCTAGAAAACTCTTATAAGCTCTTTATTCCTTCTACACTAAACTCAGACCATCAGCCTATAGAATCATTTAGAGTAAACTCCTTGTTTCACCATCTTAGCAAAGTGATGAATCAGGTTTAGAACACTCTTACAAACTAGGTTGCACATAAGAACTTAGAAAACCCCAAAAAACTTCCTTAGATTGGTTTTTGACAATATTGGTGGTGGACCATACACATATACCTAAAAACAACTAAAAATCCACCTGGCGACTCCATTAGCCTCCAGTAGGGCTTACTACTTTACTAAACTCCAGGCTACTATCTGATTGAGCCACCTCATCACCACACTAACATAATGGCGATCACGGTGGGACTAAATAAGTACATAACAATCTAGCAAACTCTTGTAGATTCATTAGTCTTTAAAACTTAAATAGGCAAGCAGTCCATAGAATCATTTAGAGTAAACTCTTTTTGTTATTGCCACCCTAGCAAAGTGATGAAACAGGTTTAGAATACTTTAATAAACCATAGGCTGCACATAAAACTCAAAAAACCCCAAAAACATTCCCAGATTGGCTTTTCCCTAGTTACTGGTGGTGGACCATAGCTACATCTTTACAAAAACAACCGAGTTCCACCCGGCGACTCCACTAGCCTCCAGTAGGCCAAAAAACTCCATAAAAGACCAAAAAATTCATAAACCACACCTTTCTGCTAACTCACCCTTCCAAAAACTTAAGCTTAGGTTGGAAACCCTGTAATCAGTGACAAGCTAAGTATAACTTAGTGATTCAGAAAGCCTCACCTAAAACATAGGAGATAAGCAGAAGTCTTCTTGCCAAGCGAACCATTAGCTTTTCCATACAGCCTAGCAAACTATTAAACCAAGTGAATCACTCTTCTTTGCAAGTTATCCATCTCAAAGTGTGCTATAAAACTTTTTTCATTAGCATCTTTGATAAGTATCGGTGGTAGATCATAGTTCTCATAGAAATCCACCTGGCGACTCCACTAGTCTATCCTTTTTGTTTTTGACCATCCTTCACATTAGTAAAATCCTAGAGAGGCCATTCATCTGAAACATTCACAAATACCATCCTCTCTAAACTCTAGGTTTGAAATCTGGCTTCACGAAGAATCAACACCAGATCTCATCCAGACCCAAATCCCCCTATCATAGTAGATGACCTAGAGAAGATTCTGTGGCAAGCTTCCAAAACTGGCAATTTAGCTGGAAAACACCCATAAACATTTTTTGCCCTCCTATCTTTTCAATCTGCTCATGACAAGATGAACCTCATTATCAAGCCCTATCTAGCCTCAGCCATACTAGTTTGCCCATCAGCTCCAAAGAAACAATCCAAATCTGTCCAAAGAAGTTTTCCCCTAAGTTAGGTAGTGGCACTTTAGGCATTCCTCCCTTGGCTAACCATTCTAAAGCTAAAGAACCTCTATCTACTACAACCCAGTCATAACAGACCTTCCCATTCTGCAAATAAAGTTGGTTACAGCCCTAGGTCATGCCACTAATACACCCTCAAGTCTCAGCAATACATGTACCATATGTCAAACTGATTTTAGGTGTTTTTACAGTGTTTTAATGGATCTTTCAAGGACAGAGGCATAAAAGCATCCCAGAAGACAATATTTGGCTCCACATGAGAAGACAACTGCTTCTCAATGTGATTTTGAGCCTGGGATGCAGCTACAGAGTAGAGAGTTTTTCATTAAGCTCTTGCTATCGCAGTCAAAGCATGAAGGATAGTGAAAGGAAAAATAACACTGTCAAAAGGCTGATGATATGACATGACTGAAAAACCTCCTTCATCTATAAGCAGAGGGTTTGAAGACTGAAGAACCTCCTTCATTTCATAAGTAGAGGGTTGAAGACTAAGAGTGCCTCCTTCATCTATAAGCAGAGGGCCAAAGGTAAAGTCTGTTTTTAAGTTTTTCACTAACTAAGGGACATTTGTTGGCATACAGTGAGACAACAACTAAAGGTCTCTGCATGAAAATGATGATTAAAGGCAGAGGTAAAGCAATGGCGCTTTTCAAAAATTGTTTGCATAAGCTCCATTTTTATTGAGTTACAATATAAAGCTAATGAGTTGATCATCAATGGAGAAACATTATTGAGCAAATAGCCAAAGGAGTCCAACAGTCCTAGTCTCTAACTAGCTTCTGCCATCATGTATAACGGAAACCAATATCAGTAAGATTCATCAAACATTCTGCATTTGGTTGAAATAGAGTTTGAAAGGAAACCAGGAATTTGTCAAAGGAGGCCTCCTTCATAAGCAAAGTAAAGGGGCTCATTATGATTTGAGGATGAAAAGCAATCATGGCATATGGCAAATATTCTAAAGGGACTGTTCTCAGAAAGAGGTGAAATGAATGAAAGCTCGGGCTTCTTGCAGATCACCTTCACAAAAAAACTAAAGGGCAGCTTTCCCTTGTTCAATTTTCAAATCTAGAACATTATCCCCTGTCTTATCTCCTTAAAGATGAAAACTGGATCATTTTGTCAATCTGAGGATAGGTTGGTGGTTTTTGGGTTGGAGACCTTTTGTAAACAGGATTTTCACTTACAGGTTCCAGCAAGTTTTTTACCCATAGTCAAAAAGAAGCTCAACAGCACCTGCCATCTCATTTAGTTTTCAGAATGAGCATAACCATGTCCAAAGCATCAGGAGCAGACATGGTCAATGTAGTTTTCAAAAGGGTGAAGCTATCTCCCTCATAGTGTCAAAGAAAACCTCGCATAACACAAGTGACAGCAGATGAGAGAATACAAAGCCAAGAGGTGGAAAAGGGATTTTGAAATTGCAGTTAAGTTTTCTTCCCCAGTAAAAAGGCAATTGCACTCAAAAGGCACCTCTACAGTCCTTCATGTGGCTCAGAGTAGAATCTTCCTTCCACAGTGCAGACATCAAAAGGAAAACAATTTTTCATTCCTTAAATAAGAAACAGTCAAAGTTTTAAATTCTCAGAAAAGGTTGTTTCATTTCAAAAAAAGAGGTCAGGCTTATAAATGAAATGATCGTTGCCACTATGTTTTTGTTTTAACAAAAATAAGTCTTAGTTACGTTTTCAAAAAAAAAAAAAGATGCGAGCTTCATATTTTGGTTTTAAACCAAAGGCCTCTTCAACGTTTTCAAAACCATCGTTGAACACACCAAAGGGTTTTGATCTTTTTCAAATACCAAGGTTAGAGACCGTTACAAACACTTTTGAATTTCTCAAAATGCAAAGCAACACTCCTCTTGCTGTCAACTGGGTCGAGGAAGGAGTTCTTGAGTGAAATCCACAAAGTTTTTGGGCTTAAAGACTGCGCGGCGCGTTCAGGCGAAATTTTTCCACATGACTCCACTGCTGCGCAGCGCGCCTGTAGGCGCCGGTCATGACCGCCCGACAGTGACCTGACAGCCCTTTCTTTGCGCAACATTCTCCCGGTTGACCGTGCCGTGCACATTTTACACGATCCAAATGCCTCCAACAAGCTTTGAAGCCGCTCATTTCTTCAAGCAAAACGCCACCATCAATCTTCAAGGTATTTATGTGCCCCCTTGGTATATTCAAAACTGTTAAGTGGTGGAAGAAGGAATGAAACTCACGGTGTAAATTACAGTGTTAAGTTTGTCAAGGAGAGTGGTGTTTTCCGTTTAAAGCTCGAAATTACTGTGGTTTGTTTGCCCAACACTGTCATAGTAAAGTAGTGGATCTCTTATTGCTTTCAAAAGACCTAACAACTACCCTCAAAACAAGTGGAAAGTTGGAGGCAAGGTTTGAAGGGAGAAAAAAAACAAGGTTTGAAGAACAAAGCAGTGAACCTAACTTCAGTGGTACTGATCCTTGTATAAGTGCCTTGCTGTTTCAAAAGTCATCTCTGTGGAGTAAAAAAATCAAAAACCACTATTTTCTCCTTTGTCCTATGAAACAAACCTTAGTCAATAAAGCAGTTTAATCAGTTGGAAGGTGTTGTTATCTAACTGAAGGTGAGGAATAGTGAATACAAGAGCAGTATTTTGATTAGGAGGGGAGTTTTCCTGCTATAGTGTTGTTTGTGCTCACACCAAAAAAACAAATAGCTTGGTAACCTTACCCAAACAAAGTGACCCTTTGACTGTGTGTATCTTTTATTCATTGTGTGCTTGTTTTAAAAATTATTTTTTTATTGGCATACAAAGGGGAAAGGCAGTGTTTTGGGAGGAGTAGAGACCTGATATCACAGAAGCATCTCACACAACATCTGAAAGAAATTTGCCTTGATCAAAATAGTGGTTGACAAGAAGACAGAGTTGTGTATGAGGAGACATTTCAAAAAACCATTTGAGGCAGTTTGGTTTTGCAGAGAGCATCCGGAACAAGATGCCTCCCAGGCAGGACAGTAGGAGTGGTTTTCATAAGTGATTTGAGCCTACTTCCACTAAAGAAGTGAATGCCCACCCATCAGTCCTATTCAATTTCCATGAGGTGGGATGTTTAGATTTTTGTCAAAGGGTGCAAGAGGTAAAGAGTTTTTCTCCTTTGACACACCTTTGCGCTTTGAGGTTTCAGGACAAGCATTTTCAGTTGGCAGGCCTTGACTTCAAATTTTCTCCAAGATCCATCTCCAAGGCCACTAAAATCCCCTATATCGGTTAGAAATGGTTTAAACAAAGCCATTTGGACTCAGATGACTACAAGACCTTCTTAAAGCCTAAGCACAGAGAATCATGTCCTTCTATTTTCCCTTTCTCATATCTTTTAGCCAGCTACGCCCCTCTCATGAAGATTATCATGAAGTACTTCACTTGTGAGGGAAGATTCTCCCGAATTTATGCATATCACATTCGACTGCTTATGCATTTCACTAGGGCCAGATTGCTAAATCTTTCTTTCTTCTTACATAAGAGCATTGAGAAAATGCCCTCCACTGTCCAAAAGAAGCCTCCTTCACAGCAAATAGCCTGTCTCTTCGATCACTCTCTCATCAAAATCATCATTCTTCATCAGCTTGAAAAGAGAGAGGTCTCCTGGGATGTTTTCATCACTCATCCGGATTTATCCACTCTCCCTCCAGTCCATACTTCTCCTACACCTCCTACTCATCATCCTTCACCTTGCTCTAGGAGACCCACTCCTAAAAAACTCAAGTTTACCACAGAGCAAGCAGAAGAGCTTGAAGAAGGAGGAGAGCATGATCAGGATGATGAAGAAGAGGATGAAGGGCAGCAGCATGACAGTGATGAAGAACAACAGATTTATGATGAGGGTGAACAGCAGACTCATGATGAGGGTGAAAAACAGCCTTATGATGACACACAACAACATCACAGTGATGAAGAACAACATCAAGAGGATGAGGAAAAGCAACACAGTGAGGGTGAGACAGATCAACAACATGAAGATGATGAACAGGGACAGTCAAGAGATTACACACAACAACTATATCATGATGAACAGGGACAACATGATAGTGCTGAACAGGAGCAGTAGGAAAGTGATGAGCAAGGGCAGCCAAAATATGATACACAGTAGCCTCCTCAAGAGGAACAGCCTCAAAAAGAAAAAGGGCAAGGTGAAAAAGGTGAAAGGGCCATGTCCTCTTCTCCATAAGTGGCCAAGCCCCGGACAGCAAGAAAAAGAGTGCCTAGAGTTGTCACTCCAAATGTGACAAGGGCCCTTCGAAGTAAAGGAAAATTGCCAAAGAAGCCCATGGTTGATTTACCCAGGAGGAAGAGCACTAGAATAGCCACTCAAAGCAAAGGGAGGGACAAGGTAGAAGGTAGTCATGAATAGGAGAGTGAATTCGACATCATCCAAGGCCAAAGTGATGATAGTGATAATGAGGCCCGGATTCTAGAAAGCCTCTTGATCCATATAGAAAGCCAAATTGATGCATTGAAGGATGATCTTCATAGAGCTAGGAATTTCAATCAATTTTTGCAAATCCAAAATAAGCAAATGAGTGTCCATATGGCTGTTTATGAGACACGGGAAACTAAGTACAAGAAGGAGGCCTCTAAAGCCCAAGCGAGGTTGGAAGAACTCATGGGTGAGTTTGATAAAAGTGAAGGCGAAGATTAGCCTAGGCGAAAGAGGCCAAGAACCATGGGGCTTAAAAAGGCCCTTGAGAAGCAAAAAGAAGAGGAAAATGCCCTTCTCCAATCTACTCCTCTCACTGCATTGTTCGAGCAAGAGATAGAGAACAATAGGGAGGCATGCTTGAGAGAGTAAATGACCACTTGGAGAAGAAATTGGAGAATGCAAACAGGGATTTAGACCTTCAAAGGAGAATGACGAGGCATTATAAAAAGTTAAATCAGTTTGTCCAGCACAAGTTGAAGAATACTCAAGAAAAGCTCAAGGAGGCTAAAGAGAAGTGCCTAACACGAAAATTGAGGAAAGACACCTTAGGAATTCAGATTTTGGCCTCTGCTTCACAACATGTTGTTGAGAAACCTTGAGGGTCAAGCTCACCAATTTTGGGCAAATTTCGACATATTTTGGTTTTTTGTCATTTTTGGGTTTTTGGCCAAAACTCATGGGCATCACCATTTCAGTTTGAGGCATCATCAAAGGATGAGGATGGTATCATTGGATGCCATAATTTTAGGAGCATATACTCAGCGATTTTCAGGACATTGAAGATCATTTTCTCCCCTGAAATGGCGAAAAATGCCCACTTTTTCTACACTCTGCCGGGTCTATCAGTAAGCCTTATTTTTTGGATTTTTACACACAATCCTATTTTTGGAGGACTTCCAGGCATCAGATTGGGAAAATTCAAGTTTTTCTAGAAATTAAACACTCATAGCTTTCCAACAAGCTATCATGAGCCTTATTTCGACATCGGGAAGGCCGCCAAAAGTTGCCAGCAAGTCAGGGGACCTTTTGCTGATATATTTTCTGAGTATTTTTGTAAAAATTAAACCTTTAAAAACTGCTTTTTCCTCATGTGCGTTTAGCTATTTTTGCACATGAAAATTTATGAAAAGTCAATTTATTTCCCTCTTTTAGCATTTTTTAGATATTTTATGAGATATTTTGTTCTTTGGGCTTTGCTAAGCCTCAAGGACAAATCTAGATATTTTGGATAGGCCAATGAGATTGCAAGTTGAACCAAGAGGTTTTCCTCACTTTGGCCTATTTATTCCAAAGGCTTTCATTGTAAACATGGCTGAAGTTGATGATAGAAGCAATATATGGTCATATAAGCTTTGGAAGAAATACTTGTCTCATGCTTTTGGATTGTCTCTTGGATGTTCTTGGATGATGAAAGAGGATTGTTGTTGGATTCCATGACTTGGTAGAATGGTATAGTGTCTCTCTCTTTGTTTTGTTTCCTAGTTTTCATTCATAAATCCATGTTTCTTGCTTGCTATAGAACAATAGAGAAAAAATTTGAGACATACCCTTGGAGGCACCTCAAATTTCTTGTTTCTTCATAGCTTCCATGTTTTCTTCATTCTTAGTCACATTAAAGAATTCTTAATTGCTCTTTAATAACTTAAGGATATTGTTGCTTGTTTCATTCATGGTTTTATGCATGCTAAGTATGATTTACGGTATGCCCTGCTTACTCATGGCTAGCCATAACTCCATCCATGAAATTTCTCTTTGAATGATTAGATTGTCATTTGCTAAACCAAGGAGGTCTTGTTCTGATCTTGCCCTTTGTCTAAGACTATGAAATCTTGTTTCCAAAGTGCCCAATAACTTGAAGTACTGTGTTAAGGCGTTCCAGCATAGTGATTTGAGTTGTTTTTTTGTCTTAAGTGTATTTCCCCAAAGTCTGATAGCCATTTCCCAAAGTTAGAGAGTTATATACCTCTATGCATGGCTTGAATGTTTATTTCTATGTATTGATTAGCTTGTAGTTACATTTCTCATGATTAATGGTTTGCCCTACCATGTTTATGTTAGCTATTAAAATATTTATGCTTGAAATCCTTTGTTGTTCACAAACTTGATGTCCATTTTACTCCATTTTGCCCAAAGATCCATTCTACCTCGAATCAAATTGACCCTTCAACAACCTTGTATCACCATCTGATAGCTTTCTTGACCTTTTCGACCCCATAGCCCAATTGATCTGACATCTTTTTACCTATCTTATATCTTTGATCAGTTTCATCCCTCACAACCTAAAAAAACCAAAACCAAAAACTTACTTCATAACTAGCCTAAAATCAGAACACCATAAGTAAACACACAGATATCCCTTACACAAATAGAGAGAACCCTCTCTGAGTCCAGGAAGGCTAGGTCCTTGGGCTCCAAAGACTGGTTTGATGTTACACTGTCATTTGGCTTGCCAATCAGCCAAATCACGGGACCCTAACACTTTCATAGATAAGACTTACTTTCTTTCCTAGATTATTTTTCCAATGATTTCCTAGATTACGATATATATCACTCTTATAGATTAATATTTCATTTCATGTCAAATTACTTACTTTACAAATTAAAATTTCCTTTCATGACAATTTTCATTTGATAGAATTAGAAATTGAATCCTTGCATATATTTTGTTGTGCACTTCGTAAGTCTACAAACCTGGATTGATAATTTAATGTAACAAAATTTAAAGCATAATTAAATTCCCACAAATCCTTTAAAATGATTAAGAAATATTCATTGTAATGGTCCAATCTGGGGAAAAAATAGCTACCAAAAGAATATTTTTGTCATTTTCCAAAACTTGCTCAGGTTGACCAAGTGAACCTTCATCACTCACCTCCCAATGACACTAATAGAAAAATTTTAGTTGGTTTTCCCCTAGATTGAACCATAACAATAAAGTCTTCCAAAGCCTTTTAAATTCTTCATTACATGAAATCCATGAGAACAAAACCATGGGTAACCAAAATCATGTGCCAGAAATCAACATTGTTAACCAAGTTACTTTGACACTTTCACCAATTCAAATTTTACCTAACACCTAGTGGGCGTTATTCCATAAGGATGACCATTTATATTAACCCTAGACCAAGTACTTAAAGGATAGGAATGATTTAAATAATATGCCCTTTTACATGAATTAATTGAATCTTGGGTACCCCTCACTAGGGAGGTTAGGGTAGGACTTGAATATGCCCTTCCCCTTCAAAAAAAAATTTATCCTCAAGGATAGAGATGTGGAAACTAATGTAGAACTATGACTAGTTTCCAAGTGGCATAATCAGGTTATGTACACTTCCATTATATCAAGACTTCTTGTCTAATGCCTTGGTGTAGTAGATGCTCTTTGTTGTCTACTGCTTCCTCTAGCTATAATAAAATGGAACCCAAGTCTAGGTAGGTTGGTCTAGTTTGGCCCTACCACTTTCTTCAAATAGGACAAATTCAATACTATGTGGATCTAGTAGTGAGCTGGGAAATCCAATATATAGGTAACTTATCCAATATGTTAGAGGATATAATATGGGTCATAAAACTTGGGCGCTATATTTTCATTAGAGGAAATTTCAGCCTAAAAATGCCCATGAAATTTTCATGTAATTTCCATGTCATAATATGTAAACCAATCAATATGCTTTAAATTTAAAAAGTGGTACATGTAAATATTTTGGAGGGAAAAGAAGAGAAACTAATTTTGTAATTGTATTGTTGGCTTATCTCCTTATCAGTCTACTCAAATTTCAAGTTTAGACACTCAGTAGATGCGGAATTAAATTCCACATCCAACGCGTACCCATTATGCATACTTTTGAGAAGGCCCACCTTGATAAAAATTGTAGATACATTAAAAAAATGGTTTAACACATTTTTTAATGTATCTACAATTTTTTTCAATATGGGTCCTCTCAAAAGTATACATAATGGGTACTCGTTGCATGTGGAATTTAATTCCATATCTAATGAGTGTCTAAACTTCAAATTTGAGTAAACCAATAAGGAGATAAGTTGAAAATACAATTAAAAAAATAGTTTTTTTGTTTTCCCTCCAAAATTCATAACTCTTATTTTATTTATTTAACTATTATTTTATTGTTAGATCTAAGACTTTTGTGATCCATAGATTAGATAAATTTATTTCCGGATTAACCGCATCATTAGGAGGCCACTTTTAGGCTGGAATTTCCTTTAATGAGTGGCTCTTTTCCTTGAGAGATATATTCTTAAAGGGCTAGAAATGGATAAACATCTGATCTCCTTCTTCAAAGTAGCACTCTGAGTGATATTAATATGCTTTGAGCCAAGACCAAATTATTCTTAAGTTTATGGAGAATGGTAGATTTGTTTTAAGAGTGACATCCACTTCCTAAACCTTGATGTTGTAAGGTATATATGTGGATATAGAGGGGATTTTTGTCCATAGACAACTTCATAGGGTGATATTTTGGTAGCACCATGATAGGTGGTATTATATGACCATTCAATAAGTGGTAGAAATTAAACACACTTGCCCCATTAGTTTAATGATGAAAATAATAGTCTAAAATATGTTTCTAGACACCTGCTAACCAATTTTATCTAACCATATGTTTAGGTTTGATAAGCCATGCACATTTTCAATTGGGCACCTTTTACTTTAAACATATCTTGCCAAAAATCTCCCATGAATATAGGATCTTGATCCATCCCAATGGACATAGTCATGCCATGTAATTTAAAAATATGATTCATGAAGACTTGGGAAATCGTGGATGACTTAAACAAGAGATGTAATTAGGCACACAAGTGGTCATATTTTAAAAAACGATCAATAGTGATCACGATGAAAAAATTGTTTCCTACTTTAGGAATCCTAAGTATGAAATCCATGGAGTTGTTAGCCTAGGTAGTTGTAGATATTAGTGCAGGTTTCAATGACCTCAAGGTCTTCACTATGTTACCATTGTTCCTATGACACATGTTATAATTGACTATGAATACACACATGTCCTTATTCTTGTCATCCTAATATATTTTTTGAAAGCCAAAGTGACCCATTATAGGAGAGAAATTAAATTTCATTAACACCTATGATTTTAAAGTATAATTTTACACCAAAAAAATGCATCCTTTATGAATTAATGTGTCCTACTTCAAAGAAAATATAGTAGGGGTGGGGGGGGGGGTGTTTGGATTTTCATGTTGTTATTGGATGAGTGTAATAACCTTTGCATTATCTAACAATTCCTAGTGTACATATGCAAGTTGTTCTAGCACTAGTAACGATAAAGAAAATGTGTACCCTTCTTCCTCGTATTTTTTAGACAAGGCATTGACCATGACACTCTGTATGTCCTTCTTATTCTTATAGATAATTTCATGTAAATATCATAAAACTTGATGACCCACTTTCTTTTCTTTATTAAAGGGAAACATTGTTCTAAAAAGTACTTCAAACTTGAATGGTCTATCTTGATCTTAAAGTGTCACCCATTTAGGTAAGGGTGCCATGTATCTATAGTGTGAAGGATGGCCATCATTTATTTCTCATGTGTAGTTTTTTCCAAATTTATATCACATAATTGCTTGCCAATGCATAGTAATGGACACCTCTCTTGCATCAACATCACCCTAATACATTTCCTAAGGAATCACATCCTAGGATTAAAGTATTAGTGTATTACACATAGCTTCCTTTTATGCAGGAAAATCATGCTAAGTTAAATCATTCCATATGAAAGGAATTTTTTAGGGGTTGACATTCTACTATAGTTTTGTGCACATTTCCTATATTAGCCAGTAGGCCAAGTAACCCATGGAACATTTTGAGTATATGTGAGTAGGCTTAGACTTTGAATGCCTCAAGTTTTTCAAGGTAAACTCACACCCCTTCCTTTCTAATAATGTTACGCAAATATTTCACTTTAGTAGAGGTAATAGTGCACTTGGAACATATGAGGAACGCGTGGTTATTTTTTAGTAAATTTAAATCTTGGTACACATGTGCCACATATGTCTCCCAATTTTTGATGTAGATCAAATGAAAAAATATCATGAAAAAATATAAGCACAAATTTTCACAAAACGGACCTAAAGAGCTTGTTCATGAGGCTCTAAAAAGACGAGGGAAGTTCTCAAAGGCTAAAAGGCATCACCAGAAACGTAATAATTTCCGTCATGGGTGTTAAATTTAGTCTTATAAATATCAACTTCCTTCATCTAAAATTGATTGATAACTAGAAAAAAGGCCAAGATTAGTGAATAATCTTCCACCATGAAGCTCATCCAAGAGGTCATTAATGGCAAGATCTGGCAATTTTTCTCTTGTCATTAGTTTGTTAAGAGTGGAGAAGTTTTAACACATGTTCTAGTTTCCTTATTTATTTCAATTCATTATCACTAGGGAGTAGGGTACAGTAGTAGGATATATCACCTCTACCTCCAACAACTCCAAAAATATCTTTTCCATTTCATTAAGGGTGCACATTAGGTAGTTGGCTTCCCAAAATTAATGGTATGCCTTTATTATCATCACCATATGAGGATGGTAATTTGTGGTGTATTCCAAACACTTGGTGGTCTTTTCCAAAAAATAAATGAAAATTATAATGAATTTATATGGGAAGTTTTCAATAACTTGGATGGAATTTAAGTGGGAAATAACCCTTGATTTATTGTCCTTTAGGATATTTTCCACATGATGAAAGTTGATGGTTACTTATAAAACTACTTGGATACCTTTGAGAGTGTATAGTTGTCCTATTGATGCCCCAAAAATTGGTGCAACAACATCAGGGAAAACCACCTAGTCGGGGACTTAAAAACCGTCCCTTTTCCATTTAGTATGGTGGCTCTGACTAGATTTATGGGACCAGTTCCCCAGTGAAATATAATTGGGTGAATAGATGGAATTATAACTGTCTGTAACTTGGTAGATAGAAGTAATATCAATCTTGAAGTAAATAATATATCTATCTATATGTATCCTGGGATGAAATATATTCTCTGTTTGATCTTTAAAGACGATCTTTCAACGAATGAAAATAAAGATTATACAAACACTTAGAGATATGGAAACGATTTGAAATAATTGATTTAATTAAATATTTAATTAAATCAATTGGATAAGACTATATCGCAACTATTTACTGCATGTATTGAATATGTGACAACTGACAACAATCTAACATGTTCAAAAGTAAGTTAATGCCTGACTGATTTCAGATAGATACATAAAAAAACACTATAAAAATTAACCATTTCTCATTTGGAACAAAACATTAACATATAGGATAAAAGTACCATGTACACACTAACTCTGCTCATTTGAGAAATAGTATTTGGTCTAGCCCTTTCTATTAAGAAAACTTCAAGAGTACAAAAGTGTGACTTCTGTAAAGTCTTCCTTTCAAAATTTCAGGACCACTTCTTAAAAGACATGAAGGGATTTATATAATAAAATAAAAATTCTTAAAATAGTTATTACAATAAAAGTTGAGGAGGTTTAAACAACTCTCCTTAAACTAAGTGAAAATTAAACAGAAACGTAATTTAAAGGGGTGACTTGCTTGATGATTGTCCTGTTGTCTCATCAATCATTCATTCCTTTAGGTGAAGGATGTTAAGCATGATCTTAACCTCAGGAGGTTGGCCTGGCCTAATGTGAAACTGTCCAGTGAAAACCACATTTAAAAGTGGAGGTAACATTTAGGAGGATGTATCTGTAAGACAACGCAGCATAAGCCATTAGCTATGTGGCTTTACCAAGTATCTCCAATATGTCTCCCAATCCAGATTTTCCAACTTTATGATGTTTTCCTCTTTGAACTTTGAAACTTATTTCCATTGCCTTATCAAGTCTTTCACAATAGGAAGCGAACCGAGAGGGCATATATCGATAAGATTTGCAGAGATGAGATTTTGACAGACAGTTTCCATAATGTTAGTGGCCACATATTTTTCCTGCAAATGGCTCTTTCAGCATGTTTCAACTATATTTCCTAGTCAGTAAACAATATTTCCTTTTTAGAGTCCTCAATTATGGGCAGGTTGGCCTTTCGTCCATCAGCAGAATCCTTCCAGGTGGCATACTGTGAAACTTTATCATCAATCTCATCGAAATTGATCCTTTGGTTTGATATTGGATTCATCGGTGAACCACTTTGCTCACACAATTCAAGCATATTTTAATACTTTTGACAAAAAATAGCTTGTTGTTGTGCCAGTAGGGTATTTAGTTCCAAGGCCTCTTTTCTAAACTCATCTATCTTTGGATTGTCTTTCAATTGCTCTACAAAAAACTACAATTGATAAATTTGAGTGTCCTTTGAACTAATTTCATTTTGGTTTTGAATCTTCAGTTGGTCCATACTCTCTTAGAGTTGTGTTACCAGTACCTATAGTTGTTGGTTGACGTTTTTCTTCTATGCATGTACTCATGTTCTAATTTGATGATTCTCTCATGATTTTATTTCATCAAATTTTGAACCTCAGAAGCTTTATTTATAGTTGTAGATGCATAAGCTCCTGCAAACTGGGTCAGATGAGTTAGATCCTTTGAAGGATATCCTTTTGGATCTTTCCAGACAACTTCCATTGAAACATCTCTTGGGACAAGGAGTTGAGATTACTCTATTCTCCTTCTCTTCCTTTGTCTGCTCATAACTGCTTTATGTTTAGGGATATAGAATATATCCAAAGGAGGTTTTTCCTTAATATTGAGTACAATTTCTATAGTGGGGAAGGCCAGGATGAGTTCCACTTTCTCTGTGCTTACTAATTTTTTATAGGGCCCAACAGTGAACAGGTCCTGACTTTTACTTTGAGGTGTTTGCACAATTTGTTGATGACCAGTAATTATCACTTCTTGATCCCCTTGGATTTTTTGGTTAGCATCATTCAAATTACTTGCAAAATATAATTCATTGGTTTGAACTTAAAAAAATCTATATTGTTCAATTTTACTAAGGAATTCAGTATCCTTAGGTGCTATTTCTTTTTCCTTTTCCTTCTGTGATAAGGGTTGTGAGACTTCCAACATTTTCAATGAAATTCCTTCTAATCTCTTATTCCCATACTGTTTAAACTTTTGCAATTTTTGTGGATGGAGGCATAGCGCTGATAACTTCTTAAGTACAGAGTAATTATCGACAGACTCAAATAAGTCATCGAACTCATCATCTTTCATGTACAAAAGGTTTAATTTTAACTTGGCTGGTAAAATCATTGGCAACTTTGTTTGGGTTGTATTGTCTGTTTGAAATTGTGAAGAATTTCAAACATTCAATTTGGCTGACCTCAATAACTACATGCTTATAATTTTCCAAGGCATAAACACCACACTTAATTGGAAAGGAGGGCCATGATGCTTTCTTAGCTTCCTTAAGAAACCTGGTCAATCTGTTGCCAATGGTTTGATAAGATATTTCTCTTCCGAGAAGCTTATCAGAAACATATAGCGGTAAAACATGCAGTCGAGCAAGGCTCCCAAACACTCTGACATAGGTAAACAAATCTTCTCCAAACCATTTTCCAATGGAGGAGAAATTAGCTTGAGCTTATTTTGACAATCTGGGGGCTTTCTCATTGAATATGACTTAAAACAAAGGGAGAATTACTCCATGGAAGATTTTATAAAAATGGTTTTCAAATTTTGACTCCCATAACATGCTATGATAGACATGAATGGGGAGGGGGTCCTGGGTAGTCCATTTCCAACCCATGGCTGGAAAATATAAAGTGAAACATACAACGTCCATGATATAAGCACTCATATAAAATGGGGGAATTTTTTTGGAGGAAATAGAATATTTTTTCCTATATTCCAAAATTTGAGTAGCAATATTGTTGGACAAAATGTTTCCCTAATCCATAATATAAGATTTTGCGACTGCTTCCATTAGGGGAACCTTTTCTACTGAAAATTTGGTAGTGTCACGTTGACCAAAAATCCTAGACATCATTGCAGCATCATAATAGCAAGTATTATCAAGGGAGTCAGTAAAATACATACCATTGTCATCATTTTTGTGTTTATTCAAGTTTCTTCTCCATTGCTTGAGTGGATTTGACTTCAGCTCCTTCTCGCTAGCGAATTACACCAGAAATTCCTTATCATAGACCATTTCTAGTTTTGGGATGTGGTACATCAACTTCAAATCTTCGGCCTTAAAGGAACCTATCATCGTTCCTCTGTTGGTTAAGAAAGTCTCGTCCCCAATGTTGAGGTTATCAATTGTCCATCTTACCATATCAGTATATGCAAAGATTTTAGAGCATGCAATAATTCGATGCAAAAAATAATTGGCCACTAAATTTGTATTTGCTTCTAAGGAATCGAAAGCATCATCAGTAAATTCCTTTGAACCTTATGGGGTTTCTCATCCTCAAACAACTTATACATGGCTTCCTAGGAGGAAGATCCACTTGCAGTTTGCATGTCATGTTTGTAAACAGAGGAAGAATAATTGTTCTTTCGCTTACAACAAGTGCATGATTCATAGGGGCCATCAGTTTCTTAGATTTATTGAGAGCTTTTGACATGTCCAAAGAGTTTTACTTAGTTGGGAATTCCTATGAATAATGAGAAATGATAAGTAGAAAGAGGAAAAATTGATTTTACAAGTGCACAAGTACCGTAATAATGGAAACAATAAAAAAAATGAAATTTGGCATGTTGTTAATACATGAATTCAATGCTTCTTTATTATCAAATCATTTTGGAGGCATGAGCTATAGAACCGTTAAGTTATGGCATTAATGTTAGGTATGGGTTGATGTGCCCATGTAATCATTCCAACATTAAAACGAGATTTTTCATATGGCAGTGTTGCTCGTATGTAGATCTTAATAAAATGTTAATTGGCTTGGTTTTGCCAATTGTGATATTGCAATCGGAATATTAGAGAAAATAGATGAAGGGAAAGAGTGGTCATGTTGCGAAAGTGCAATACGATCAATATATCTCATCGGTGAAATATGGAGGGTGACATTAAGATCGTCGATGTAGAATTTGCAAAATGTGATCTGTGATCTGTGATAGCATACGTGACGAAAGTGGGTCCCGTAAGATTTTCCTTATATAATTTGTTTGGAAACATGCCTTTTGCCTTTATAAAAGCGCTTTAATATATATATTGCATCGCAATATGTGTTAAGTGGCTTTTAGGAGCCATATGTGTTACATTGCGATATTGCGATTATTCTCTGCTCTAATGATTTTAAAGCCAAAATTGAAGGTTTTTATCCCCCTTTGATTCATATTTCTATCTAAATGAATCACTTTGAGGGTCATATTTTCTTTACTATAAAATTTTAAAAATGGTCTCCATTATTTTCTAAGGTAACTAAGCTAAATTAATGGGGGTTGTTTAATAGCACAACAATTGGCGATTCATTGGAAGAACCATTTATCTCCGAATTAATAAAAATAATCTAAATATAAAAAACTCATCTTTTTTGTTAATATTTCATAAACATCTCATAAATAAATTTCTTCATTCCTTTATATCAATCTTTAAATATTTTAAAAGATAATGTAAGTTTCTCATTGTTACTTAGCCTTTTGATTTACTCCTTTTTGTCATAGGTAGAGCCACTATTTCTAGCATGGATTCATAACCTCCACAAGGTTACCTTTTAACCATCAATGATTCAGTATCCCATCCATATATTATTACAATTCTTTGAGACAAATCCTTAATAATATAACTTGTTTTTTCTTGTTCTTAAAATTTCATTGTCCTAGTTTAATGACCAGAAAGTGACAATGTCATTCACTAGTTATAATTGAACTGAATAAGAGGGCTTGTGATGATACCCTTTGTCTTATAATTATTTAATAATCATGAGCCATTACCCTGGTTTGATATGCATTAGTAAGCAGGCTCATGATGAGACCCCTTATCCTTTTAAGTTTTTTATATTTTTGAATCACTCTAAAAATTGTTTTTAATGGATGGGGAGAATCATTGACTCCTTAAGAGTTTTGGATGACAATTTGGAGTTAAAGATTCTTAGCAACAGGAATTTTTTACTTTGTAAGGATGAACCTTTTATGATTAATAATAAAGTAAAAAGACTTTACAAACTTCAAGTTTATAAAATTTACAATTTCAATGGAAAAATATTTTAGAGTTGTATAATATTCATTCAATTTTCAAGTTTCATAGTTATTTCCTCAAGAATTTCTATTCTTCAAAAATAAAAAGATGTAAAATAATTTAAAGGTATTGTGGAAAACCAAAAGTATGTTATCAACATTATTTTCCTAAAAATGTAAAAGTATAGTATAGTACATTTAGAAGAAAATTCTCTTCTAAGAAAAGATTTTTTTCAAAATTAGCCCATTGACAGGGAGAAAATATTTTCTTCCTTGAATATATTGTAATGTGAAGGTTCATGGGCCAATTTGTTCTATGATTTGAAATGGTCCAAGCCACATTCTTTGGAATTTGGTATGCTTACCTTTTTCCTCAGGTGCCTTGTCCCACTTAAGTATGAGGTCTCCAACTTGGAATTTTTTGGGAAACAAAATTTGCATCAAAAGATTTTTTCACTATCTTTTAGTGTAGAACATGAGTTAATTTGGATTTTTCTCTTTCCTCTTCTGTTTTAAGGATCTGATACATTCTTAATTGTAAGGAAGAAGAAGGTACTTCATTAATAAATTGAACTAGGGCTAATGAAGGAAGAGAAAAATTTGATGGAATTACGACTTCTTTCCCATAAGCAAGATTGAATGACGAAGTTCCTATAGAGACCTTCTGAGTAATCCTATATGTCCATAGTGCACATGTCAAATACTTGTGCCAATTTTTCTGGCTCTGATCAATAGTCCTTTTTATGATTCTTATGAGATTTTTATTTGTTGATTTTGCTAAACCATTCCCTTGGGGATAGTAGTTAACAAAGTATTTAAGTTTAAAACCTCTCTTGAGAGCAAAGAAAGTCATACTATTTCCCGAAAAATAAGATGCATTATCAAACATAAGTGCATTGGGTAAGCCAAACCTAGTAATAATGAATTGATCGATAAATTCCATAATGGCCCCATAGTTAGCTACCTTTAGTGGAACAAATTCCACCCACTTAGTAAAATAATATGTTGCAGTGAGAATGCATTTATGTTGTTTGGATGAGTTAGGAACAATCTCACCTATGATGTCCAATCCCCATTGCTCAAAAATTTTCTCAATGTTGATTGGCTGCAAGGGTAAGGCTTGTTTTCTTTGTCTTCCAGCAGTAGTTTGGCATGTTTTACATTTTCTTAGATATGCATGAGCTTCTTTAAACAGTGTGGGCTAGTAATATCCTACATGAAGGATCTTATGTGCGGTGGTATCTCCTTCGAAATGTCCACCTACAAGTCCATCATGGAGTTCCTGCAAAACCCCTTGTGCTTTAGATTTCTCGAGGCATCTTAGTAGTACAGATTCATAGTTCTTTCTAAATAAAACATTGTCTATGATCTGATATTAACTAGCTTTCAATATTAAATCTCTTTTTCTTTTGTATTTGAGTTCTGTAGGAGCATATACATTTTTTAGATAAAATATAAGATCAGTATACTGTGATTCAAAGTCATTCAGGCTTACCTCAGCAATGTGTATAGTGTTACTTGACTCTTCATCATATGATATGTTGGATGCTCTAGATAATAATCTGCAGAGACCTTGCCCTCTGATGATTTTGGCCAGTCTTATTTCAATGTCATACTCATATAGATCAGTTACCCAATTTTATCTCTTTTCTTCGAGTTCCTTTCGAATAAGTAACTTAATTACTGCCGAAAATGGAACTATTACTTTGGTGTGTGTTTTTAGGAGAAAAGGTCTAAATTGATTTAAAGATTTGTAAACTGCAAACACTTGTTTTTCCATTTTTGAATAATTTATTTCAGCACCTCGTAGATTTGAACTAAAGAAATAAATGGGTGCTTCAATATTTTGATCATTGATTTGTGTTAACACAATACCATAGTATGTTTCAGATGCAAAAGTATATAAAATTAAATAATTCGAAAAATATGGGGTATTCAGAGAAGGATCACTGATGATGGCTTGCTTGATTAGATCAAAATCTCCTCTTTCATTGTGTCCCTATTTAAAGAGTGCATTTTTATTAATCATTACTTGCAATGGAAAAACAATTTGGAAAGTTTGAACAAATATTTTGAAAAAATGTATCTATCCTACATAAGGACTGCATGGATTTCTTGTCATGGGGATGAGAGAGTTCATAAATTGCCTTTATCCTTTCTGTATCTATGCAAATACTTTCTTTTGAGGCAATAAATCCTAAAATTTTACCTTCACTTAAAGAAAAATAATACTTTTTGGGATTTAAATAAATTCCATATTTCAAATAGCATTCAAGGATTTGTTTAAGATCATGATAGTGGTTGCTTATTTCTTGGAGTAAATAGTTATATCATCTAAATATACAACCACAATTTTATTAATCAATCCTCTAAAAGCAATGTCCATTGCTCTTTGAAAAGTTTCTCCTGCATTGATTAGACCAGAAGGCATTTTCTGGTGGGAATAAGTGCCCCATTTAGTTCTAAATGTAGTTTTTAACCTATCTTCAAGATGCACCACAACCGGATTGTAGCCTGAAAAACCATCAAGAAAAGACATTAATTCAGATCCAACAACTGATTGCAAAATTTGTTCCATTGGTGGTAATGGGAAATTGTCATATTTTTTTAAGTTCCTAAAATCTATACAAATGTGAATATTTCCATTCTTTTTCTTAACAGGGATTATGTTTGAGACCCACTTTGAATGCTTAACTAGGAATATAAGCTTTTCCTTAAGGAGTTTGTTCAATTCACTTTTGATTTGACTTTCGAGATTAGGGTGAATTTTCCTTAATTTTTTTTTTTATAGGATTTTTAGTGGATGTCATTGGGATAGTATGTTGGATGATGGACGTATCATCCGTTTTGAGATATCAATATTTCCATTCGAAGAAGTTCTTGTATTTATTCAGTAAGTGAATGAAGGGTAATATTTCATTAGATGAAAGATCGAGTACTAAGTTGATGTTCTGAGGGTTAAGATTTGTGCCAAGGTTTACTAGTTTAAACCTCAAAGTTGAACTTTGTAGTTTAGAATTAGTGACCTTTTGAACCTATCTTTGAGATCATAGAGATATTCAAGCTTAACCACAGACTTAGGTATGTCATTCTCTTCGAGTTTCTGTTTCAATTTCCTTTCATGTTCATCTTCATCAACTAATTGATCATCATATGACCCTCTTGATGTAAGAAAAGTTATAGCATCTTCATCATTGTTGAATACTCTCTAATTCATGACATTATTAGGAATAGATGGGTAAAAAATCAACTCTATAGAAAATCTATCTGGACTATAGTCTTTTGAACGAATAAGTCTAGATGCTACATTAGCTAGAAGCTCTGCACTTGCATTATGAATTCTTGGAACAGACAAATATTGAATGATAAAAAATGTGAGGTAAGAGATTGTACTTGGTAATGTTTAAGATGACCAAAAATACAATGCATAGTATTTCTTACCTGTTTGAAAATTATTTAGGAATCACCATATACCTGGAGATATTTGACACCAAGGTTAATTTCTTTATATAAGCCTTGGACCAGTGCCTCATATTCTGTGGTATTATTTGTGCATTCAAATTCAAGCCTAGATGCCAACATTGTCTTTTCACCTTCTAGATTAATTAGTATACAACCAGCACCTGCACCTTCACCAGATTTTGATCCATCAAAGTATATTGTCCATAAAAAAGTATTAATACGAGGTTTATCTATGATATTTATACACTTGGAAGAGTCTGACTAAGAAAAAATTTCGACCTGAGAATTAACTAAGTTGGTAAGAAATGGAGATTTCTCAGCGTTAAAATTCCCCAAAAAATATTCAACTGAGTAATTTCCGATAACTTTATTAGTAAAATCCATGGGTTCATTCTCATCTTCGAATTTGGTCACTGATTATTTCATGTTTTTTTCACGGTCTACTTGTATTTGATTTGGCATACCATTATAGGGAAGCTACATATGAGACCAATTAGTGGCAAAATAACCATGAATATTTTTTGACCAATCTCTAATTAGGATTAAACCGTAGAAGTCAGGGATATCAGCAACCAAAATACCAATCACTTGATGAACTTTTGAATTGGATGCTATTCTGATAAGGATTGAAATAATTTCTCCCAATACCTTAACCTTTTTTCTCTCTAATTGCACAATGTGTACTGCACAATTTTGAGGAGAAATGTTCAAATTCAAGCAAATATGATATGGCATGATATTCGAAGAGGCTCCAGAGTCAATTAGACAATTATGCACATTTTTTTTGAATACTTCAAAAGTTAAAAGTGTTAGGGTCCCGTGATTTGGCCGATTGGTGAGCCAAATGACGATGTAACATCAAACCAAGCTTTGGAGCCCAAGGACCTAGCCTTCCTGGACTCAGAGAGGGCTCTCTCTATTATATGTAAAAGATATCGGTGTGTTTTCTTGTGGTGTTCTGATATTAGGCTAGTTATGAAGTGAGTTTTTTGATTTTTGGTTTTTTAAGTTTGTGAGGGATAAAACTGATCAAAGATATAAAAATGGATAACAAGAAGTTAGATCAACTGGGCTATGGGGTCAAACAGGTCAAGGAAGCTATCAGATGATGATGTAAGGCTGTTGTAGGGCCGATTTGATTTCAAGGTAGAAAGGATCTTTGGGCAAAATGGAGTAAATGGACATCAAGTTTATGAGAGACGAGGGATTTCAAGTGTAACTAGTTGATAGCAAACATAAACATGTTATAGCAAGCCATTAATCATGCTAAATGTAACTATGAGCTAATTAATACATAGAAATCAAACATTCCAGCCATGCATAGAAGTATAAGACCCTCTAACTTTGGGAAATGGCTATCAGACTTTGGGGAAAACACATAAGATGGACTAACAACTCAAAACACTATGTCGGAACGCCTAAACATAGTACTTCAAGTTATTGGGCACTTTGAACAACAAGATTTGCATAGTTTTAGGCAAAGGGCTAGATCAGGACTAGGCCTCCTTGGTTCAAACAAAATGATAATCTTAATCAGTCAAAGAGATAGTTTCATGGATGGGACTATGGACAGTCATAGGTAAGCAGGGCACACCATACATCCTACTTAACATGCATAGAACTATGAATGAAACTAGCAATAATATCCTCAAGTTGTTAAAGAGCAGTTAAGAATTCTTTAATGCAACTAAGGAAGAAGAAAACATAAAAGCTATGAAGATTCAGGAATTTTGAGGTGCCTCCATGGGCATATCTCAAACTTAATCTCTACTGATCTATAGCAAGCAAGAAGCATGTATCATGAATGAAAACTAGAAGACAACAACAAAGCAAGAAACACTATACCATTCTACCATTTCATGGAATCCATCAACAATCCTTCATCATTCATCAAAAGCATCCAAGAGGCAGTCCAAAATCATAACACAAGTTTGTTCTTCAAAGCTCATATGACCAATATATTACTTCTTCTCTCAAGTTCAGCCTTGTTTTACAATGAAGCCTTGTGGAATAAATAGGCTCAAGTGAGGAAAACCTCATGGTGCAACTAGCTATCCCATTGGTCTAATCAAAATATATAAACTTGTCCTTGAGGCTTTGCAAAGCCCAAGGCACAAAATATCCCATAAAATATCTAAAAATTGCTAAAAAAGGGAATTTAATTGACTTTGCAACATTTTCCAAGTGCAAAAATAGCTAAACGCACATTTGGAAAAAGCAGATTTTTGAGGTTCAAAAATTACAAAAATACTTCAAATTTATATCAGAAAAAGGTCCCTTGACTTGCCGGAAACATTTGGCAGCCTTCCTGATGTCAAAACGAGGCTCATGATAGCTTGTTGGAAAGCTCTGAGTGTCTACTTTCCGATGCAACTAAAATTTCTCCAATCCAATGCCTGGAATTCCTCCAAATCTGCACCTGTGTGTAAAAAGCCAGAAAATGACAGTTTGCTGATAGACTGGGCAGAGTGTGCGAAATGCGAGCCTTTTTCGCTGTTTTGAAGGGGCAAATGATCTCCAAATGCTCTGAAAATCACTGAGGACATGCTCATGAAATTATGGCATCCGATGATACCATTCTCCTCCCTTGATGAATCCTCAAAATGAAATGGCGAATTTATGAGTTTTTTATCAAAAACTCAAAAATGCCAAAAAACCAAAAGTTGTCAAAATGGGCCCAAAATTGGTGTGCATGACCCTCAAGTGTCCTTAGCAACATGTTCCAAAGCTGAAGCCAAAATGTCAAGTGCTGATATGCCTTTCTTCTCTTTCCGTGCCGGGTGCTTCCTCTTTTCTTCCTTCAGTTTCTCTTGGGTGGCCTTTAGCTTGCGCCGGGAAAACTGATTCAACTTTTGATAGTGCCGTGTCATCTTCCTTTGCAGCTCCAGGTCTCTGTTTGTCTTTTCAAGCTTCATCTCCAAGTGTTTATTGGCTCTTTCTAGCCATGCCTCCTTATTTTCTTCAATTTCTTGCTCAAGTAGTGCAGTGAGGGGAAAGGCTTGAAGATGGGCCTGTTCTTCTTCCCTTTGCTTTTCCAGGGCTCCTTTAAGCCCTATGGTTCTAGGCCTTTTCCGACTAGGCTGGTCTTCTTCTTCATCTTCATCAAACTCACCGATGAGCTCCTCTATCCTTACTTGTGCTTTAGCAGCCTCATTCTTGTATTTGATTGCCCGTGCTTCATGAACAGCCATATGGACATTCATTTGTTTATTTTGGATCTCCAAGAAATGATTGAAGGTCTTTTCCCGATGAAGGTCATTCTCCAATGCTTCAATTTGACCCTCTCGATGGATTAGAAGGTTTTCAAGAATGCGGGCTTCATTATCACTATCATCACTTTGGATTGGAATGACAGTCAATGCACCTCCTTGTTCTTGACTCTCCCCTAACTTGCCTTTCCCTTTTCCCTTGAAAGCTAACCTTGCACTCTTCCTTCTTGGCATGCTAGTGGGAGACCCCTTTGGCGATTTTCTTTTGCTAGGGGAAACTCTTGTCACTTTTGGAGTGGCAGCCTTAGGCCCTTTCTTTCTTGTTGTGCTGGGCTTTGTTCCTTTAGGAGAAGGAGACACAATTGCTTTACCCTTGTCAACTTCTTGAAACTGCTGCTCTCCTTGAGGCTGTTGTGTGTCTTCTTTAAGTTGCTTCTGCCCCTCAATGTTATGATGTTGATCTGCCTCAAATTTTTTTTGACCTTGATCATCAACATTATGCTGCTGCTGTGCTTGGATTTCCTGTTCATTTTGTGGCTCCAGCTGCTGCTCAAATTCCTGCCCAAACTGCTTTTCATGACCTTCAATATCAAGCTGCTGCTCTTCCTCTTGTCCCTATTGTTCATTTTCACTGAGATGTTGCTGTTTAGCACTCTTTTCCTCTTGCTCTTGCTGTTGCCCTTCATCTTCAATTTGTTGCCCTTCACCTATCTCTTTTTTCTGTTCAAATTGTTGCCCCTGTTTACCAACATCAAGCTGCTGGTGTGTTTCAACTTCATGCTCACTTTGTGGCTCAAGCTGCTGCCCTTGACC
This sequence comes from Pinus albicaulis, assembly GCA_034641835.2. Taxonomy (NCBI): domain Eukaryota; kingdom Viridiplantae; phylum Streptophyta; class Pinopsida; order Pinales; family Pinaceae; genus Pinus; species Pinus albicaulis. The sequence continues at coordinate 213,172 of JAXQQM020074821.1, forward strand.
ATCAAAATCATGTTGCTAGTCTTCATCAGTTTCCTCATGTTTATCCTCTTCCTCTTCTACCTGTTCATGTCCTTCTTCTTCATGTTGTCCTGACTGTTCTGTGGTGATCTTGAGCCTTCTAGGAGTAGGCCTGCTAGACAAAGGTACAGGGCGATGAATAGGCTGGGTGGGAGATATATGGACAGGAGGAATAGTAGAGAAATATGGGTGGCTGATAAAAACATCCCATGGAACCTCTTTCTTCTCTAGCTGGTGTAGGATGATAATTTTGATCAGAGAATGATGGAAAAGGGAAGCTATTTTCAGAGATGGAGTTTTATTCTGGACTGTGGATGCCATCTTCTCGATGCTTTTGTATAAAAAGTAAGGGAGATTTAGCTGCCTAGTTCTAGTGAAATGCATCAATAGTCGGACATGGTAGGCATAAACTCGAGTAAATCTCCCTTCACAAGTAAAATACTTCATTATGACCTTCATTAGAGGAGCATAGCTGGCAAGAAGATAAGAGAAATGAAAAATAGCAGTGCAAGTATCTCTATGCTCGAGTTTGATGAAAGGCTTGTAGTCATCCAAGTCTAGATGGGTCTGTTTGAACCATTTCTCACCATGATATGGAATTTTGGTGGCTTTAGACACTGACCTCAGGGAAAACTTGAAATCAAGGTCTGCTGCCTGGAAATGCTTGCTTTGGAACCTCAGGGCGCATAGGTGTGTCAAGGGCGAGAAACTTTTGACCTCCTGTACCTTCTGACAGAAATCTAAACAACCTACCTCATGAAGTTGAAGAGGATGGATGGATGTGCATTGACCTCCTCTGTAGAGATTGGCTCATATCTTTTATGTAAACCACTTCTGTTGTCTTGCCTGGGCGGCATTTTGGGCTAAATATGCTATTGAAGAACCAAACAGCCTTACTGTTTTTAAACTGTCTTCTTGGAGCTAAACTCTGTCTCAGCCTTCTGTCACTTCACTGTTTGATAATGCAGCAATGGTTTTGAGGATAGTGTGAAATGCCCTCCTTTGATATAGGACCCTGTCCTTTCAAAACAAAACCCTTTCTTGCCTTTGTATTTTAATCAGCAAGTACTTATAATGACATACACAGTCAATCAAAGAAAACACAGTGAAGGTACTTTCCTGTGTTGGTGGTAAGAGAACCCTGCTTTTAGATGTTTTGAGGATCCAGTATAACCTTGTATCCTAGACAAAGGTAAAAAACACAATCCTCTGAGCTTCAAGCCACTGTTTTTTCCTTGTGAGCCCCTTCACCATTAGATTCAAAAAACCGAAGCACAGTTAACCAGAGTACATCTATTCAGTCCAAATCCACTGTCTTGGTAAGGAAATAATGTTTTTGAATGTTTGTGCACAATCTCCCTCTCAATACAAAAACCTCTGGTCCTTAAAATGAGGCCTTCCCAACCTTTGATGCCTCTTAACAAGTATATTTAAGAGCATAACAGAATCAACAAAAGATACACAGTTTAAAAGATTACTGTGATGGTGCAAGGTGACATGGCCCTAGGTGCTTTGAGGACAGCACAACAGCTTTGTAGTGAGCAAACACTTCTTCTAATCAAGACACTGCCCCTGCATTTACCAATCTTCACTCACAACTTTGTCGATATTTCCAAATGGCAACTCACAGTTTCATACACTAGAATCTGTTTATGGTCGAGAAAGCAGCCTTGATTCTACTCTTCAGCATACTGAAAAGAAAACTTTGAATGATGACCAAGTTATATGTGGAGGATTACTGTGGTTTGAAAATTAGGGCCACTGTCTCAATTTGCAAACATTGAGTTTCTGCCTTAGTTAGTGTCTCCATCTCTTAATCTTGTTTGGAGGTCAGTCTATAGGCTCTTTGAAGCAATCTCCACAGTTTTGCTTTAAAGTTTCATTCTTAGTTAGCATAAACACTGTCAATCTCATTTCTCTTTACAAATGAAAACACCGAACGTAACTGTGATTTTTCACCAAGATTTTATCCCCTTTCACTCTACATCAACGAATTTGCAAAGGTCATATAGGCATATAAATACCTTTAAAATGGTGGCAAGGCTTTTTAGAGAGCTGCAGCAGCCCTTAGAAATGACTTGGAGGCGTGTTGAACCGTTGAAATGTGCGCGGGGTGCTGGTGTGAAAAAGCGCCGTGCAAAAGCTTGTGTAGGGTCACTGTCGGGTCACTGCAACCGTCGCGCACAGGCGCGCCGCGCGCATGTACAGGCACGCCGCGCAACCGTTGTGCACCTGTGTTAACTTTCGTCTGAGCGCGCCGCGCGCATATACAGGCACGCCGCGCAGTTTAAAAAGCTTGGTAAATAATAGAATCGCCTGTGAACTCGCCTTCAAAATGCGAAATAGCAAGAGTGGAGTTTGCTCGTGTTATTTTTAGATATTTGAAGAAGCCTGTAACGGTCTCTTGTCCATTTGAAATGTAAATAAAATGAAAACCCTTGGTTTAGTTTTTGAGATGGTTTGTAAAACTTTCACTTTTAAACCAAGGGTTTTGTATATCTATGAAACAAGAATGAGCCCGAAATTGTGGTGAAGGGCCCACACTTTGAAACTTTTGGTGAAATACCTCTTTAAGACTTGATTTGAAATTTTCTGCTTTATATGCCCATATCTGTTTGCTAGAAAACAAAAATTGGATCAAATAGATTTTATGCCTGTAGGTGCAATTCTCCAACTAATGCCTTTTCTGGCTGTGGGTGAGACCTAGATGTATTTGCCCGAGCTTTCAGTGTTTTCTGTCTAAAAAGAAAGGCATTTTCTTCTAAAAACCTTTCCTTTATTCAAAATGTAACAGCATAGTGCTTTTGACCTGTTTTCATAAGGAATCTGCTTTCCTAGTGATAGTGGCATGTGGAATTTGCCTTGAATGATTTCTAGAACCTGAAACACTATGCCAAAGTTCTTTTGTACTTGATGAGCTTGTATACCTATTTGCAAGAGACAAACTAGATCAAATACATTTTTGCTCTGGGTATTATGATATAATCTTGTCTGTAATGTAAATCTAATCAGGTGACAAGTGTTGCTTGACTGTAGATGCAACTGTTAGGTGTTTTTGAGTTTTCTTCGATCGCAGAATGCAAAATGTGAGATGATACACCTACTGAAGAAAGTGAAACAAGGAGAGTCATTTCTTTTGTTTTCTCGTGAAGGAGGTCTTCACTGCCTCATTGCAAGGTTTTTTGCCGAGGGAAAACTGAACTGCCACCACTTGCCTTGGTCAACTTATGATAAGTCATTTGAAAGATAACCTCTCGTGAGTAGGCATTAGTACTTTTTGGAAATAAATCATCATTTCTTTTGCCCGTGTAATGACCTATCTCAGCATCTTTCTTCAATTTGGTTTTGTTGGAGCAAGAGGCCGTCTATAAATTGAATTGTTTTCACTTCACGAGCTCTCCCAGGGTTTAAAACTCAGATCAAACCTTTTTTACCTTTGTTTTGAGAACATAAGTATGTGAGATGTGAAACAGCAGCTATAATTACTCACAGATACCAAGGCTCTTTTTGGCCACTTTCTTCTAATGGAGCTCTAAAATAACCAAACCTGCTGCATCTGAAGGATACACTTGTCTTTGTGGTGGAGTGTAGATTGCAACAACTGGACTTACACTGGCGCTTTGATTGATATCAAGATGTCTTATATCTGGGACTGTGTACCACTTGCCTGCCTTTTCTCTATGTTTATCTGGAAACCATAGAATTTATCTCACAGTCCAACAGAAACATAAGAACACACAGAGGTTCTTTTACTGAAGTGTCTTCTTGCTTATCATTGATTTGAGCCATCCATATAAACACTCCTGCAGAGATATTTTGTCATGATAGCTTTGATCAGTGGAGTCTTTTTGTTGCGCCATGATGATGATGCTGGCAATTTCAATTTATCTTCTTTCTTAGGGCATAAGAACAAATACTCTGCTTTCTTTTGTTTTGCACATCTTAGATCTTAGCCCTGTTTTGATCATCATTTTCCTTCAGAAACCTTGAGTCACTGTTTCACTGTCTAGTAAAAAACAAACCTGTGCTTATAGTCAGTTTTGTAATTTCTTCAAGTCAATATTGGCCAGTGCCCTCTGCTTGTATATGAAGGAGGCGCCTTAACCCTCTGCTTATAGATGAAGGAGGTTTTTGGCCATGACAAATAACAAGTTTTTTTGACAGTGTTGTCTTTCTTTTACTGTGCTATCAGGCTGAATGAAGCTGTAAGAGTTTGATGAGTAACTCCTTACCCTGCAGATGTATCTCAGGCTCATGTTTACATTGAGAAGCAGCTGTTCTTCTAAATGTGGATTCAAGAATTTTCTCCTGAGATGATGACATGTTCCCTGTCCTTGTAAAATCTATAAAACACTATAAAACACCTAATAATAAGCTTGAGACTGTGGTCTATGCAGTGCTGAGACTTAGGGGTGTGTAAGTGGCACGACTTAGGGTTTTTATCAATTTCATTTGCAGAGTGGGAGGTCTGTCATGATTGGTATGTAACAGATGGAGGTTTTTGGCCTTTTGATGGTTGCCAAGGGTAAAATGCCTTAAAGCGCCACTTCCTAACTTAGGGGAGGCTTTTGAAATAGACTTGGATTTTCCTTTTAGAGCTGATGGGCAGACCAGTAGGGCTAAAGCTAGATAGGATAGTGATAATGAGTTTTAACTTTGACATGGGCGGACTGAAAAGTAGGAGGGCGAAAAAAGTTTTATGAGGGTTTTCTAGATGACAAATTGACATATGGAGATCAGCTTCTAGAAAACTCAGCTATGGATCTAGTCATCACCAACAAGTGAAAAATACTGATGACTAACAGTGGCTCCATTTGGGGAGGGCATCTCCTCGTCAGGAGGTGTTCAGAATTCAGATCTTTGGCTTATGAAGACCAGTGCCTTACCCATTGGCGCAAAAATTCACCCTTCTTTGATGTTATTTCTAAAAAGTGATAGCATGGTTAACATCAATGATATATCTACCTACCCCACTATCTTTCCTAACATTTTTTTCTTCTCTTTGGCGCATTTGAACTAGCAGCCTTTTGACAATGTATATTTTTCTTTTTGCAAAATGAACCTATCTATTTCTACTCTTATATCTGCCGGGAGTTCAGATTAAAATGATGAACTCCTTCATTACTCTACCTATGCTAGATCAACTGTCAAGATTAAGCAGTTTGACAGGATTTTGTTCTCTAATCTAAAACACGAAATTTAAAAGATGATCAAATCAGGATTAGACAATCTAATTTGTCATGCATTTGCGGCATATAAGGAAAAGATGCACACAAATATTATTCTGCATAAAGGAAATGTAGAAAAGCGGGGCTAAGATGTACAATGTGTTTTTCATCCCTCGCTTCTCTCTTTGGTTCTGTTTTAGGCATGTGGAATCAAAATCTCTCCCTAATCTATACTCTGTGATAAGTCAATCTTACACAATGTTGACCATCTTTTTCACTCACTAACTTATCAACAAATAAATTTAAACATGCTCAGCTATGATTACGCTAGATAGCTGAACAAGTCATTGAAGTGCTAGTAGCGGCATTTGGACTTGCGCACTTTCTGAAAGACTATTTTTTGGAACATGGGGCTTTTGTTCTATCTTCACTCGCCCTCTTTTCTATCTTTTAATGTTTTTTACTTTTCTATCTTTTACTATTTTTGACTTTTCTACTTTTCTATCTTTCAAACAGTGGTATGTACAATGAATGAAAGTGTTTCAAACTCAGAAATCTTGGAAATGATGAAATTTAAGCATCTTATCCTCGTAAGGATCTCTTCTCACTCTTGGCCCACTCAACTCCTCAAAAGAGAAATTTGGAAAGTTTTCTCTTTCTAACATGATATAGGGATTCATGCAAGAATCTCTAAACAAACCGGTATCTTCCCGCTGTACCTCTTTGAATATCTGATTTCCACTCCTTTCCTTACTGTACATCTTCCTCAAGTAATGCATGTACTCTTGGTCATTCTTGAAATAGATAATGACATCATCAAGGTATGCAAAAATGCAGAAATTTAAAACTGGGAACATGGCCTTCATGAACAGATTTCTGATATTGGGTGGTTTTGCAATTTTGATTCTGAAATTAGATCTACCTCTCGCAAACTAGAAAAAATCTTTAAGCTGTCTACTTTGCAAGGGAATATTTTGAACATAACCTGAAACATCATCTTGCGAAAATACATGATTAAAAGCACTTTTAATTGGTACATCATGGTCTTGGGTAGAAAAAACAGAATTTTTGTTATAGGGATATGCAGTAGTATTTCTAAAATCGAAACATACTCTATGACCAGCTGTTTTATCCCTGATTATTACAGTTTGGTTCAGATTGTTATGTTTTCTCTTGTCACAGTTATTCTTTGACGGAGACAACGTATCACAGCATTTTCCCTTGTTTTTCCTGTAGAAATTGGTATTCTGCATGAGATTTCTAATTTTAGCATTTCTGAGTTCCTCATGAAAAGACAGAATATGAGCCAATTTTAGTACCTCAGGTATGCTGGGACTGTAGCTATCATCCTTGACCATGAGAATTTTATCAAGTATTCTCTCCAGAATTTGGGTTTGGGATGTTAGGGCTACAGTCAAAGCTTCATTTGCAGTAGAAGAGTTATGTTGTGGTAAATCTTTGAGGTATGGTAGAAACATTAAACTTCCCTGCTCCTGAGTTCCAAACAGGTTTATGATGTGTAAGTCTTCTAAAACCTTTACCCGGAAAAAATTTCCACAGGTTACTACTGGTGTTTGACTAGGGCTAGCGAAATTCGCTTGATAGTACATAAGGGTTTGCGCTTCTTGCTCTAATCCCACCTTAGAAGGGACATACTTACTTTCTACAAGACACAACTGTTCATGATCATGGTAGTTTTGAGTGTCTAGTTCATCATAGAGCACCAGGGGTGGCTGATGTGGTGTATCTAAGTTTATTTCAGTTTCTTCTGGCTCTTCCTCCATGTCTTCATCAATATGCAGAATAAAAGAGTTTAGGTCGGAATGCAAGGAATACATTGGAATGTTGTATGGTTTCTCTTGACTACGAATCATGTATTTCATGTGTGACTCTCGGTAGAGTATTTGTTTGGTCAAACACAGGAATGGTGGCGTATGACATGTCCAGTTGAATATTCCTTTGGAGTTTGGCTCCCCAGGATCTGGATAGAAGCATCCCGTACTTGGGAGGGATGTCTGCCACTACTATATCCATGATTAGATGTTTCACAGGTATTTGGGCCAGACTAAAACAAAGGTCTTTGATCAAACCCAGGCATTTGACTCTACTTGAATCAAATGAATACAAGTCTTTGTATGGTCTTGTGATTTCCAAGCCTAGTCTTTCCATTACTACCTTCGGCATAAGATTATGCGAGGCGCCAGAGTCTAGCATGGCATTGTGGAGGATTTGGTCGTGGATGTTTAGGCTAATGTAAAATGGAAGAGTAGTTCCTTCTTGGAATTTTCCCTCTATCTTCGGACCAAACAACACTTCAGGAGTGTCATCAGCCAGATTAACAGTGTTCGCATCACTCCCTAGATTTAGGACCTTTAACACTTGGGATTTATAAGAGTTTTGGGCGATGAGTTCGGTAAGAGGCATGGTGATCTTGATCTTAGCGATTTCGCCTTCAAAACTAAAAAGCAGCTGAAGTTTGGATATGTTTGTTTCAGCTTTTTCAGCCATGACCTTCTCTATGTTCTGAGTTTGTTGGCCTTGTTTTGGGATTTTGTTTGCCATAGTTGCTTCGATAACTTTTGTGGAAGTACTAGGAGCATCCGAGTCAGGACTAGTTTGGGTAACTTTAGTTTTGTTTTGGTCACTCTTCTCGACCATGATTTTGTTACTGTTTACTGCTTTCCTAAGGATGGTATCAGGGGTTTTAGCAGTATCTGAGTTACCTTTCTTGGAATTGTCCTGATTTCTTTTGCTTCTAAGATCATATTTCCGGTGAGCTTCTATTATGGCATTTTGAAAATCTATGGCAAGGTCATCTTGATCTTCATAGTTGGCCTCATCCTGATTAGGAGAAAAGAACGCTTGTTCTTCTTTTGTGAGGTACACCTCGCTCTCATTATTAGACCCTATGAGGTTCAAATGACTTTCATCAATGGGTTATGTATCCCTATCTTCTTCTTCCACATAATTTTCATTAAATGGTGGCCTAATTTGTTGGTCATTCTCCCTTGGTCTGTTTTGAGGTGGCTCCATCCTAAAATTTTGGTTTCGGTTTCTGTTTGGAGGGTTTGGCTGGTTGTCCCTAACAGGGGCCTTTTCATTTATCCTTTCCCACATTTTGGCCATGGTTTTGACCAAGTCATCTATTATAGGATCTAGGGAAGGTGATGAAGTGGAGACCTCATCTTTATATGTGACCTTTCTTTCTAATCTAGTCCTAGCCCTTTTTTCTGCTAAGTTGGCATCTGCTTTTATGGCTATTTGTTGCATCTCCTCTAAGGTAGGGGGATCTTTGTCTCTCAGATGATATGTCATGTCCGGATCGAAACCCTCAGGGAATTTTGCCAAGGCTAAACCAAGTGGGGGTTTGAAATGAGGTGGGAGGGAGTTATATACACTGTTGAACCTAGTGCAGTAAGCTTGGACACTTTCCCCATTTTCTCGTTTTAGGTTGTTATATTCTGACAGGATTTGAATAGGGTTCCTTCGGACTTCCCACCTATTTCTAAAGATTTGATGTAGTTCTGGGATGTTGTGGATGCTGTTTGGAGTCAAGCTTTTGAACCATGTTTTGGGTTCACCACCCAGGCTTTGGGCGAATATTCTCATTCTGACGGTCTCGTCTTGTACCTCCAGGTATTCATAAGCATCACTAATCCTACTTATATGCTGTTGAGGTGTGGTGGTGTCTTCTCCGGTAAAGTGTGGGATTTTGTCTTGATATTTATTTGGGAGAGGAGCCAAAGGTAGTGGCAACACCAAAGGTGCGTACCAGGCTGCCATGACGGGAGCTAATGGATGATGTACAAGATGAGGACTAGTGACATGAGATGAGTTGGTTTGAACAGTGGTGGTTTGGATAGGTGTGGCGGATGAACTTGGACTAGTGATCTGGTTTTGAGCAGATCTGGGATGGTAGGAGCCAAAGTGATGGAGAAGCCAAAAATCGGGGGGTGTGGAAGGTGAAGCTTCTATACTAGGACTCTGTGGTGGGTCTAGGGGTTCAAGATCGTCAAAGTTTATCTTACTATATGATTTGCTTCTGAGAAGAGTTTTTGATGACTCTAATTCAAAAGGTGAATCTGGTAGGATAGTGAGATGTTTAGGTACTGATCTTGTTTTACAGATGGATCTACCAGTAGCTAGATGGTCAGTTTCGGAAGCTTGCCACAAAATCTTCTCTGGGTCATCTACTATGATAGGGGGATTTGGGTCTGGATGGGATCTGGTGTTGATTCTTCGTGAAGCCAAATTTTGGATCTAGAGTTTAGAGAGAATGGTATTGGTGAATGTTTTGGATGAGTGATCTCTCTAAAGTTCTACTAAGGTGAAGGATGGTAAAAATAAAAGGGATGGACTAGTGGAGTCGCCAGGTGGAACTTGGTTGTTTTGTGGAGATAGCTATGGTCCACCACCGGTAACTAATCTGGAAATGTTCTTTTAGATTTTCTGAATTTATGTGCAGCCTATGGTCTGTTAAAGTGTCCTAGACTTGTTTCAACACTTTGCTAGGGTGATGAGAACAAAAAGAGTTTACTCTAAATGGGTCTATGGGCTGCTTGCTTGTTTAAGTATCTAAAGGACCAAAGAGTCTATAAGAGTTTGCTAGACTATCATGTACTCAGTGTCCCACCATCTCCCGCTATGTTAGTAAACGATGGGATAGGTCTATCGGATAGTAGCCTAGCGTTTTGAAAAATAGTAAGGCTTACTAGAAGTTAGTGGAGTCGCCAGGTGGATTGTCAGTTGTTTTGAGGTATACTTGTATGGTCCACCACCAATATTGACAAAAACCAATCTAAGGGAGTGTTTTGGGGTTTTTTGAGTTTTATGTGCCTACAAGGTTTGGAAGAGTTTTCTATAACTGACTCATCATTTTGCTAAGATGGTGAAAGAGCTATTTTCTACTCTTCAGACAATATCTAAGTTTACTAAGCTTGATTGAGACTTCAGGAGTTACTAAGGTGTACTTAGATTATCACTAACTCGGAAGGTCCTACTGTGAGTGTCACTATGTTAGTGAGCAGTGGGATAAGTCAATCAGATAGTATTCTTAAAGGTCTCTAAAGATGAGGGAAACTAAGCTTTTAATCACTCAGTGTCCCACCATGATCGCCATTATGTTAGGTTGGCGATGAGGTGGCTAAAAGGTGGGTATTCTTGAAAATAAGGGACTTATAGAGTTCTAAGGTGTCCTTAGATTGTCACTAACTCAAAGTCCCACCGTGATCGCCATTATGTTAGGTTACCGTGATTTGGCCAATTGGTGAGCCAAATGACGATGTAACATCAAACCAAGCTTTGGAGTCCAAGGACCTAGCCTTCCTGGACTCAGAGAGGGCTCTCTCTATATGTGTAAAAGATATCGGTGTGTTTGCTTATGGTGTTCTGATATTAGGCTAGTTATGAAGTGAGTTTTTTTATTTTTGGTTTTTTAAGTTTGTGAGGGATAAAACTGATCAAAGATATAAAAATGGGTAACAAGAAGTCAGATCAACTGGGCTATGGGGTCAAAAAGGTCAAGGAAGCTATCAGATGATGATATAAGGCTGCTGTAGGGCCGATTTGATTTCAAGGTAGAAAGGATCTTTGGGCAAAATGGAGTAAATGGACATCAAGTTTGTGAAAGACGAAGGATTTCAAGCATAACTAGTTTGATAGCAGACATAAACATGTTATAGCAAGCTATTAATCATGCAAAATGTAACTACAAGCTAAATAATACATAGAAATAAACAGTCAAGCCATGCATAGAAGTATAAGACCCTCTAACTTTGGGAAATGGCTATCAGACTTTGGGGAAAACACATAAGACGGAATAACAACTCAAAATACTATGTCGGAACGCCTAAACACAGTCTTTAAGTTATTGGGCACTTTGACAAACAAGCTTTCATAGTTTTAGGCAAAGGGCTAGATCGGGACTAGGCCTCCTTGGTTCAACAAGATGATAATCTAATCAGTCAAAGAGATAGTTTCATGGACAGAACTATGGACAGTCATAGGTAAGCAGGGCACACCATACATCCTACTCAACATGCATAAAACTTATGAATAAAACTAGCAACAGTATCCTTAAGTTACTAAAGAGCAGTTAAGAATTCTTTAGTGCAACTAAGGAAGAAGAAAACATAAAAGCTATGAAGATTCAGGAATTCTGAGGTGCCTCCATGGGCATATCTCAAAATTAATCTCTACTGATCTATAGCAAGCAAGAAGCATGTATCATGAATGAAAACTAGAAGACAACAACAAAGCAAGAAACACTATACCATTCTACCATGTCATGGAATCCATCAACAATCCTTCATCATTCATCAAAAACATCCAAGAGGCAGTCCAAAATCATAACACAAGTATGTTCTTCAAAGCTCATATGACCAATATATTGCTTCTTCTCTCAAGTTCAGCCTTGTTTTACAATGAAGCTTTTGGAATAAATAGGCTCAAGTGAGGAAAACCTCATGGTGCAACTAGCTATCCCATTGGCCTAATCAAAATATCTAAACTTGTCCTTGAGGCTTTGCAAAGCCCAAGGCACAAAAATATCTCATAAAATATCTAAAAATTGCTAAAAAAGGGAATTTAATTGACTTTGCAACATTTTCCAAGTGCAAAAATAGCTAAACGCACATTTGGAAAAAGCAGATTTTTGAGGTTCAAAAATTACAAAAATACTTCAAATTTATATCAGAAAAAGGTCACCTAACTTGCCGGAAACATTTGGCAGCCTTCCTGATGTCGAAACGAGGCTCATGATAGCTCGTTGGAAAGCTCTAAATGTCTACTTTCCGGCGCAACTAAAATCACCTCAATCTGATGCCTCATGGTCCTCCAAATCTGTACCTATGTGTAAAAAGCCACAAAATTGCAGACTGCTGATATGCCGGGCAGAATGTGCAAAAAGTGAGCATTTTTCGCCATTTTGAGGGGGCGAATGATCTCCAAATGCTCTGAAAATCGTTGAGGACATGCTCATGAAATTATGGCATCCGATGATACCACTCTCCTCCCTTGATGAATCCTCAAAATGAAATGGCGAATTTATGAGTTTTTGATCAAAAACTCAAAAAATGCCAAAAAACCAAAATTTGTCAAAATGGGCCCAAAATTGGTGTGCATGACCCTCAAGGGTCCTTAGCAACATGTTCTGAAGCTGAAGCCAAAATGTCAAGCGCTAATATGCCTTTCTTCTCTTTCCGTGCTGGGTGCTTCCCCCTTTCTTCCTTCAGTTTCTCTTGAGTGGCCTTTAGCTTGCGCCGGGCAAACTGATTCAACTTTTGATAGTGCTGTGTCATCTTCCTTTGTAGCTCCAGGTCTCTGTTTGCCTTTTCAAGCTTCATATCCAAGTGTTTATTGGCTCTTTCTAGCCATGCCTCCTTATTTTCTTCAATTTCTTGCTCAAGTAGTGCAGTGAGGGGAAAGGATTTAAGATGGGCTTGTTCTTCTTCCTTTTGCTTATCCAGGGCTCTTTTAAGCCCTATGGTTCTAGGCCTCTTTCGCCTAGGCTGGTATTCTTCTTCATCTTCATCAAATTCACCGATGAGCTCCTCTATACTTAATTGTGCTTTAGCAGCCTCATTCTTGTATTTGATTGCTCGTGCTTCATGAACTGCCATGTGAACACTCATCTGCCTATTTTGAATCTCCAAGAAATGATTGAAGTTCTTTGCCCGATGAAGGTCATTCTCCAATGCTTCAATTTGACCCTCGGGATGAATTATAAGGTTTTCAAGAATGCGGGATTCATTATCGTTGTCATCACTTTGGATTGGAATGACAGCCAATGCACCTCCTTGTTCTTAACTTTCTCCAATCTTGCCTTTCCCTTTGAAGGCCAATCTTGCACTCTTCCTTCTTGGCATGCTAGTGGGAGACCTCTTTGGTGATTTTCTTTTGCTAGGGACAACTCTTGTCACTTTTGGAGTGGCAGCCTTAGGCCCTTTCTTTCTTACTGTGCTGGGCTTTGTCTTTTTAGGAGAAGGAGGTACAATTGCTTTGCCCTTGTCATCTTCTTGAAACTGTTGCTCTCCTTGAGGCTGCTGTGTGTCTTATTCAGGTTGCTTCTACTCTTCAATGTCATGATGCTGATCTGTCTCAAATTCTTGTTGCCCTTGATCATAAACATTATGCTACTGCTGTGCTTGGATTTCTTGTTCATTTTGTGGCTCAAGCTGTTGTTCAAATTTCTGCCCAAACTGCTGTTCATGACCTTCAATATAAAGCTGCTGCTCTTCCTCTTGTCCCTGCTATTCATTTTCACTGAGATGTTGTTGTTCAACACTCTTTTCTTCTTGCTCCTGCTGCTGACCTTCACCACCGTCCTGCTGCTATTCTTCATCTTCAGTTTGTTGCTCTTCATCCCTTTCTTCTTGTTGTTCAAACTGCTACCCCTGTTCACTAACATCAAGCTTCTAGTGTGTATCGACTTCATGCTCACTTTGTGGCTCAAGCTGCTGCCCCTGACCATCAAAATCATGCTGCTGGTCTTCATCAGTTTCTTCATGTTTGTCCTCTTCTTTTTCTACCTGTTCATGTCCTTCTTCTTCATGCTGTCCTGACTGTTCTGTAGTAATCTTTAGCCTTCTAGGAGTAGGCCTGCTGGACAAAGGTACGGGGCGATGAATAGGTGGGGTGGGAGATATATGGACCGAAGGAACAGTGGAGAAGTCTGGGTGACTAATGAAAACATCCCATGGAACCTCTTTCTTCTCTAGCTGGTGTAGGATGATAATTTTGATCAGAGAATGATGGAAAAGGGAAGCTATTTGCAGAGATGGAGTTTTCTTCTGGACTGTGGATGCCATCTTCTCGATGCTTTTGTATAAAAAGTAAGGGAGATTTAGCTGCCTAGTTCTAGTGAAATGCATCAATAGTCGGACATGGTAGGCATAAACTCGAGTAAATCTCCCTTCACAAGTAAAATACTTCATTATGACCTTCATTAGAGGAGCATAGCTGGCAAGAAGATAAGAGAAAGGAAAAATAGCAGTGCAAGTATCTCTATGCTCAGGTTTGATGAAAGGCTTGTAGTCATCCAAGTCTAGATGGGTTTGTTTGAACCATTTCTCGCCATGATATGGAATTTTGGTGGCTTTAGTCACTGACCTCGGGGAAAGCTTGAAATCAAGGTCTGCTGCCTGGAAATGCTTGCTTTGGAACCTCAGGGCGCATAGGTGTGTCAAGGGCGAGAAAATTTTGACCTCCTGTACCTTCTGGCAAAAATCTAAACAACCTACCTCACGAAGTTGAAGAGGATGGATGGATGTGCATTGACCTCCTTTGTAGAGATTGGCTCATATCTTTTATGTAAACCACTTCTCCTATCTTGCCTGGGCGGCATTTTGGGCTAAATATGCTATTGAAGAACCAAACAGCCTTACTATTTTTAAACTGTCTTCTTGGAGCTAAACTCTGTCTCAGCCTTCTGTCACTTAACTATTTGATAATGCAGCAATGGTTTTGAGGATAGTGTGAAATGCCCTCCTTTTATATAGGACCCTGTCCTTTCAAAACAAAACCCTTTCTTGCCTTTGTATTTTAATCAGCAAGTACTTATAATGACATACACAGTCAATCAAAGAAAACACAGTGAAGGTACTTTCCTGTGTTGGTGGTAAGAGAACCTTGCTTTTAGATGTTTTGAGGATCCAATATAACCTTGTATCCTAGACAAAGGTAAAAAACACAATCCTCTGAGCTTCAAGCCACTGTTTTTTCCTTGTGAGCCCCTTCACCATTAGATTCAAAAAACCGAAGCACAGTTAACCAGAGTATATCTATTCAGTCCAAATCCACTGTCTTGGTAAGGAAATAATGTTTTTGAATGTTTGTGCACAATCTCCCTCTCAATACAAAAACCTCTGGTCTTTAAAATGAGGCCTTCCCAACCTTTGATGCCTCTTAACAAGTATATTTAAGAGCATAACAGAATCAACAAAAGATACACAGTTTAAAATATTACTGTGATGGTGCAAGGTGACATGGCCCTAGGTGCTTTGAGGATAGGACAACAGCTTTGTAGTGAGCAAACACTTCTTCTAATCAAGACACTGCCCCTGCATTTACCAATATTCACTCACAACTTTGTCGATATTTCCAAATGGCAACTCACAGTTTCATACACTAGAATATGTTTATGGTCAAGAAAGCAGCCTTGATTCTTCTCTTCAGCATACTAAAAAGAAAACTTTGAATGATGACCAAGTTATATGTGGAGGATTACTGTCGTTTGAAAGTTAGGGCCACTGTCTCAATTTGCAAACATTGAGTTTCTGCCTTAGTTAGTGTCTCCATCTCTTAATCTTGTTTGGAGGTCAGTCTATAGGCTCTTTGAAGCAATCTCCACAGTTTTGCTTTAAAGTTTCATTCTTAGTTAGCATAAACACTGTCAATCTCATTTCTCTTTACAAATGAAAACACCGAACGTAACTGTGATTTTTCACCAAGATTTTATCCCCTTTCATTCTACATCAACGAATTTGCAAAGGTCATATAGGCATATAAATACCTTTAAAATGGTGGCAAGGATTTTTAGAGAGCTGCAGCAGCCCTTAGAAATGACTTGGAGACGTGCTGAACCGTTGAAATGTGCGCGGCGTGCTGGTGTGAAAAAGCACTGCGCAGAAGCTTGTGTAGGGTCACTGTCGGGTCACCGCAACCGTCGCGCACAGGCGCGCCGCCCAACCATTGTGCGCCTGTGTTAACTTTCCTCTGAGCGCGCCGCGCGCATATACAGGCGCGTCGCGCAGTTTAAAAAGCTTGGTAAATAATAAAATCGCCTGTGAACTCGCCTTCAAAATGCGAAATAGCAAGAGTGGAGTTTGCTCGTGTTTTTTTTAGATATTTGAAGAAGCCTGTAACGGTCTCTTGTCCATTTGAAATGTAAATAAAATGAAAACCCTTGGTTTAGTTTTTGAGATGGTTTGTAAAACTTTCGCTTTTAAACCAAGGGTTTTGTATATCTATGAAACAAGAATGAGGCCGAAATTGTGGTGAAGGGCCCACACTTTGAAAATTTTGGTGAAATACCTCTTTAAGACTTGATTTGACATTTTCTGCTTTATATGCCCATATCTGTTTGCTAGAAAACAAAAACTGGATCAAATAGATTTTATGCCTGTAGGTGCAATTCTCCAACTAATGCCTTTTCTGGCTGTGGGTGAGACCTAGATGTATTTGCCCAAGCTTTCAATGTTTTCTGTCTAAAAAGAAAGGCATTTTCTTCTAAAAACCTTTCGTTTATTCAAAATGTAACAACATAGTGCTTTTGACCTGTTTTCATAAGGAATCTGCTTTCCTAGTGATAGTGGCATGTGGAATTTGCCTTGAATGATTTCTAGAACCTGAAACACTATGCCAAAGTTCTTTTGTACTTGATGAGCTTGTATACCTGTTTGCAAGAGACAAACTAGATCAAATACATTTTTACTCTGGGTATTATGATATAATCTTGTCTGTAATGTAAATCTAATCAGGTGACAGGTGTTGCTTGGCTGTAGATGCAACTGTTAGGTGTTTTTGAGTTTTCTTCTTTGACTGTGGGTAGAAGACAAAACATGAGATGATACACCAGAGTTAGAAAGTGAAACACGGAGAGCTGCCCTTTTGTTTTTCTATGAAGGAAGTCTTCACTGTCTCATTGCAGTGCTCTTTGTTGAGGGGAAACTGAACTGTCACCCACTTGCCTTGGTCAACTTATGATAAGTCATTTGAAAGATAACCTCTGTGAGTAGGAAGATTAGTACTCTTTGAAAAACAACCATCATTTCTTTTGCCTGTGTAATGACATGACTTGTCAGCCTTTCTTCAATTTGGTTTTGTTGGAGCAAACAGGATGTCTATAAATAGAATTGTTTTCACTAATGACATGTCTCCAAAGGTTTAAAACTTCATATCATAACCTTTTTATACCTTTGTGTTGAGAAGATAAGTATGTGAGTTGTGAAACAAAATAGCCTATAATTACCTTGCAAACATACCAAGGCTCTTTGGCCACTTTCTAATCGAGCTCAAAATCACCAAACCTGTTGCATCTGAAGGATACACTTGTCTTTGTGGTGGAGTGTAGATTGCAACAACTGGACTTACACTGGCGCTTTGATTGATATCAAGATGTCTTATGTCTGGGACTGTGTACCACTTGCCTGCCTTTTCTCTATGTTTATCTGGAAACCATAGAATTTATCTCACAGCCCAACAGAAACATAAGAACACACAGAGGTTCTTTTACTGAAGTGTCTTCTTGCTTATCATTGATTTGAGCCATCCATATAAACACCCCTGCAGAGATATTTTGTCACGATAGCTTTGATCAGTGGAGTCTTTTTGTTGCGCCATGATGATGATGCTGGCAATTTCAATTTATCTTCTTTCTTAGGGCATAAGAACAAATACTCTGCTTTCTTTTGTTTTGCACATCTTAGATCTTAGCCCTGTTTTGATCATCATTTTCCTTCAGAAACCTTGAGTCACTGTTTCACTGTCTAGTAAAAAACAAACCTGTGCTTATAGTCAGTTTTGTAATTTCTTCAAGTCAATATTGGCCAGCGCCCTGTGCTTGTATATGAAGGAGGCGCCTTAACCCTCTGCTTATAGATGAAGGAGGTTTTTGGCCATGACAAATAACAAGTTTGTTTGACAGTGTTGTCTTTCTTTTACTGTTCTATCAGGCTGAATGAAGCTGTAAGAGTTTGATGAGTAACTCCTTACCCTGCAGATGTATCTCAGGCTCATGTTTACATTGAGAAGCAGTTGTTCTTCTGAATGTGGATTCAAGAATTTTCTCCTGAGATGATGACATGTTTCCTGCCTTTGTAAAATCCATAACACACTGTAAAACACCTAAAATCAGCTTGAGACTGTGGTCTATGCATTGCTGAGACTTAGGGGTGTGTAAGTGGCGCGACTTAGAGCCGTGATCAATTTCATTTGCAGAGCGGGAGGTCTGTCATGATTGGTCTGTAGCAGATGGAGGTTTTTTTGGCATTTTGATGGTTGCCAAGGGTAAAATGCCTTAAAGCGCCACTTCCTAACTTAGGGGAGACTTTTGAAACAGACTTGGATTGTCCTTTAGAGCTGATGAGCAGACCAGTAGGGCTAAAGCTAGATAGGATAGTGATAATGAGGTTTAACCTTGACATGGGCAGACTGAAAAGTAGGAGGGCAAAAAAAAGTTTTATGAGGGTTTTTCTAGATGACAATTTGACATATGGAGATCAACTTCTAGAAAACTTAGCTATGGATCTAGTCATCACCAACAAGTGAAAAATACTGATGACTAACAGTGGCTCCATTTGGGGAGGGCAGCTCCTCGTCAGGAGGTGTTCAAAATTCAGATCTTTGGCTTATGAAGACCAGTGCCTTACCCATTGGCGCAAAAATTCACCCTTCTTTGATGTTATTTCTGAAAAGTGACAGCATGGTTAACATCAATGATACTTCTACCTACCCCACTATCTTTCCTAACATTTTTTCTTCTCTTTGGCGCATTTGAACTAACAGCCTTTTGACAATGTATATTTTTCTTTTTGCAAAATGAACCTATCTATTTCTACTCTTATATCTGCCGGGAGTTCAGATTAAACTGATGAACTCCTTCATTACTCTACCTATGCTAGATCAACTGTCAAGATTAAGCAGTTTGACAGGATTTTGTTCTCTAATCTAAAACATGAAATTTAAAAGATGATCAAATTAGGATTAGACATTCTGATTTGTCATGCATTTGCGGCATATAAGGACAAGCTGCACACAAATATTATTCTGCATAAAGGAAATGTAGAAAAGCGGGGCTAAGATGTACAATGTGTTTTTCATCCCTCGCTTCTCTCTTTGGTTCTGTTTTAGGCATGTGGAACCAGAATCTCTCCCTAATCTAAACTCTGTGATAAGTCAATCTTACACAATGTTGACTATCTTTTGCACTCACTAACTTATCAGCAAATACATTTAAACATGCTCAGCTATGATTAGGCTAGATAGCTGAACAAGACATTGAAGTACTAGTAGCGGCATTTAGACTTGCTCGCTTTCCGAAAGACTATTTTTGGAACATGGGGCTTTGTTCTATCTTCACTCGCCCTCTTTTCTGTCTTTTACTGTTTTTGACTTTTCTATTTTTTCAATATTTCAAACAATGGTATGTACAATGAATGAAAGTGTTTCAAACTCAGAAATCTTGGAAATGACGGAATTTAAGCATCTTATCCTCGTAAGGATCTCCTCTCACCCTTGGCCCACTCAACTCCTGAAAAGAGAAATTTGGAAAGTTTTCTCTCTCTAACATGACATAGGGATTCATGCAAGAATCTCTGAATAGACCGGTATCTTCCCGCTGTACCTCTTTGTATATCTGACTCCCACTCCTTTCCTTACTGTACATCTTCCTTAAGTGATGCATGTACTCTTGGCCATTCTTGAAATAGAAAATGACATCATCAAGGTATGCAAAAATGCAGAAATTTAAAAATGGGGACATGGCCTTTATGAACAGATTTCTGATATTGGGTGGTTTTGCAATTTTGATTTTGAAATTAGATCTACCTCTCGCAAACTGGAAAAAATCTTTAAGCTGTCTACTTTGCAAGGGAATCTTTTGAACATAACCTGAAACATCATCTTGCGAAAACACATGATTAAAAGCACTTTTAATTGGTATATCATGGTCTTGGGTAGAAAAAACAGAATTTCTGTTATAGGGATATGCAGTAGTATTTCTAAAATCGAAACAGACTCTATGACCAGTTGTTTTATCCCTGTTTATTACAGTTTGGTTCAGATTGTTATGTTTTCTCTTGTCAAAGTTATTCTTTGAGGGAGAAAAAGTATCACAGCATTTTCCCTTGTTTTTCCTGTAGAAATTGGTATTCTGCATGAGATTTCTGATTTTAGCATTTCTGAGTTCTTCATGAAAAGATAGAATATGAGCCAATTTCAGTAGCTCAGGTATGCTGGGACTGCAACTATCATTCTTGCTCATAAGAAGTTTATCAGGCATTTTTTCTAGATTTTGAGCTGCTGGGGCTATAGTCAAAGTTTCATTTGTAGTGGATGATCCATATGATGGTAAATCTTTGAGGTATGGTAGAAACATTAAACTCCCTTACTCCCGGGTTCCGAACAGGTTTATGATGTGTAAGTCTTCTAAAGCCTTTACCCGGAAAAAATTTCCGCAGGTTATTTCTGGTGTTTGACTAAGGTTAGAGTAATTTTCTTGATAGTACATAAGGGTTTGTGCTTCTTGCTCTAATCCCACTTTAGAAGGGACATACTTACTTTCTTTATGACATAGCTATTCATGATCATGGTAGTTTTGAGTGTCCAGTTCATCATAAAGCACCAGGGGCAGCTGATGTGGTGGATCTAAGTTTATTTCAGTTTCTTCTGACTCTTCCTCCATGTTTTCATCAATATGCATAATGAAAGAGTTTAGGTCGGAATGCAAGGAACACATTGGAATGTTGTCTGGCCTATCTTGACTGCTAATCATATATTTCATGTGTGATTCTCGGTAGAGTATTCTGGTCTGGCCAAACACAGGAATGGTGGCATATGACATGTCCAGTTGGATATTCCCTTGGAGTTTGGCTCCCCAAGATCTGGATAGAAGCATCCCGTATTTGGGAGGAATGTCCGCCACTACTATATCCATGATTAGATGTTTCGCAGGTATTTGGGCCAGACTAAAACAAAGGTCTTTGATCAAACCCAGGCATTGGACTCTACTTGAATCAAATGAATACAAGTCTTTGTATGGTCTTGTGATTTCTAAGCCTAATCTTTCCATTACTATCTTCGGCATAAGATTATGCGAGGCGCCGGAGTCTAGCATGGCATTGTGGAGGATTTGGTCGTGGATGTTTAGGCTAATGTAAAATGGAAGAGTATTTCCTTCTTGGAATTTTCCCTCTATCTTTGGACCAAACAACACTTCAGGAGTGTCATCCGCCAGATTAACAGTGTTCGCATCATTCCCTAGATTTAGGACCTTTAACACTTGGGATTTGTAAGAGTTTTGGGCGATGATTTCGGTAAGAGGCATGGTGATCTTGATCTTAGCGATTTTGACTTCAAAACTAAAAGGCAGTTGAAGTTTAGATATGTTTGTTTCAGCTTTTTCAGCCATGACCTTCTCTATGTTCTGAGTTTGTTGGCCTTGTTTCAGGATTTTGTTTGCCACATTCACTTCAGGAATTTTTGTGGAAGTACTAGGAGCATCTGAGTCAGGACTAGTTTGGGTAACTCTAGCTTTGTTTTGGTCATTCTTCTCGACCACGATTTTGTTACTGTTTACTGCTTTCCTAAGGATGGTATCAGGGGTTTTAGCAGTATCTGAGCTACCTTTCTTTGAACTGTCTTGATTTCTTTTGCTTCTAAGGTCATACTGCCGGTGAGCTTCTATTATGGCATTCTGAAAATCTATGGCAGGGTCGTCGGGATCTTCATAGTTGGCCTCATCCTGATTTGGAGAGAAGAATGCTTGTTCTTCTTCTATGAGGTACACCTCACTCTCATTATCAGACCCTATGAGGTTCAAATGATTTTCATCAATGGGTTCTACATCCCTATCATCTTCTTCCACATAATTTTCATTAAATGGTGGCCTAATTTGTTGGTCATTTTCCCTTGGTCTGTTTTGAGGTTGCTCCTCCCCAAAATTCTTTGCTTGGCCGTTGAGTGGTTTGGTCAAGTTATCCCTTTGGTCAGGCATTCTCATTTATCCTTTCCCACATTTTGGCCATGGTTTTGACTAAGTTATCTATTCTAGGATCTAGGGAAGGTGATGAAGTGGAGACCTCATCTTGATATGTGACCTTTCTTTCTGATCTAGTCCTAGCTCTTTTTTCTGCTAAGTTGGCATCTACTTTTATAGCTATTTGTTGCATTTATTCTAAGGTAGGGGGGTCTTTGTCTCTCAGATGATATGTTATGTCTGGATCGAAACCCTCGGGAAATTTTTCCAAGGCTAAACCAAGTGGGGGTTTGAAATGAGGTGGGAGGGAGTTATACACACTGTTGAACCTAGTGCAGTAAGCCTGGACACTTTCCCCATTTTCCCGTTTTAGGTTGTTATATTCTGATAGGATTTGAATCGAGTTCTTTCGGACGTCTCACCTATTTCTGAAGACTTGACATAGTTCTGGGATGTTGTGGATGGTGTTTGGAGTCAATCTTTTGAACCATGTTTTGGGCGAATATTCTCATTCTGACGGTCTCGTCTTGTACCTCCAGGTATTCATAAGCATCACTAATCCTACTTATATGCTGTTGAGGTGTGGTGGTGTCTTCTCCGGTAAAGTGTGGGATTTTGTCTTGATATTTATTTTGGAGAGGAGCTGTGGCGGTGGCAACGCCAAAGGTGCGTACTCGCATCGCCATGAGAGGAGCTAATGGATGACAAAAAGATGAGGACCAGTGGGATGAGATGAGGGTGGTTTGAACAAAGGGTGTCTCGGGATGTGTGGCGGATGATCTTGGGACTAGTGATCCGGTTTGTTGCATCCTGGGATGGCAGGGAGTCAAAGTGATGGAGAATAAAATTCGGGGTGGGGAGATCCCTTCTATACCAGACCTTGTTAGACTCTGTGGTGGTCTTAGGGGTTCAAGATCGTCAAAGTTTATCTTACTATATGACGAGCCGAGAAGAGTTTTTGACGACTCTAACTAAAAGTGAATCGGTAGGACAGTGAGATGTTTAGGCATCGATTCACGACATAACGCCCGAAATAGCCAGATGGTCACGCTCGTGCTTCGCTGCGTAATCTTCTCTGGGTCATCTACTATGATAGGGGGATTTGGGTCTGGATGGGATCTGGTGTTGATCCTTCGTGAAGCCAGATTTTGGATCTAGAGTTTGGAGAGAATGGTATTGGTGAATGTTCTGGATGAATGGTCTCTTTAAAGTTCTACTAAGGTGAAGGATGGTCAAAATAAAAGGGATGAACTAGTGGAGTCGCCAGGTGGAACTGGGTTGTTTTTGTGAAGATAACTATGGTCCACCACCGGTAACTAATCTGGAAATGTTTTGGATTTTCTGAGTTTTATGTGCAGCCTATGGTTTGTTAAAGTATTCTAGACTTGTTTCAACACTTTGCTAGGGTGATGAGAACAAAAAGAGCTTACTCTAAATGGGTCTATGGACTGCTTGCTTGTTTATGGTATCTAAAGGACCAAAGAGTCTATAAGAGTTTGCTAGACTATCATGTACTCAGTGTCCCACCATCTCCCGCTATGTTAGTGAGTGATGGGATAGGTCTGTTGGATAGTAACCTAGAGTTCGGTAAAATAGTAAGGCCTACTAGAGGTTAGTGGAGTCGCCAGGTGGATTATCAGTTTGTTTTGAGATATACTTGTATGGTCCACCACCAATACTGTCAAAAACCAATCTAAGGGAGTGTTTTGGGGTTTTTTGAGTTTTATGTGCCTACAAGGTTTGGAAGAGTTTTCTATAACTGACTCATCATTCTGCTAAGATGGTGAAAGAGCTATTTTCTACTCTTCAGACAATATCTAAGTTTACTAAGCTTGATTGAGACTTCAGGAGTTACTAAGGTGTACTTAGATTGTCACTAACTCGGAAGGTCCTACTGTGAGTGTCACTATGTTAGTGAGCAGTGGGATAAGTCAATCAGATAGTATTCTTAAAGGTCTCTAAAGATGAGGGAAACTAAGTTTTTAATCACTCAGAGTCCCACCGTGATCGCCATTATGTTAGTGTGGCGATGAGGTGGCTCACTGGTAGGTATGCTTAGTTCAAAAAGGGGCTTTCCGTGAGTCTTGCAGGATATTTAGATTAGAATGAACTCAGAAAAGTCCCACCATGATCGCCATTATGTTAGGTTCCCGTGATTTGGCCGATTGGTGAGCCAAATGACGATGTAACATCAAACCAAGCTTTGGAGCCCAAGGACCTAGCCTTCCTGGACTCAGAGAGGGCTCTCTCTATTATATGTAAAAGATATCGGTGTGTTTGCTTATGTTATTATGATATTAGGCTAGTTATGAAGTGAGTTTTTGATTTTTGGTTTTTTAAGTTTGTGAGGGATAAAACTGATCAAAGATATAAACTGGATAACAAGATGTAGATAAACTGGGCTATGGGGTCAAAAAGGTCAAGGAAGCTATCAGATGATGATGTAAGGCTGCTGTAGGGCCGATTTGATTCAAGGTAGAAAGGATCTTTGGGAAAAATGGAGTAAATGAACATCAAGTTTGTGAAAGACGAGGGATTTCAAGTGTAACTAGTTGATAGCAGACATAAACATGTTATAGCAAGCCATTAATCATGCTAGATGTAACTATTGGCTAATTAATACATAGAAATCAAACATTCCAGCCATGCATAGAAGTATAAGACCCTCTAACTTTGGGAAATGGCTATCAGACTTTGGGGAAAACACATAAGACGGACTAACAACTCAAAATACTATGCCGAAACGCCTAAACACAGTCTTTAAGTTATTGGGCACTCTGACAAACAAGCTTTCATAGTTTTAGGCAAAGGGCTAGATCGGGACTAGGCCTCCTTGGTTCAACAAGATGATAAACTAATCAGTCAAAGAGATAGTTTCATGGACAGAACTATGGACAGCTATAGGTAAGCAGGGCACACCATACATCCTACTCAACATGCATAGAACTTATGAATAAAACTAGCAACAATATCCTTAAGTTACTAAAGAGCAGTTAAGAATTCTTTAGTGCAACTAAGGAAGAAGAAAACATAAAAGCTATGAAGATTCAGAAATTTTGAGGTGCCTCCATGGGCATATCTCAAACTTAATCTCTACTGATCTATAGCAAGCAAGAAGCATGTATCATGAATGAAAACTAGAAGACAACAACAAAGCAAGAAACACTATACCATTCTACCATGTCATGGAATCCATCAACAATCCTTCATCATTCATCAAAAACATCCAAGAGGCAGTCCAAAATCATAACACAAGTATGTTCTTCAAAGCTCATATGACCAATATATTGCTTCTTCTCTCAAGTTCAGCCTTGTTTTACAATGAAGCTTTTGGAATAAATAGGCTCAAGTGAGGAAAACCTCATGGTGCAACTAGCTATCCCATTGGCCTAATCAAAATATCTAAACTTGTCCTTGAGGCTTTGCAAAGCCCAAGGCACAAAAATATCTCATAAAATATCTAAAAATTGCTAAAAAAGGGAATTTAATTGACTTTTCAACATTTTCCAAGTGCAAAAATAGCTAAACGCACATTTGGAAAAAGCAGATTTTTGAGGTTCAAAAATTACAAAAATACTTCAAATTTATATCAAAAAAAGGTCCCCTGACTTGCCGGAAACATTTGGCAGCCTTCCTGATGTCGAAACGAGGCTCATGATAGCTCGTTGGAAAGCTCTAAATGTCTACTTTCTGGCGCAACTAAAATCACCTCAATCTGATGCCTAGAGGTCCTCCAAATCTGTACCTGTGTGTAAAAAGCCAGAAAATTGCAGACTGCTGATATGCCGGGCATAATGTGCAAAAAGTGAGCATTTTTCGCCATTTTGAGGGGGGAGAATGATATCCAAATGCTCTGAAAATTTCTGAGGACATGCTCATGAAATTATGGCATTCGATGATACCACTCTCCTCCCTTGATGAATCCTCGAAATGAAATGGCGAATTTATGAGTTTTTGATCAAAAACTCAAAAAATGCCAAAAAACCAAAATTTGTCAAAATGGGCCCAAAATTGGTGTGCATGACCCTCAAGGGTCCTTAGCAACATTTTCCAAAGCTGAAGCCAAAATGTCAAGCGCTGATATGCCTTTCTTCTCTTTCCGTGTCGGGTGCTTCCCCCTTTCTTCCTTCAGTTTCTCTTGAGTGGCCTTTAGCTTGCGTCGGGCAAACTGATTCAACTTTTGATAGTGTTGTGTCATCTTCCTTTGTAGCTC
Organism: Pinus albicaulis; assembly: GCA_034641835.2. Classification (NCBI taxonomy): domain Eukaryota; kingdom Viridiplantae; phylum Streptophyta; class Pinopsida; order Pinales; family Pinaceae; genus Pinus; species Pinus albicaulis. The sequence continues at coordinate 239,264 of JAXQQM020074821.1, forward strand.
CAGGTCTCTATTTGCCTTTTCAAGCTTCATCTCCAAGTGTTTATTGGCTCTTTCTAGCCATGCCTCCTTATTTTCTTCAATTTCTTGCTCAAGTAGTGCAGTGAGGGGAAAGGATTTAAGATGGGCCTGTTCTTCTTCCTTTTGCTTATCCAGGGCTCTTTTAAGCCCTATGGTTCTAGGCCTCTTTCGCCTAGGCTGGTATTCTTCTTCATCTTCATCAAATTCACCGATGAGCTCCTCTATCCTTAATTGTGCTTTAGCAGCCTCATTCTTGTATTTGATTGCCCGTGCTTCATGAACTGCCATGTGAACACTCATCTGCCTATTTTGGATCTCCAAGAAATTATTGAAGTTCTTTGCCCGATGAAGGTCATTCTCCAATGCTTCAATTTGACCCTCGTGATGAATTAGAAGGTTTTCAAGAATGCGGGATTCATTATCGTTGTCATCACTTTGGATTGGAATGACAGCCAATGCACCTCCTTGTTCTTGACTTTCTCCAATCTTGCCTTTCCCTTTGAAGGCCAATCTTGCACTCTTCCTTCTTGGCATGCTAGTGGGAGACCTCTTTGGCGATTTTCTTTTGCTAGGGACAACTCTTGTCACTTTTGGAGTGGCAGCCTTAGGCCCTTTCTTTCTTGCTGTGCTGGGCTTTGTCTTTTTAGGAGAAGGAGGTACAATTGATTTGCCCTTGTCATCTTCTTGAAACTGCTGCTCTCCTTGAGGCTGCTGTGTGTCTTATTCAGGTTGCTTCTGCTCTTCAATGTCATGATGCTGATCTGTCTCAAATTCTTGTTACCCTTGATCATCAACATTATGCTGCTGCTGTGCTTAGATTTCTTGTTCATTTTGTGGCTCAAGCTGCTGTTCAAATTTCTGCCCAAACTGCTGTTCATGACCTTCAATATCAAGCTGCTGCTCTTCCTCTTGTCCCTGCTGTTCATTTTCACTGAGATGCTGTTGTTCAACACTCTTTTCTTCTTGCTCCTGCTGCTGACCTTCACCACTGTCCTGCTGCTGTTCTTCATCTTCAGTTTGCTGCTCTTCATCCCTTTCTTCTTGCTGTTCAAACTGCTGCCCCTGTTCACTAACACCAAGCTGCTGTTGTGTATCAACTTCATGCTCACTTTGTGGCTCAAGCTGCTGCCCCTGACCATCAAAATCATGTTGCTGGTCTTCATCAGTTTCTTCATGTTTGTCCTCTTCTTTTTCTACCTGTTCATGTCCTTCTTCTTCATGCTATCCTGACTGTTATGTAGTAATCTTGAGCCTTCTAGGAGTAGGCCTGCTGGACAAAGGTACGGGGCAATGAATAGGTGGGGTGGGAGATATATGGACCGGAGGAACAGTGGAGAAGTCTGGGTGACTAATGAAAACATCCCATGGAACCTCTTTCTTCTCTAGCTGGTGTAGGATGATAATTTTGATCAGAGAATGATGGAAAAGGGAAGCTATTTGCAGAGATGGAGTTTTCTTCTGGACTGTGGATGCCATCTTCTCGATGCTTTTGTATAAAAAGTAAGGGAGATTAAGCTGCCTAGTTCTAGTGAAATGCATCAATAGTCGGACATGGTAGGCATAAACTCGAGTAAATCTCCCTTCACAAGTAAAATACTTCATTATGACCTTCATTAGAGGAGCATAGCTGGCAAGAAGATAAGAGAAAGGAAAAATAGCAATGCAAGTATCTCTATGCTCGGGTTTGATGAAAGGCTTGTAGTCATCCAAGTCTAGATGGGTCTGTTTGAACCATTTCTCGCCATGGTATGGAATTTTGGTGGCTTTAGACACTGACCTCGGGGAAAACTTGAAATCAAGGTCTGCTGCCTGGAAATGCTTGCTTTGGAACCTCAGGGCGCATAGGTGTGTCAAGGGCGAGAAGCTTTTGACCTCCTGTACCTTCTGGCAGAAATCTAAACAACCTACCTCACGAAGTTGAAGAGGATGGATGGATGTGCATTGACCTCCTCTGTAGAGATTGGCTCATATCTTTTATGTAAACCACTTCTGTTGTCTTGCCTGGGCAGAATTTTGGGCTAAATATGCTATTGAAGAACCAAACAGCCTTACTGTTTTTAAACTGTCTTCTTGGAGCTAAACTTTGTCTCAGCCTTCTGTCACTTCACTGTTTGATAATGCAGCAATGGTTTTGAGGATAGTGTGAAATGCCCTCCTTTGATATAGGACCCTGTCCTTTCAAAACAAAACCCTTTCTTGCCTTTGTATTTTAATCAGCAAGTACTTATAATGACATACACAGTCAATCAGAGAAAACACAGTGAAGGTACTTTCCTGTGTTGGTGGTAAGAGAACCCTGCTTTTAGATGTTTTGAGGATCCAGTATAACCTTGTATCCTAGACAAAGGTAAAAAACACAATCTTCTGAGCTTCAAGCCACTGTTTTTTCCTTGTGAGCCCCTTCACCATTAGATTCAAAAAACCGAAGCACAGTTAACCAGAGTATATCTATTCAGTCCAAATCCACTGTCTTGGTAAGGAAATAATGTTTTTGAATGTTTGTGCACAATCTCCCTCTCAATACAAAAACCTCTGGTCCTTAAAATTAGGCCTTCCCAACCTTTGATGCCTCTTAACAAGTATATTTAAGAGCATAAAAAAATCAACAAAAGATACACAGTTTAAAAGATTACTGTGATGGTGCAAGGTGACATGGCCCTAGGTGCTTTGAGGACAGCACAATAGCTTTGTAGTGAGCAAACACTTCTTCTAATCAAGACACTGCCCCTGCATTTACCAATCTTCACTCACAACTTTGTCGATATTTCCAAATGGCAACTCACAGTTTCATACACTAGAATATGTTTATGGTCGAGAAAGCAACCTTGATTCTGCTCTTCAGCATACTGAAAAGAAAACTTTGAATGATGACCAAGTTATATGTGGAGGATTACTGTGGTTTGAAAATTAGGGCCACTGTCTCAATTTGCAAACATTGAGTTTCTACCTTAGTTAGTGTCTCCATCTCTTAATCTTGTTTGGAGGTCAGTCTATAGGCTCTTTGAAGCAATCTCCATAGTTTTGCTTTAAAGTTTCATTCTTAGTTAGCATAAACACTGTCAATCTCATTTCTCTTTACAAATGAAAACACCGAACGTAACTGTGATTTTTCACCAAGATTTTATCCCCTTTCACTCTACATCAATGAATTTGCAAAGGTCATATAGGCATATAAATACCTTTAAAATGGTGGCAAGGCTTTTTAGAGAGCTGCAGCAGCCCTTAGAAATGACTTGGAGGCGTGCTGAACCGTTGAAATGTGCGCGGCGTGCTGGTGTGAAAAAGCGCCACGCAGAAGCTTGTGTAGGGTCATTGTCGGGTCACCACAACTGTTGCGCACAGGTGCGTCGCGGGCATGTACAAGCGCGCCGCGCAACCGTTGTGCGCCTGTGTTAACTTTCCTCTGAGCACGCCACGCGCATATACAGGCACGCCGCGCAGTTAAAAAAGCTTGGTAAATAATAGAATCGCCTGTGAACTCGCCTTCAAAATGCGAAATAGCAAGAGTGGAGTTTGCTCGTGTTTTTTTAGATATTTGAAGAAGCCCGTAACGGTCTCTTGTCCATTTGAAATGTAAATAAAATGAAAACCCTTGGTTTAGTTTTTGAGATGGTTTGTAAAAATTTCGCTTTTAAACCAAGGGTTTTGTATATCTATGAAACAAGAATGAGCCCGAATTGTGTTGAAGGGCCCACACTTTGAAACTTTTGGTGAAATACCTCTTTAAGACTTGATTTGACATTTTCTACTTTATATGCCCATATCTGTTTGCTAGAAAACAAAAACTGGATCAAATAGATTTTATGCCTGTAGGTGCAATTCTCCCACTGATGCCTTTTCTAGCTGTGGGTGAGACCTAGATGTATTTGCCCGAGCTTTCAGTGTTTTCTGTCTAAAAAGAAAGGCATTTTCTTCTAAAAACCTTTCCTTTATTCAAAATGTAACAGCATAGTGCTTTTGACCTGTTTTCATAAGGAATCTACTTTCCTAGTGATAGTGGCATGTGGAATTTGCCTTCAATGATTTCTAGAACCTGAAACACTATGCCAAAGTTCTTTTGTACTTGATGAGCTTGTATACCTATTTGCAAGAGACAAACTAGATCAAATACATTTTTGCTCTGGGTATTATGATATAATCTTGTCTGTAACGTAAATATAATCAGGTGACAGGTGTTGCTTGACTGTAGATGCAACTGTTAGGTGTTTTTGAGTTTTCTTCTTTGACTGTGGGTAGAAGGCAAAACAGGAGATGATACACCAAAGTTAGAAAGTGAAACAAGGAGAGCTGCCCTTTTGTTTTCTGTGAAGGAGGTCTTCACTGTCTCATTGCAGTGCTCTTTGCTGAGGGAAAACTAAACTGTCACCCACTTGCCTTGGTCAACTTATGATAAGTCATTTGAAAGATAACCTCTGTGAGTAGGGAGATTAGTACTCTTTGAAAAACAACCATCATTTCTTTTGCCTGTGTAATGACATGACTTGTCAGCCTTTCTTCAATTTGGTTTTGTTGGAGCAGCAGGCTGTCTATAAATAGAATTGTTTTCACTAATGACATGTCTCCCCAAAGGTTTAAAACTTCATATCATAACCTTTTTATACCTTTGTGTTGAGAAGATAAGTATGTGAGATGTGAAACAGCAGCTATAATTACTCACAGATACCAAGGCTCTTTTTGGCCACTTTCTTCTAATGGAGCTCTGAAATCACCAAACCTGCTGCATCTGAAGGATACACTTGTCTTTGTGGTGGATTGTAGATTGCAACAACTGGACTTACACTAGAGCTTTGATTGATATCAAGATGTCTTATGTCTGGGATTGTGTACCACTTGCCTGCCTTTTCTCTATGTTTATCTGGAAGCCATAGACTTTATCTCACAGCCCAACAGAAACATAAGAACACACAGAGGTTCTTTTACTGAAGTGTCTTCTTGCTTATCATTGATTTGAGCCATCCATATAAACACCCCTGCAGAGATATTTTGTCATGATAGCTTTGATCAGTGGAGTCTTTTTGTTGTGCCATGATGATGATGCTGGCAATTTCAATTTATCTTCTTTCTTAGGGCATAAGAACAAATACTTTGCTTTCTTTTGTTTTGCACATCTTAGATCTTAGCCCTGTTTTGATCATCATTTTCCTTCAGAAACCTTGAGTCACTGTTTCACTGTCTAGTAAAAAACAAACCTGTGCTTATAGTCAGTTTTGTAATTTCTTCAAGTCAATATTGGCCAGCGCCCTCTGCTTGTAGATGAAGGAGGCGCCTTAACCCTCTCGCTATGCATGAAGGGTGTTTTTGTCATGACAAATAACAAGTTTGTTTGACAGTGTTGTCTTTCTTTTACTGTGCTATCAGGCTGAATGAAGCTGTAAGAGTTTGATGAGTAACTCCTTACCCTGCAAATGTATCTCAGGCTCATGTTTACATTGAGAAGCAGCTGTTCTTCTGAATTTGGATTCAAGAATTTTCTCCTGAGATGATGACATGTTTCCTGCCTTTGTAAAATCCATAAAACACTATAAAACACCTAAAATCAGCTTGAGACTGTGGTCTATGCATTGTTGAGACTTAGGGGTGCGTAAATGGCGCAACTTAGGGCTGTGATCAATTTCATTTGCAGAGTGGGAGATCTGTCATGATTGGTCTGTAGCAGATGAAGGTTTTTGGCCTTTTGATGGTTGCCAAGGGTAAAATGCCTTAAAGCGCCACTTCCTAACTTAGGGGAGGCCTTTGAAATAGACTTGGATTGTCTTTTTAGAGCTGATGGGCAGACCAGTAGGGCTAAAGCTAGATAGGATAGTGATAATGAAGTTTAACCTTGACATGGGCGGACTGAAAAGTAGGAGGGAGAAAAAAAATTTTATGAGGGTTTTCTAGATGACAAATTGACATATGGAGATCAGCTTCTAGAAAACTCAGCTATGGATCTAGTCATCATTAACAAGTGAAAAATACTGATGACTAACAAAAAGGAAGGGAGAAGTATGGGAGATAGATCTGTCTCTAATTAAAATAGCATCACTTGCATCAATTTTTTCAGGTGTATCAGTAGGATGTTTACCAACTCCTTTAGAAGCTTTGGAAGTAACAGGCACAAGTAAGGATGAAGCAGGGACTGCATTCAACTCTTTGAGTAAAAGTTTTTGCTGTTGTTTCAATTTTCTAAACTCATGTATGGAGATATTTGCCTTTATCTTCTTCATGTCTTCTACTATATTATATTCGATAGTATTAGAGACAACTAATGGCTTGTATGTAGATGGAAGACTATAAGAAGCCGGGTTTGATTGAGGAGAAGAAGTTTTTTGTTAACAATTTTATCCTTATTAATAGAGGATGAAGACTTTTTCTTTTGAGGAGACTGAGGGAGGTCAGTAGAATTTTACTTCTAGTGTTAACTGGAAGTGCCTCATGTTCATCTTCATTGTCAGATGTTGGAAGGATAAAGTCCCATAATCCATGAACTTCAACTAGTTATTCATCTTGTGATTCTTCTATGGATGATATAGTTTCATCTTGATCTTTGTCTTGATCAGATTCAACATTCGAGATTACATTTGGAGGTTGGGAAGCTTGATTTTTCTTAAAAGATCTGAAAGGTTTCTTCGAAGAATATTCAACTACTTGTTTCTTTATTTCAACCATATCATTTGACATATTTTTGAGGACCTTTTGTAATCCCTCAAGATCATAAGGATCTTTGGATGTTTTCATTTTGGGTTCATCCTTAAATGAAACCTTTTTAGTTTTTCTATCTTCCTGTGCAATTTTATTCTCTAAAGCAAAAATTATTTTTTCAATAGAACTTGAGCTTCTTTCATATTTTCTACCATTTTAGCCTTATTGGATTTATCTACAAAAATATAAATATTATAAGGAAGAGAGGATATGTACCATTCTATTTGTACATCTACTCTAGGCTTAGATATGGTTGGGATTTTATTGAGTAGATTATTAAATATGGAGATGAAATCTTTGATCTTTTCTCCTGTATTTGCTTTAAGATTGGAAAGGTAATTGATAAGAGTAGCAGCAGTATGATCATCACCAAATTTAGTAAGGAATTGTTCTTCAAAAATATCCCAACTTGTAATAGTGCTTGATGGTAGTGAAAAATACCATGATCTAGCTGATCCTTGAAAAGTATAGGGAAATAATCTAGCTACGCAATCTTCTTCAGTGACATCATTAATATTTATGGAAAGAAAAAAATTATGGAGATGTTCTTCTGTAGGTAGAACATCATCTGGATTATACATAGGCAACCATCTTTCAGGATGCTTGGGTAAAGGATGAAGAGGGCCTGGTAATTGAACAGCTCCAAGATTCTGCCAAGGTCTAGCTGCCATTGTGTGAAGTGGAGGATTAGTTTGCTCTGAATGAGGATTTGGAGTGGAAGAATTAGTTCTAGTAGTGGATGTTGTTGTAGAAGAAAAAATTATGGAACTAATACTGCTTGAGGTAGTAGTTGTAGACTGGGAAGAAGAAGGAATGTGAATTGATGAAGAAATTGTTTGATAAGATGTAAATTGAGGAAAAAATGATGGAGTTTGAGGGGTAGGAGAGGATTGAATCTCACTAGTAGATGATTGGGTTTTGGATATTGTAGATTTCCTATGGTGAGAATGGAGAGGAAACTCAAAATGGATTATTTCGATCTTTTCACTCTTACGAGTTAATACAACAGTGCCCTCAAATATTGAAGTAAGACTTCCTTCTGAGGCTTCAGAAAGTACAGGTTTCTCTGCCAAAATAGAAATTTCTTCCAATTTATTTATTAAGGTTTGTAATTTAGGTGATTTTGGACTA
>JAXQQM020072890.1:0-95908 GCA_034641835.2 Pinus albicaulis
CAAAAAGAGTCCAAGTTCAAAATTCAAAACTTAAACAAAAACAAGGGCCCCAACAGTATGATAATAACTAATCATAACATAAAATGGTTGGAGAGTGTGTGTTACAAATTGATCCATTATATTTATCATATATATCTTATATATTATTAGTATTTGTCTATTACTCAATAAATGAACTATTGTTTATTTGATTGTTCAAAGAATATTTTCCCTCAATCACGAATGTGTTAAAATTTTTAAGGAAGGCTAGTACATTTTCAATCCCCATAGGTTTACCTTTCTTTGTCTTCAAATGGAGCACAATAGTAACTAGAAACTAAAATACCAACTAGTAACCCTAAAACAATTAATAAGATTTTGTATCGAGTGCTCTATGAACTCTTTTGCAAGAGAATCTACCAATTGAATTAATCCTTATTGCTACTAGCTCTTGACTAAACCTTTGACACTTTATTATTAAAAACATTGAGATAAAAAATATGTATAATTAGTGGTTGATATATTCCAATTTATCAAATAACTTAACAATCACAATATCAACTAGTTGATAAGGGAAAATTTTATCAATGACATGAGGACAAATATTATTGAAGTAGCTTACTTCTATGGTGTACATGGAAATTGTTTTATACCTAAATGAATTTTGTTTTTCCATTTTTTCCAATAGGTTCCTTTCTTGAGAAACATATCAAACACTAATATTTATTAATGACTTATACATATTTAAATCTCCATAGTGGAATGATATTTTTTCATATTGGAATTGCAATCTACTAGCTCTACCTATTAGGATTAGTAAAGACACTTCAATAAATTTAATATATCAATTCAAATTACACAAGTGACGCCATATAAAAAGAGAAAATTAAATTGAGGTTGGCTCTTATCATATTTGCATTGAAATTATACATTTATTTTTTGGTTAAGTCGGGCTAGTTTAGAAAAATAAATCTGCTTTCATTACTAAAAAGGGGCAAACAAGAAGTTTATTTCTTTCCAAGTAAATTCCAAATACATTATCATGTTAGTTTAGTGGTTTTCATTTATTAATATGAGTATGAAATTAAGGAATGGAAATGGAATCCAAATGAGTGACCATGAAATTAACAAACATTGAACTTGGTGTGAGATCTCTGCCTTCTACCCTCATTTTCTTAGGAGTTTCTCCTATGATATGATGAAACATGTATCCCAACATAGTCTAAACTAAATTAAAACCAAATTTTTCAATAATGTAGATATTACATATTGTACCAAATGGAAGTAGTACATAGTCATCAGCATCCATATCAACATTTTCTTCAGTAAATATCTTAGGCCTAAAGGTAAATGGGCTCTTACATATAGTTAGGTCTTTAAAAATGGCCTACATATTTACATCTATAATAGATGCTTTAAGTATATATTATGGCAGCCAACTACCAATATTTTATGTTTTTCTATAAAAAATAATTAAAGAAGTGGGTTAACATGCAAACAACCTTTTTTACGATATATTACATGAACTATGAAAATGACATTTTTTGTGATATATTGCATGAACTATAGATGATGAAAATCAATGTCCCTCATCACTTTATCTAGTTTTCATTGTGCTAAAAATGTAAACTTACCATTCCATAGGTGAAAATATAAAAAAAATCCCAGTAGAAAAACCATTAATGAAAATGATCCCAAATAATAGACACACCACCATTTGTCAAAAATATCTTCATCCCAACATGATATCTCACACTACTATGTGATATTACATATATTTCCTTTATTGATGGTTATGGACCTTATGTCACCCTAAAATTAATGATGAAAATAAGAAATAAAAACATCCTGCTAACCATATTTTCACTCCCTACACAAATCTTAATATTGAATATGCATTAAACTTTGTCATAATAGTAATTGTTAACACTGGAAAATCATACAAAAAATAACGACATCAATTAATTTCGAGCCCAATTATTTACAGGACAGGAATACATTATGGAATCAAGAAGTATTTAAAATCTCTATGGTTTTGAGAAAAAAATATTTGAACTAGTCATAAATCTCAAATGCATGCTTTTCCCTTCTAGAAGAGTGCCTTCTGCATGCCTTTTTTCCCGATAAGCACGCATTCCTAGAAATTGAAAAAAGTCACTTTCCGCGACCACAACAAGCGAAGGACAATTACTCCTTATGTGGAAGTTGCCTAAGGATAGCCACCAGTGCCTCCTTAGACATTATGTGAGCACACAAAAGAATATTTGAGCACACAATGGAATCACACCTCTCCCTTGGGTCACCATCCATCATGTACCAAGGGAGGGAAGGAGGATTTGAAGCTCACCTATATAAACCCATCAAGAGATGAACAAAACGTGATCACAAGGTTATGCCAGCCAAAGTTGCCCAAGCAACACCAGCATTTTGTGAGACCCGAAGCTAGAGCTAAAGAGGACTCTATAGTTGGCCACCCAACATCTTAGTCAACCACAACAGAGAGAGAGATTTAGACTACATCATAGGTAGAAATTGGAAGGCAAACGTCCTTGCATCGAGATCTAGAGCCATTGCCTAGGGGCCCTTTGGAAAGTGGGTAAGATTTCCTTTTATTTTGAACATTTAATAAGAAGGGGCCATCGAGCCACTGTTTGAATTATTACTATTTGGAACTCTCTATATAGCTTCTTTTGTGTTTTTAGTTCTAGTTTAACAAGAGTATACTTCAACATATTATTTCCATTAAGTTTTATTCTTTTGAGCTCCGCCCACATTCTGTCTGTTACCAATAGTTTAGAGAGTAGACGACACTCTCTAAGCTCATATGATTTCGTACACCTGTGCGTCGAATCCACAACAACAGGATTCGAAACTCCACTGACATGTTTCAATTTTATGTGGTTGTGCCATCTTTTGCAGGAGACCCTTTGTCTATGGTGGAGTGGAGCTGACAGTCCTCTGACCCATATTGCAATCCCTAGACTCACTGAGGTGACATACTAAAGAAGGCAGCTTCTAATATTTTTTCTTGCAAGATTTTGTCCTCAATTCGTCCACACAGAGGCACATGCGGGTGTTCAGGAGTGACCTGCGTGCAGGAAGGTGCACCTGTCAAGGGCTTTTGCACGCAAATTGCAGAGAGATTTTTTTCTCCCTATTTTCTGCATTTTTTTTTCTTGAAAGTGTGTTGGGGAGCCCCTAATGTATCTTCCAACACCTGTGTTGATACCCTACAGCTTCTGAGAACCCATTTTTCGCTTCTTTCTGTAGGAATTTAGTTAGTTTTCATTTAAGTTGGTTCTTGCAAAAAATGTTCACATAGTTTAAGTAGGGGGCGAATTAACCATTGCTTTCTGAAAAAATTAATTTTTTTGCACATTTTGGTGTGCACACTTAGCTTAACTAGTCCAAGTAAGTGGCTCAAAGCCACATATGCATAAGCTAGTGTAGAAATTGTTTAGTTTAAATTCAATTTTTGCATTTAGGAAATTGCGGGACTAGGATTGAATCGCCATTTAGAGCAAGTAACCTCTGCTGTCTTTGCACTATTTGGTGACCCTAGACAAGCATATGAACGCTCTACATTTGTCATTCGCCATCTCCCTTTAGTCACTCACATAGACTAACTAGGAGGATTTGGAGGCAGCCCATTATCTGCAAATGCTTTCTATTTGACCAAGGAACAACGTCACATAGTTTAACTAGGGGACTTTTGTAAAGGATCACCAATATCCATATTTTCAAATTATGAGATTGTTCGCCATATGCTCACACACATTAACCCACTAAGAAAATAAATCCACCTAAAAATAACTTAAACCAACTCACTAAATTCTCCCCACAGGGGCCAGAAGAGAATTTATAGGTTAAGTTAGGATCAAGGGGGTAGGCATCCAATAAGCCGCATTGATGACACTTCACATTGAAACATAGAAGTTGTGTTTTTAGGGAGCTTTAAAATCCACCTATCAGCCCACGGAAAAGAAAACCTGAGCATGACAGAGACCGGATTCAGAGGGGGTTTGGCTTAGGCGCAGTGTGTGCGGTATCAGTTGGGGCTACCTAACTTGGTCGATACTCGGTACTGTTAGTTGACTACCAAGAAGCCCAAGACTCAAACGCTCACGTGGGATGGTGGTTCTTAGTGGCAAAAACTAGGGCATCCTTTACCCTATAGGTGACGGTGCAGGAAAGCACCAGACCCTCTACCCTTACCTCAGTTGATTCTCCTTGGATAACTAGGGGCATCGCCAGCTCTTATGGGACATTGTGCCAGCACTCCTAATAAATCCTCTCAAGGCCTAATTACTTTTGAGTGTTTGAGGACGTATTAAATCTTCTAGGATTTTGAGTATCACGTGCAAAAAAACAAAACTTTTTTTTTCTTGATTGATCACATATATTAAGTTAAAGGAAAATTCATTTCATTTTCACTTTGTTTTATGTATGTGGCCATAAGTTTTTCTTGATCACAGACTCGATCCCCCCAAAATTTTTCCAAAACCTAACCTCGTCAACTGTCAAATGGTTCCAACGGAACCTCGTTAGTCCAGGTGTCTTTTGGACCTGCCCCCATTATCGGGAACGGTTCCAGGTCTTTCGCCATTTAGGCATCAAAGACGGAACATTGCCACAGTGGTTGGTTCCTCCTTTCTTGGAGAAACCTTAGTTGGGAACCCTAGTCGGTCTCCCAACACCACACTACACACCACTCCCCCCTCGTCCCCTGGGGGGCAGAGGAGTGCATCCCATACGAGAAGCCAGATGAATTCACAACAGGGTATGTAACAGAATAACCCTCCTTCTAACTAGAACTTTGTGTCTTCACACCTTTCCATGGCGTCAACCTCCCAGTCACCATTATTAGCGGTGTTAAATCTACCAGATTTGACCAAGCTCACCAATGACCCCATCACACACAACCCCAATTGGCCTCCCATGCCCACGAAGCTCCCTTGAGACATACCAAAGTTTGAAGACAAGCAAGCGAAAGATCTAGGAAATCATATAATGACGTTTCACCTGTGGTGCTCATCAAATAGCATTATTGATGATACTATTTGGTTGAGGCTGTTTCAATGCACTCTTATGGGAGTGGCCCAGAAATGGTACGTACAGAAACCCCATGCTTCACATAGAACCTTTAGCGCCCTCGCTACCACGTTCTTCACATCCTTTCAGTTACCCATTCACTACGATTCAGGAATGAAGTTACTAAATCATTTCAGACAATCCCCCTCTACCCATATTTCAGAACATGTCCATGAGTGGAGACGGTGTTGCATTTTATGCAAAGCACAACTCAACAACCGAGTCCTTTTGGATTTATTCTTGAAAACTCTGATGGCGGAGATTTCAAAGGATGTGGCGCAGCATAACCCCACATCTAAAGATGATGCAATCAGTAAATCCCAACAGCTTAAACTGATCTACACAAAATCAAGATACATATACAATATCCTACCCAATGCCCCGTGCCTGCAATCTTATCAAGAATTTCCAGGTGCGTCTAACTCTGCAGATGGAATTATTGGTTCAATGACCCAAGGGTACCTAGGTAGCAACAGTCAGAATCCCGGTTACACACATGGGTCTACCCAGAACATGTCTCAACCCAGCTTTTAGAGTCATCATATGTAGCAGAAAAATTTAACTAATAGGGCACCAGCGTATCACCAAGGAGGACCTTATCCTCCGGCTGAGGGGACCCAGTACGTAGGAAGAAAAAATGATGGAAGAACTCGCCCCCCAATGACTAGGTGCAAACATGGGATAGCAATATGCTCAGTCCCAAGCACATAACCCACCTATGAAAAAAAATGCACAGGTGAACATTTTGCAGCCGTCCCAAAATCAGCCACACCATTATGGTCAGGAGAATTATCCTCCTAATGTGGTTAAGATAAAGGTAAAATACAAGCCCAAAGGGAACCCTAGATAGGGGGGCAGCAACCAACAACGCCCACCACGATCCCAGGCTGGAGGTAACTCCAACCAGAATCAGAACCAGGAGCCAAGAAATGCCCAAAAGTAAGGCAAAAGGCCACCTCTATGAACAAACCATTCATGTTCAATATGTGGTGAGTACGGACACTATACTCACCACTGTCCCAAAATACCCGAGCTTAAAAAGCTTCAGAGTAATCGAGGATAGGGAGGATCTTCCCAAAAAACTACGGTTATGCAAGAACCCTTCCCCCATCAAGGACAACCATGAAATTTACATGGATGGGGAAGAAATGTTTTTTAAAACTCAGAATCACAGCTACGAAACCCCACCAGACACTAGTACGTTAGGGGCTAGTATGAACGTGCTGACTGCACCTTTAACCATTCCAAAGTTTCCTTTGGAACCGTTTCCAAAAATGGTAGAAGGGCCTAATAGGCGAGCAGGTAATTACTCCAAAGCTTCCAACAATTATAGCATCATAGACAACTTAGCTCAATCACCTACTGCTATGTCTACATTGGAAGAATTGCAGTCGTGCCCAAAGCAACAAAAAGCCCTACTTTTTGCATTAGGTGGTGTCAACCCTACTGACACGCGCATGATGGCTTTTGACTTAGACAAAGCCACCCCTAGGCTTCCCTCCATGGTTTCCTTCCAAATACCACTATTGGTACATAATATCACTATTCATTGATTTTTCATTAACGAGGGTGCATCCACATGCATCATGTCAAATAATGTATTGCAGAAGTTAGGAGCCCTCGAACTCAAACCTTCCATCATAACACTCAAAGCATACGATGGTCGTCCCTCGACCCCCATCGGTCTCTCTCAAAATGTACCGGTTTGTTTAGCCAGCAAGATGGTCCACATAGACATCAAAGTCTTGCAATAGCATCCTCCGTTTTCCGCATCATGATGTTCCCCCACGAGGATCGAATCATCATAGTAGACCAGATGACGCATAGTGAAAAGCATCCCTTGACCAACATAGATATGGTTCTACCCTATGTAGATACAGCCACAAATGGTCTTTTACAGTATCAAGAATATGGCCTTGGCCAATTCAAACTGTCATCCGTTCTAGGGTCATTCCTAGGAGATCCTCCTATTATCCCTTAGGTATCGCCTGATGCCACAGGGGCCCCGGTATGCATGATGTCCACATCAAGCACCGAGGTTAGTTAGGACACTGACTCAAGCAATAACGACACCGAGGCATAAGTTACTGCAACCTCCCTAGTCTATGCCTCCTCCCAAACTCCTTTCGTCTATCCACCTCTTGGCTTCACCTCCCAGCAGGTCTTGGCAACACTGGTATTACCCAATATATCATTAGCATTCCTAGTGTGGTATCTCATTCCTCCTCTAGGAACACTAGCTACCAATGTTACTGTGTTTGGGTTAAAGCCCCCCGGTCCCGAGGAGCCCCAACCTACCCAAGCAGCAGTCGAAACTGTCCCTGCAAGGGAAATTCCCACTACAAAACTGGTGACCACAACAAAGAAAATCGCCAAGAAAGTAAAGAAAGTGGTGACCCCCACCATGCAAAGGGAGTCATCAGCCTGCACTATATGTGATGTCCTAGGATACCCTACCCACATATGTCTGGGGTTGGATGAATTAAAACCACTCCTCGGCTATGAGGGAGGCACCTCGAAACAAGGTTCCCATAAAAAGGAACTTGCCACCAAAAGTACAGGAAAACTGCTGCGTACCAATCACGCATGTGCCATCTGTGACACCTATGGGCATTATACCAACCATTATCTAGAAATACCACGGTATAGGGATGCCTTACACACAATCAAGCGATCCTATCAAGAGGATCCCCCCACCCATTCTATCAATAACGAGCTGCGTACCATCCTATACTTACAAAAGGAGCATCGATATGTAGAGAGGCCCCTAGTAATTCCCATTATACATTGCATGCTATGTGATGAACATGGCCACTACCTCGAAGAGTGTGCCACATTGGAATTCATTCATAAATGGTATCCAATCGAAAGGGTTTACTACGTAGGGCTACGGGCAACACAATTCACATGCCCATTATGCGCTGACAATAACCAATTGGAATATTGTCACTAGATACCTTTATTTCGGTTAGCCCTTGCTAGCCTCCGCTTAGCCATAGTTTGTCTTTCTCGAGAAGATGATATGGATGCCGAATCCATTGGCAGCTCCATGACCCAAGCAGAGGAGATGAGCGGGTCTATCATGTTCTTTTTAGCTGAAGAAAGACCTAGTAGGAACCCATAGTTACCCCTAAAGGCACTTCACGAAACCCTCCCGCATGCACATTATGCAAGCAGATGGATCATATAGTAGTCCACCGCCTTGACTTAGCAACATTGCGACGATGGTACCCAGCATGGCCTTAGACCAGGCATGATGGGACCCCCAAATCGCGGTTATTTTTCCTGATATGTCAGGGTAATCATTATGGCCAACATTGTACTTATGTCTCACGACTCCACCCCATTATTGACATGATTAATGCTGTAGAAAAGAGGACGATCAATCACCAAGAATGGCATAAAAGATACATCGTCGACCCAACGGCCACACCACCACAATGGTGTGTCAAGCCTGATAAGACCACACACCAGCCATGTACACCCCAGAAAAATCCTAGGATAAAATGTGGCCTATGTCACATGAACGATCACCATGTCAATCAATGCGGAGAACTCAAACCCCTTGCAAACAATATTTGCATAATCTTGCCTCTCCCTAAAAAAATTCTCTCTATTTAGGAGAAAATCACACACACTTATTGCCAAATTTTCTCACACTTTCATCATACATTTAAGTGTACACATCTCCCTAAGTTGAGAGCAGCTAGAGTGGAATTAAGTCAACCACCCACCAAAATGGGAGGCAAGTCTCAACCTACGATGTAAAAATTGAAGCAGAAGACTACCTGGTCCACAACCAACCCTTTCCAAGATTCCACATTAGGAGTATAGAGTAGTGTAGAATCTCACACTATCTACTCTACCAGCATTGTGATACCATGCATCATTTGCACTAGTCATTATCACATGTCGGAGGAATGCCCGCTGCTACAAGCGTTCAAGCACCCCTATAATAAAAGCAATTTCCACCTACCGTAAATTTACTATCCTAGTGGGAAAGCCAACCATCGGCTCACAAAAGACTCCGTTACTGACATCCTTCCACCGCCGCATGCCAGCGACACAATTCATCACATATGACTTGGGTCATCGCACGCCCGAGACAAGATTACAACCACCTCCTCATCATAGGAATTTCTCTTTATTCCTGTCACAAAAGACCAAGGCACCTTATGCCTTTGCATAGATTTCCGAAAGATCCCAAAATTGCATACCACTATCGAACTCCTTGATGACACCCAGCCTCTAGAATAACGCTGAGTACAACTAGAGCTAGTTGACGAAAACAGGCGACAATCGCTACAACACAATGAGGCCCATAAGAATGGGTAAAAGCATCATTCGGCTGCCACATCACCCCTCGCTCATTTACTGAGGGAGAAGCCTTAGGGTCGTGAAAGTTCGAAACCTTGTGGAAAGGGCCCTATATCATCAAACATTGTCTTCGGCAGGGGGCATACATCTTGACGAAACTAGACGGGACCTACCTCACTAACCCCGTCAACTGCCTTTACCTCAAGAAATTCTACCCATAAGGGCCCCAGTAGCGCTTACCCCTAGAGTTAGAGTACACAAAAACCCCAATAACAAAATATTTTTGACCCAAAGACTTAAAGTGTGCTTGAAATACCAACATGGATCACCAACTTGAACCCCATTTTTGATTTGCTGATGGAGCATCGCGATGGTCTCAACACTTAGCTACAGCCGCCTGGGTCACCTACCACCCTGATCGATCACCACTACATTCAAATGGCCTATGCATCAGATTAGCAACCAAAAATCAGGCAGAATATGACGCCATTATCAGACTTATGTGCGAGGCGCTCCATCAAGGCACCCACCATATGCATGTCTACCTAGATTCATAGTTAGTGGCATCACAGTTAAACCAAACATTTGAAACTAGAGACACAAACTTATTTAGAAAATATTTACGTGCCAAAAGATTAAGCATACAATTTGATTACATTACATTCTCACATGTATCAAGGAATCAAAACCAAGTAGCTGATACTATAGCTAACAATATCCTAGACTGGAATGCATTGCGAATAAACCACCATACATAAAAAACCAAAAACATATATATCCATCAGCATAACACAAAATGCATAAACTGAAATAGATAGCACACCATGTAGAGCCACAAAAATATCTCTCATATATATATATATATATATATATATAAATATGTTTATCTGAGCACAAAAATAGTATCATTAGCCCATTGGCCAGCCCAAAAATACAACGGTCGTAAAATATAAGTGAAGCATGCTGATAACGGGTACTTTCCCTGTGTACAAATATACTCTAAGGGGGAGCCCCCTCAAGAGGAGCACCTGGGCCCACCACTGCTCCTGGTGCCACCACCAAAGTTGTTTCCACTGCAATAGCTACCCATCAGAGAGTGGGCTGGTAATCCCTCTCGCAAGCCATCATTGTCTCTATCCAAGTCTCCTTGAATTCATCCATAAAACCTTGAGCACGCATCTCGTGGATCAAACGGTCCACTCGACCTTGGAAATCCTATAGAGCCTCCACCTGAGTTGTAAGTACTGTGATGCACGCCTCAGCCACATTTGCAAGAGCTCGCTTAGCCACTACCTCTGCTACAACCGAGTTTCTGTCGTCACCAGATGTTCGAGCACCATCCCTGCCAGGTCCATTGGCACCCCCACCCGGTGTATCTACAACATGTTGTGTAACCAACTCCAAAAATAGAAGAAAAGAGATATCAACGCCTTAGAAATAAGCCACTTCGAGGGGGAAACCTCCAATACATTACATAAATGCACAATTCTTGGATGATACAATTCACAAAACCTCCTTTCTATATATAGGAGTCCATGGGGCCATAATGTAATCTTAGTGGGCCACAATGTAATCCTAGCCGACCTAACAATAATAATTTAAGGGCACAATAATAACAATATGGGGGTTACAGGGGTACAATAATAACAATAAGGGGGGCTACACTAACATAATAAGGGGCTACACTATTAATATAGGGACTTAACATGCCGCTCTCCTTCAAACAAGTGTTGTCCTCAACGCTTGATTATTTCTTGATGCTTCTGTATAAAATTCTCATCCTCCCATGTGAAATATTCTACAGGAAAGTTCTTCCACTTGCTGACATACTCTAAAATTGATTATACTCGTCGAGTTCTTGTTTCTATGACTGCTTCATAACTTCTTTCGATGTCATGTTGATCTTCCTGTCGTTTCATTAGATTCTGCACCAAAGTTGGGTTATCCTTTGATAGTTGGAGAACTTGTTGTTGATGCTTGATGTGATCTTCCGTTAATTTATCATCCATATTTGCTACTATTTGATCCTTCAAACCATCCAACTTAGCCTCTATTTTTTCTTTTAAACCATCTATTTCATCCTCAATTTCTCTTCGTAAGATTGAAAATTGTTGCACTTGGTACCGTAATTTTGATATCTCATACTGCAACTCTTCCTCTTCATGCATCATAGTATAGTTTTTTGAGGGATTAATGGGTATGGAATTATTTTTAGGGGCCATTTTAGAATCAAATATTGATATCTATTCTACAAGATGCCCTTGGAATCAATTCAACTTGATTCTTCAAACAAGACTTATGCAATTCGGAAAAAAAATACACACCTTTTACTAGCTTTTAGGAGCTCAATATTGAAATTGAATTATCTCTGTAATTGAAAATCTTAGATATATGAAATTCAGCCCTGTAGTAGCCCTCTGAAGCTTCTTTCAAATGCCACAGGTCTGACCTTATTTTGATTCTCCAAGACAAAGTTGTGTCCAATATCCCACAATGACCTAATTCTGGACTGGTTCAGTAGAGTGAACTTGTACGAATTTCCACGTGTCACTGTTTTGTCTTTTGTCTCTGAAATTGATAGCCACGAAACTACAGGCCGTTTTCTTACGACCACTTTTGACAGAACTCCAATCCAATATTCATAGAGAGAGTTATTGAACTTTTCCCACGATCACCTCTTTGAGATGAAATTCAGGAGCCTGAAAAAGCACTACCTTCCAAAGATCCTATCTCCAAAAATATTGCGAACCAAGCTATGAAATTTTTTGATGAATTTCCTTAGGATTTCAGCTTCATACCATATTAATTTCAGATTTTGAACCTTCGTAGAAAAAAATTTATAGTGAAAATTCCACGATGACTTGTTTAGGAGCCTGAAAAAATACTTGACTTCCACAGATCATATCTCCAAAATTATTGCGAACCAAACTCTAAAATTTTTACACAAGCTTCCTCAGGATTTTTTCTTCGCACCCTAAACATTTCAGCTTCTGGAACTTTGTAGAACAAAATTTATAGCGAAAACGCCACGATGACCTGTTTGGAGCAGCGAAACCCTAGAATTCAAAGCTCTGATACCAAATGTTGTGTAACCAACTCCAAAAATAGAAGAAAAGAGATATCAACGCCTTAGAAATAAGCCACTTCAAGGGGGAAACCTCCAATACATTACATGAATGAACAATTCTTCGATGATACAATTCAAAAAACCTCCTTTCTATATATAGGAGTCCAAGGGGCCATGATGTAATCCTAGTGGGCCACAATGTAATCCTAGCCGACCTAACAATAATAATTTAAGGGCACAATAATAACCAAATGGGGGTTACAAGGGTACAATAATAACAATAAGACGACTACACTAACATAATAAGGGACTACACTATTAATATAGGGACTTAACACATACCTCCATATCCTCCTCTGAAACCACGATGGTTCAAAACAAGGATCGTGACCCAACAGTCATGCCACTCGGTGTCTGTTAGGTCCCTATATTACTATTATAGTCCCTTATTGTTGTTAGTGTAACCCCCTTATTGTCATTATTGTACCCTTGTAACCCCCATATTGTTATTATTGTGCCCTTAAATTATTATTGTTAGGTCGGTTAGGATTACATTGTGGCCGACTAGGATTACATTATGGCCCCATGGACTCCTATATATAGAATTGAGGTTTTGTAAATTGTATCATCAAAGAATTTTTCATTTATGTAATGTATTGGAGGTTTCCCCCTCAAAGTGGCTTATTTATAAGGCGTTGATATCTTTTTCTTCATTTTTTAATGGGTTACACAAGGATTGGCATCGTATGCTTGGATTCTAGGATTCCAACGTTTCAAACAGTCGCTCTGGAATTTTCTTAACAATTGTTTTCACAAAGGTTAAGAATTAAACATTTTAGGGTGCAAACTGTAACTTAAGGAAACTTAGAAAATTTCGCAGCTTGTTCAATGTTTTCTGAGATATGATCTCAGGAAAATAGTGTTTTTTAGGTTCTTTAATCTTCATCTTTCGTATATTGATCGGGAAATATTCACAACTTTCCCATACTGGATCGATGTCAAAAAGTGGTCGCAATTTCACGGACTTCAGTTTCTTGAATATAAATTTCAAAGCTGAAGGACAAAACCGTAACACATGGCAAGCTGTACAAGTTTGCTCTATTGAACCAATCCAAAATTTGGTCATTGTGGGACATTGGACATAACTTTGTCTTGAAGAATCCAAATCAGATCAGACCTGTGGCATTTGAAATAATATTCAAAGGGCTACTACAACACTAAATCTCAAATATTGAAGATCTACAATTACAAAGATAAATCAATTTCAATATCAATCTCCTCAAAAGCAAGTAAAAGGTGTGTATTTTTTTTCCGAATTGCATAAGTCTTGTTTGAAGAATCAAGTTGAATTGATTCCAAGGGCATATTGTAGAATAGATATCAGTATTGGATTATAAAATGGCCTCTAAAAATAATTCAACACCCATTAAGCCTTTGGAAAGCTCTACTATGACTCATGAAGATGAAGAATGGCAACATGACATATAAAAATTACAAGAGCAAGTGCATCAAATTTCGCTATCGCAAAGAGCAACAAAAAATGAAATGGAAGTTTTGAAGAAAGGTGTGGAAACTAAGATGGATGGTTTGAAGAAAGGCGTGGAAGCTAAGATGAATGGTTTGGAAGCTAATATGGATGGTATGGAAGTGGGCATGGAAGCTAATATGGATGACATGGAATCTAAGATCGATGAAAAAATGAAATACAACATGGAAAACATGAAGAAGGATTTAAAAGTAGACATCGAAGGTTTTGCAAAGTTGATACAAGAAATGTTTCCTAATGGTGAAAAGATAGTAGAGGAAACTCATAATGAGAGCAAAATAAATGTTAATCATGATTTCATAAACTCTATTGTTGGAGGGAAGAACCACCATATTCCAAAAATGGATATGAGGAAGTTTGATGGAAAGGGTCCTGTAACATGGATACTACAGATGGAGCAATATTTTGATCTCCATAATGTGAAAAACACACAAAAGGTACGCATTGCAAATTTACATTTAGAACCAAATACATTTTTATGGTATCGATGGCTTTGCTCCAGTAAAAAAATTGTCACTTGGTCAATTTTTATGGAGGAAATGATAACACATTATGAGGATACAAAGAGCAACACCTTTTTTAGCCAATTGATAAATCTCAAACAAAAGGGTTTAATGGGGGAGCACATTGAGGACTTCCAAAAATTGAATATAAGGGTAACTGATATTCCAGAGGAACACATGATTTATCTCTTCATAGGTACTTTAAAGGATAATATCCAACATGAAGTTCACATTTTGGAACCTGATTCATTGGAGAAGGCATTCATGTTGGCAAAAAAAATTGAATGTAAAATTATGGCGACAAGGAAACCTACCACTCACTTCTATAAAGAGGGAAATGTTGCTACTCCTAGATTTCCACAACCTACAAGGTTGACACCACAAAAATTGGAAGAAAAAGGAGAAAAAGGGCTTTTCTACAGTTGTGATAGAAAATACACTAAAGGTCATAAGTGTGCTGAGAAGAAATTATTTTACATAGATTTTGAAGAGGAAGAAGAAAATGAACAAGAAGAGGAAATACACCAAGAACCAACCCAAGAAGTGGAAGAAATGAGTCTGACCATATCGTGTAATGCATTGGCAGGAATTACCACTCGTCAAACTCTCAAGATAGAAGGACATATCAAGAAGAAAAAGGTAATAGTGTTGATTGATTCAGGTACTACCCATAATTTTATTAATTGTAGGGTAGCCAAGGAATTGAATTGTTTCCTATACCCAGCACCAGAATTTCAAGTGATGGTTGCAAATGGAGGAAATATAAATTTCTCTGGAAAATGCCATAATATCGAGCTAACCATGGGGTAATATGTATTGAATAGTCCAATGCTTTCCATTCCTATGGGAGGTGTTGATGTTGTACTAGGAGTACAATGGTTACAATATTTGGGGACTGTAGCTTTTAATTTTCAAGAACTTATCTTCAAATTTTTTTCAGAAGGAAAGGAAGTTGAATTACAGGGTATTGCAGGGAAGTCGGGAAAGATAATAAGCTCTAATGTCATGAAAATTCTTCTAAATAAAGAACAAAGAGGTGTAATTGCACAATTATGCTCACTAGAAGTTCCAACATCAAAATCATCTATTTCTGTAGATCTCCAACAAGTCTTGGAAAATAATTCCAAAGTGTTTGAAACTCCCAAAGGACTCCCACCTATTCGTGATCATGATCATGCTATTCATTTGATCCCACGAATTTTCCTCCAAACATTAGGCCTTATAGATATCCTTATGTCTAAAAGAGAGAAATTGAACGTATGTTTGCAGAAATGTTAGAGGCGGGTATAATTCAACCTAGTCAAAGTTCTTTCTCTGCTCCTGTAGTATTGGTACACAAGAAGGATGGATCATGGCGAATGTGTCCAGATTATAGGGAGCTCAATAAGCTCACCATTAAAGACAAATTTCCCATTCCTGTGATTGATGAATTATTGGATGAATTACGTGGAGCAATTTATTTTACCAAGTTGGATCTTCATTCAGGATATCATCAAATTAGAATGAAGACTGAAGATATTCCAAAAACAACATTTCAAACTCATGAGGGTCATTATGAATTTTTGGTCATGCCTTTTGGCCTTACTAATACACCTTCTACATTTCAAGGGTTGATGAATTCCATTTTCAAACCCTTCCTTCAAAAATTTGTGCTAGTATTTTTTGATGATATACTAATCTACAGTAAGTCTTGGAAGGATCATGTTGGACATGTTGACAGGGTGTTGAAACTATTGGAGGAGAAACAATTATATGCAAAAACATCCAAATGTTTCTTTGGAGTACAAGAGGTGGAATATCTGGGTCATATTGTATCTCACGATGGTGTTAAGGTAGACCCTAACAAAAATAAAGCCATTAAGGAATGGAAAGTCCCCACAACCATAAAGAAGTTGCATGGATTTCTCAGGTTAACAGGGTATTATTGCAAGTTTGTTAAGAATTATGGGAGAATAGCAGCACCTCTAACAACATTATTGAAGAAAGATGCATTTTCATGGAATCCTGAAGCAAGTAAGGTCTTTGAACATCTTAAAGAGGCAATGTGTCAAGCACCAGTCTTAGCTACGCCATACTTCACAAAAACCTTTATTGTGGAATGTGATGCCTCAGGAAATAGAATTGGTGTTGTTTTAATGTAGGAAGGAAGACCCATTGCTTTTGAATGTTGTCCAATCAAAGGAAAATATTTATAGAAACCTATTTATGAGAAGGAAATGTTAGCAATACTGCATGCACTAAAGAAATGGTGAACATACCTAATGGGAAGACACTTCAAGGTAAAAAATGATCATGATAGTCTGAAACACTTTTTGGAACAAAGACTATCTTCAGAAGAGCAGAAAAAATGGGTCACAAAGATGTTGGGTTATGACTTTGAAATAATCTACAAAAAAGGAAAGCTTAATGTTGTTGCAGATGCACTCTCAAGAAAGAACGAAGAGGTGGAAGCATTGCTTTGTGCCATTTCTATTATCCAACCAGATTGGATAACCGAAGCAAGAGATGAATGGAAGAAGGACAAAGATGTATGGACACTCGTTCAAAAGTTGCAGCAAGATCCTAGTACATCTGATACATTTAGTTGGAAGAATGATTCCTTATGGTACAAAGATCGCTTATATCTTTGTAAGAATTCCCAACTAAAACAAAATATTCTTCTGGAATTGCACACTTCTCCTTTAGGACACTCAGGATTTTTAAAAACTTACCACAGGGTGAAGAAAGAATTTTTTTGGGATGGCCTTAAATCTGATATTCAAAAGTTTGTGGCGGAATGTTTGGTTTGCCAGCAGAATAAAGTGGAAACAATTAAGACCCCAAGACTTCTACAACCTTTATCCATTCCAAGTCAACGTTGGGAGGAGATTTCAATGGATTTTATCACAGGTTTACCTAAGTCCGAAGGAAAGAGTATCATCATGGTGGTAGTTGATAGAATTAACAAGTATGCACACTTTTGTGCATTATCTCATCCATTTAAAGCAAGTACAGTTGCTACCACATTTATGGACACAATTCAAAAGCTACATGGAAACCCAAGGGTTATTGTGAGCGACAGAGATCCCATTTTTACTGGAAATTTTTGGACGGAGTTATTTTATTGTTTGGGTACTCAATTAGCTCATAGCCCATCTTATCATCCTCAATCTGATGGTCAAACTGAAATAGTAAATAAATGTTTGGAAGGATATCTTCGTTGTTTTGTATCTGATAAACAAACACAATGGGTCAAGTGGTTACCTCTCGCTGAATGGTGGTATAACACTTCGTTCCATATTGCAGCAAAAATTACCCCATTTGTGGAACTTTATGGATATAATCCACCATCCATCACATCATATTTAAGGGAAAATTCGAAGGTTCAAGTAGTGGAAGATCACATCGAGCATCAGCAGGAAGTTCTGCAACTCTTAAAGGATAACCTGAATTTGGCACAAAACTGAATGAAACAACATGCAGATCAACATCACAGTGAGAGAAGTTTTGATGTAGGAGATTGGGTATTTTTACAGCTATAAACATACAAACAAATGTCACTTAAGCAAGCTAAGAAGGATAATAAATTATTCCCAAAGTACTATGGTCCTTACAAGGTGTTGCAAAAGATTGGTACTATGGCATACAAATTGAAGCTTTGTGCTTCTTCGCGAGTACATCCAGTTTTCCATGTTTCATGCTTAAAGAAGGTTATAGGTGAAAATCTTCCAATTCAAACAATATTGCCAGAACTTGACGAGGAAGGAAAAATCATATTAGAACCTGAAGCGGTCACGGAAACACGAACTTGACATCTACGGAATCGATCAATTTCAGAGTATCTCATCAAGTGGAAGAACTTACCCACTGAATATTGTACATGGGAGGATGAGAATTTTATACAAAAGCACCCAGAGCTACTCAAACATTGAGGACAACACTTTTTTTGAAGGAGAAGGGCATGTTAGGTCCCTATATTACTAGTATAGTCCCTTATTGTTGTTAGTGTAACCCCCTTATTGTCATTATTGTACCCTTGTAAGCCCCATATTGTTATTATTGTGCCCTTAAATTATTATTGTTAGGTTGGCTAGGATTACATTGTGGTCCAGTAGGATTACATTATGTCCCCATGGACTCCTATATATAGAAAGGAGGTTTTGTAAATTGTATCATCAAAGAATTGTTCATTTATGTAATGTATTGGAGGTTGCCCCCTCGAAGTGGCTTATTTCTAAGGTGTTGATATCTCCTTTCTTCTATTTTTGGAGCTGGTTACACAACAGTGTCCCACCCCGACAATGTCTACACGAGTAACAAAAATAATGTTAGTGTCAATAAAAAAACGCTCAAGTACACAAAAACTCAAATAAATGCAGAAATATAGCACATACCCGCGGGACCCCAAACATAACCGAAAGGGAGACGAATATCTGGATCACCCTGAAAGTCCATCCCTACATACGGGAATAGAAAAAACATCTGCGGATTGGCCTCAAACGAGGCCTCAGTTGTATCATTCCAATAAGGACCCACCATGGCACCACCGTTGCGTGGCATCACTAGAGCCCACCTCCTCATGCATGGCTCCCTCGGCTCCCCAATAGGCATAGCCACCATGGGCCTTAGCAGCACGACTATCTCATACATAATGCTGCATAAGATGCTAGTGTACTCAAACGATTTGGATCCACGTTGGACCCTTTTTAGTTCTGACACCATACCATCAAAGCAGAAGTGGTAAAAATCTAAAAAATGTCCATTCCTCAGTTGGTGTAAAACTCCCACCTATGGGCCCGATGTCCGATGTCATGCAAATGACCCCACTAGTCACAAAATAATGGCCAGAGCACACCACTCGGCCACATCTATCACTGATGTGATATCGATGCACCCCTCAGTAAGAGGTGCACCACCGCAATGCCTCCTTCGAAACCTGTCCATGTTCACTCATCTAGCAGGAAGTGGATACCTTAGCGCCTCCCCCTGAGATAGTAATCTAGTCACAAAGTACATATCCATCTTTGTACGGATAATCAAGTTCATTCCCCATAGGAAAATCATATTGCACCTCCTGCACCAATGTTGTATGGTATAACGTAACAATCGGTCCTGTGACCAAAGGAACTCGTTTTCAGCAAATTTCAGAAGGCCCCATGTGGCCAACTGACAGTGCGCCCCAGGATCAGCAGCCAGAGCGATCTGGATCTCATGCTAATCTCATTCTCTCCACACCAACCTATGAAGCAATGGGCACACATTAGTACAGAGGAGAAAAATCAAAAGGGACAACAAAAACCCAAGTTTTTACAAAAGCCCTACCCTTGTGAACCTGTTTTCTTCACAGGCACACCCTTGCACGCAAAAAATAAGGAACAACACGCCTTTGTGCAACTGTACCTCAAAAATGAGAGCAAGGGGGGCGCCTCCTTGCCTAGATCACTTGCGCAATATAGGAGAAAAAGCCCCTCTGAGGTTGTACAAACCCAATTTGTATGGCCCCCAGCATCACCAAACTAAAAAAATTGAAATTCAAGACATCATGGAAGTTACCTCAGCATAATATCACTAATCCCCGATACACAGGTTGACCGCAACGGTAAAAAAGGCTCTGCTATGACCTCTAATCTCTCAAAACTTAGCAAGTACAAATGAATAGGATTAGGGCCATAATCCCATATTTATTGCCCTTTTCTAGAACTCCGGAGATCCATAATAGGAGATTAGAAGGTCCACTCTGCAAATCGTAAGTTGCACCATCATCAAAATACCATGACGAACGAAAGCGATGCTGCACATTTAATTTCTAAAGAAATATTTTTTCAAGCACTGGCAGGTATGCACCCTCCCATCTTCCTTTCCAAAATTAATGTTTTTCAATTATATTGGATGAAAAGAAGATGCTTTCACTTGAGGTAGTTGTTTTTTACAGGAAGAACCCACAAACCATTCATAGTACCACCCACTGAAAATTCCGAAGCAGGTATCATTCTTCCCTCAGCGTGATGGAGTCCCACAAAACTATGCAATATTGACATCATTTCTCCATTAGAAATAAACCATAGGGTCTTCATACCCGACCATGTTTATCATCACCTCACCCTACATATGATAAACATCTGCGATGGCCGGTAGAGCCTCCCCTCCATGGCGATTGTCATCCAAAGTAGGCCATACATCACCCCACAAGTGACGCCATGGCCATACCATTTTAGTCCAGGAAGCACCTCATGCCCATCCATATATCATGCATAAGGCCAAGTTCACCATTCAAACTCAACCCCTTTCCCTAACGATCAGGTTGTATAAGCAGATTGAAAGCGCGCCTCCACGCACTGCATTTGGCCCACCATACCTCCATTAGCATAATCCCATCTACGACATCTTCCGCATCATCAAACCTACACATGAGACCAACCAATGGGACCCCTACCCCCATAAAAACACTGTCCTCACACCTTCAGTGAGCGACCCTCTTTCATGTTTTGGGGTACGCGTATCTTTGTTTTGTACAAACCAAACCCCATTATTTTATTCTTTTGGTAAGTGCACAAAGACCGCAAACAATGCCCTTCCCCACTTTGCCCACATATTTAACCTTTTCTACCATGGCAGCAGTCCCCCATCTCCCTTGGTCGAACTATTTCACCCCCCCATGCACGCACCATTACAACAGTCATAGCCGGTTCACCTGCCCTGGAAATCCTACCGACTCTAGGGACTTTTCCTTTAGAAATACATATGACTACCACCAAGCTACTCAAGTATACTTCCACCTCGGGCCACTGAATCCTCATCATCCATTTTCAGCCACCGCTCACGAACATGCCTATGTTAA
The DNA here is from genome assembly GCA_034641835.2 of Pinus albicaulis. Taxonomy (NCBI): domain Eukaryota; kingdom Viridiplantae; phylum Streptophyta; class Pinopsida; order Pinales; family Pinaceae; genus Pinus; species Pinus albicaulis. Next base: position 21,321 of record JAXQQM020072890.1, read on the forward strand.
ACCCATCATGGTTCGGTTAAGGCTTCCTTTTTGTCGACCTCAACGCCTCTTTTCCAAAAAGGAAGCGGTACCTTGGATGACCCCTCCCCATGCAAAGGGGTATCCTCGGGTGGCACTGTGGGAGACATCATTTTCCATAGATGTCATCGATTCTCTTGACATTTGACTACAACAAAAGCTTTCATGTCACGATGGTATCATACCTTACAACCATAGCACTTTGATACAGATCCGTCAAAGACCCATGCCTTCATAAGCATCTCTAGAAACAATGCTTATATGGGAAGGTCCCAGCCAGTACATATGTGTACATGGCACAGTGATATGCCATACCAATATTACGCATATGGGTACCACATTCCACCTATATTCAAAGAAGAAACACCCCTCAGGGTGTCAGCAGTCGTCGTCAACAACCACCACCATCACTACCATTATAGTGGCACACACATCACATGTATCTATCAATTTTGTTTAACTAGCCATAGCATCACGAGCATGGGACATGCCCTCCTCGTTGAAATTTTGTAAATATGTTGTATATTTTGTCTGCTTGCAGGGGGTCGCTTAGGCCATGGTTATCTCAGAAACAGTGCAAGGTGTTGTCAATTCCAAAAATACACGCAACCCTCTCTCTCTCTCTCTCTCTCTCTCTCTCTCTGTACGATACAGAAAAGAAACTATAATGTATTTCGGCTATACAGTTCTTCCTAGACCTCACACATTAGGGGGCAACTATTAACAATATAAAATCATATAGCAGATGATGAAATAAATTAATGTCGAGCCCAAGGATTTATAGGACAGGAATACATTATGGAATCAAGAAGTATTTAAGATATCTAAGGTTTTGAGAAAATCAGATTTGAGCTAGTCAGAAATGCTCAAATGTGCGCTTTTTCCTTCGAGAACAGCGCCTTCTGTGCACCTTTTTTCCCGATAAGCGCGCATTCATGGAAATGGAAAAAGAGTTGCTTTCTAAGACCACAACAAGAAAAGGACAGTTAATCCTTATGTGAAAGCCACCTAAGGACATCCACCAACACCTCCTTAGACATTATGTGAGCACACAAAAGAATATTTGAGCACACAATGGAATCACACCTCTCCCTTGGGTCACCATCCATCATGTACAAAGGGAGGGAAGGAGGATTTGAAGCTCACCTATATAAACACACCAAGAGATGAAAAAATGGTGATCACAAGGTTATGCTGGCCAAAGTTTCCCAAGCAACACCAGCATTGTGTGTGACCCAGAGCTGGAGCTAAAGAGGACTCGATAGTTAGCCACCCAACATGTTAGTCCACCACACCAGAGAGAGAGAGAGTTAGACTACATCAGAGGTAGAACTTGGAAGGCAAACATCCTTGCATTGGGACCTAGAGCCATTGAATAGGGGCCCTTTGGCAAGTGGGTAAGTTTTCCTTTTATTTCGAATATTTAATAAGAAGAGGCCATCGAGCCATCATTTGCATTATTACTGTTTGGAACTCTATATATAGATTCTTTTGTGTTTTTAGTTTTATTTTAGCCAGAGCATACTTCAACATATTATTTCCATTAAGTTTTATGATTTTGATCTCCCCCCACATTCTGCATATTACCAATATTTTAGAGAGTAGACCACACTCTCTAAGCTCATGCAATTTCGTACACTTGTGCGTCGAATCCACAACAACAGTAATGAATATAAAAATTGCAACATGAAAAAATCTAATTCATTAAAACTCTAAAAATCTTTATATATTTTGCATGATCAAAATTTGTTTCGTTTTAAACTATTTTTCAAGTCGTTTACATGTATTTTCTTATATTTTTTCTTTAATTTGTGAAATACACTCAATTTTCCCATATCCCTTTGGAAAAATTCTATCGCTCAATTGATCTGGTGGGAGCCTAAAAACTTGTTGCTAACTTGTTCAATTGATACAGCATGAACCAAAAAACTGGTTGCTAACTTGCTCAGTTGATCCAGAGGGAGCCCAAAAACTAGTTGCTACTCGGTCAATTGATCCAGTGGGAGCCCAAAAACTCATTGCTAACTCGCTCAATTGATCTAGTGGGAGGCAATAAACAAGGGCAAAAACTGGAGAGCAGCGTGGAGATTTCCATAAGCCATAGTAAATGTTGTCTGGTGGGAGCCCATAATCAAAGGGGGGAAACTAGAGAGCATTGTGGAGATTTCTATGGTTGGAGCCCATAACTAAAGGTGAAAATTGGAGAGTAGCGTGGAGATTTCTGTAAACCACGGTAACTGTTGTCCAGCTGGAGTCCATAACCAAAGGGGAAAAACTTGAGAGTACGTTGTGGATTGTCATAAGCCATAGTAACTTTTGGCTTAAGCAGCATGGATATTTCCAGGAGCTACAGTAACTGTTGTCCCTCGTCATCTTGACATAGCTACTGCGACTGCAGGATTTTATCTCAACATCCATGATGTGCAGAGTTTGGAACGAAGTGCTTATGCAAAAAAATTCAAAGCTTAGGTCCCATGATCTCCTCCTTTCTCTCCTTTTTCACTTTTTAAACACATCAAACACTTAAATATTTCTAAATGAATGGATCAGTTGTAGGAATGAGATCTCCAGTGCCTCCAAATCCCTTAAAAACCTAGTTAGGGAACCCTGACCAACCAGAAGAATGTACTTAAAATCTAGGGTTTGTATGTTCTGTGAATAAATTTACTTTGTTGGAGGATGTTGCCACTTCCATACCGAATTTGCAGGATTTGGGTATTAAGGCCTTAAATAGGGTTTGTAAAATCTGAGCCCAATTTATAGCCGGAAAATCCTCAAGTTTTCCTGCTTGTTCTACTTCTCAGACCTTGACTACACTATGTAGTCTTGTACGTAGCTCCTTAATACTTCCAAATTACCCTCTAATGGTAGCTATTTCCATGGAATTTTGTCATGGCCCTTTGTATTTATTGTTTTTATTAAGTTTTATCATCGAGGTCTTCATTATTCTACTTTGTTCTCAACCATGACCACATACAACAATCTCAGCTAGTAATATAAATCAGAATCAAACGAGGTGATGTTTGATCATTACCCAAATGTGTAACTATATCTAGATAGCTATTATGTTATTCTTATATGCTATATATGGACCCTAGTTGATGTAGGGAAAATCCTTAATGGATACATCCTAGGAGGTTTTTCCTTGTAATTTTAATTCATAGACCTTATGGTTATTAACTCGTAGATGCCTTTGACACCTTATGAGTTTTAGCAACACAAAGTATCCGATCAGTCAATGCAGATGTTACCAAATATTTTTCTATTGAAGGGCGAATTATTGTTTTCATAGCCCTTTCTAGGTCCCCTAATAGGGAATTATAATTTTCATAGCCCTTCCTAGGTCCCCTAATAGAGGGGTTATTGAGGGGGCTGCGGAGGACTGTCAAACCTATCTATAGGGGAAGAGCATAAGGTGTTAACTATATTATATTTCTTTATTTTTTAATATAAAAACTAAAAATGAAAAATTGAATGCTTATATTCCTTTTATATAGCACCTCACCTTCATTGTGCATGTTGGTGGTGCTTCCTGCTCATTGTATAAATTGGAAGCGCAATGTAAATTATAGGCATCGGTATTGAATGGAAAAAATGGGGTGTTTGACTAGATAATTCTTCATTTTTCTATCATCCAAATAATAAGAAGTTTTATTCCTCGTTTCCAAATAACACATGAAGCTGATGTTTGTTTTCTTTGGCTCAGGTTGCTATTGCAAAGGAAGTTAACATAAGGAAATTGGTGGATCTTGTATTCAAATGGCCTTCTGGTGGGAAAGGGGTTTTGGTAAGCTGGAAAATTTGATTTCCAGAACTCGACGCATAAAAATATGAAACTAAAAATGCCTTATATATTTAAGAGTTCTCACTTCTAATAATAGATCCATGGGAAGTCATTTTGACAGATAGATACACCTTTTTTTTTTTGCCCCTACTTCGCAAAAAATTGTAGAAATAAACATCATAGTCTCGAATGATGTCTTGATAAGATGGATTTTCTCTATTTTTGTTTGGGAAACAAATATTATGTACTTTGTATAAGATTCAATATCTAAATAGATTTTGAAGAGAAATGCAAAGTAAGACAAACTATTTTAGTTCATTTTGGGGACACTCTTTGCATAATGTGCCTATCATTACTCCTTTTAGGTTTTGAATAATCAAGGATTGGAGCTCCTGTAAACTGGAGTAGGTCAAGTTGTTTGAAACCTTCGTTTTCTTATTTTTGTAGCATGCCTACTACTTTAAGGTGACAAAGCTACAAGTGGTTAATTTTTCTAATGGTGTGAATCAAAAAATTTGAACTTGTTTTTGTGCATTGATGATTTCTACCATCGATCAATGGACATGTTTTTTATTTTCCCACTGCTTATGTTTTCTTACCAGAATTGGTTTATCCTTTATCTTCTTCTCAATTTTTCACCTTAGGAACATTCTTTGTATAATGTTCCTATCATTACACCTTTCAAGATTTCAATCATCAACGATCAGAGCCATTATAAACTAGAGCAGGTCAAGATGGTTGAAACCTAGATTTTCTAGTTTTTCTAGCATGCTTGCTTGAAGGTGACAAAGCTACCCATGGTGCATTTTTTGAATGGTGTGAGTCCAAAAGTTTGAACTTATTTTTGTGCATTAATTTTTGCTACCACTAATTAGTGGACGTGTTTTTTATTTCCCCACTGCTCGTGTTTTCTTAGCAAAATTGGTTTAGCTTATACCTTCTTCTCATTTGTTTCTTTGTTCCTCTTTGTAGATTAGTTCTGTTTTCCCCTTTCATTTTTATCGTTCCAATATATGGTTTTTCAATACCTATATTTTTCTCCTTTCTCTTTCCATTGCTTCACTTATATGTTCTTTCTATTCCACTTTTCATTGATGTTGTTTTTCTCCCCATAGTCTTTTTTTTTCTTTTTCTTTTTTCCTTTCTGTTTTTCTTTCTCTTTTTTCGGTATTTATTTCCTGTTTGAAGATGCTACATGTCTTAAGGGATTTGAATAAGTGGAAGAAATGTTCCTTGTGTGAAATTATAAGTGTAAGTAGTGCTCACGGCTAACACAATCTGAATTTCATGTAAGATTTTTACAGTTGTCAAGAATTCCACTTCACTTATGAGTTCCAAGAAGTCCATTTCTCCTTTTCCTATGTGAATTGACACTTTGATCTCCTTGTATTGTTAACTGTTGAATTCCATGCTTCAAAATTATTTTCAACAAAGTACAAAATACTAACATGTATATTGATCTTTACACATAACTTGATGATATTGTAGTTGGTGAAAATCTTTTGGGTGTACTTTCTAATGCATTAGAAAGTGCAGAATTTTTAGAGATGATCATAGCTTAGTTAGTTACATATCTCAAACACCTAAATTTTAGTTTTGGCATAGGTATGGAATACATTCTAAGATATTAGATAGTTCATTTTATCATATTTCGAATCGAAAGGCTTGGTTATATACTTTTTGAAATATTTCATTGGTACCATAGATTTTTTATTTTCTAGGTAGTTCTTTAGTTATCGAAGTAGTAGAGTAACTAGCCAATGAATCATTTTATCAGTGCATAGCTAATGGAGTTTCTTGTTTCAAATTTCACTAGAGAATAATTTTCCAAGTTGGGTCGCACATGTAAGAGTTAATGTTAGGTCCCTATATTACTAGTATAGTCCCTTATTGTTGTTAGTGTAACCCCCTTATTGTTAATATTGAACCCTTGTAACCCCCATATTATTCTTATTGTGCCCCAAAATTATTATTGTTAGGTCGGCTAGGATTACATTGTGGCCCCACTAGGATTACATTGTGGCCCCATGGACTCCTATATATAGAAAGGAGGTTTTGTAATTTGAATCATCCAAGAATTTTTCATTCATGTAATGTATTGGAGGTTACCCCTCGAAGTGGGTTATTTCTAAGGCACTGAAATCTCTTTTCTTCTATTTTTGGAGCCGGTTTCACAACATTTGGTATCAGAGGTTTGAGATTCTAGGGTTTCGCTGCTCCAAATAGGTCAGCATGGAATTTTCTATATAATTTTTTTTCTACGAAGGTTAAGAATCTGAAATTTTTAGAGTGCGAAGCCACAATCCTGAGGAAAAATTTCAAAAAATTTCAGAGCTTGGTTTGGAAAATTTTTGGAGATATAATTTCTGCAAGTTAGGTCAGTTTGCAGGCTCTTGAATTTAACCTAAACAGGTCATCGTGGTATTTTCGTAATAAAGTTTTTTCTACGAAGGTTAAGAAGATGAAATTTTTAGAGTGTTAGGCCACAATCTTGAGGAACATTGTTAAAAAATTTCAGATATTGGTTCACAATATTTTCGGAGATAGGATCTGTGGAAGTTAGGGCTTTTTAAGGCTTTTGAATTTCATCTCAAAGCGGTGATCGTGGGAAAATTTTCATAGCTCTCTCTCTGAACTTCAGATTGGAATGCTGTAAAAAGTAGCCGTAAGTGCATGGACTGTAGTTTTTTTTCTATCAATTTCAAAGCCAATGGACGAAAAAATGACACATGGCAAGTCATACAAGTTCACTCTACTGAACCAGTCCAATATTGGGTCATTGTGGGAGATTGGACATAACTTTGGCTTTAAGAATCCAAATCAGATCAGACCTATGGCATTTGAAAGAAGCTTTAGAGGGCTACTACAGGGATGAATTTTAGATATTGGGGATCCTAAATTATAGATATAATTCAATTTCAATATCGAGCTCCTCAAAATAAAGTAAAAGGTGTGTATTATTTTTCTGAATTGCATAAGTCGTGTTTGAAGAATCAAGTTGAATTGATTCCAAGGGAATATTGTAGAATATATATCAGTATTGGATTCTAAAATGGCCCCTAAAAATAATTCAACACTCATTAAGCCTTTAGAAATCTCTACTATGACTTATGAAGATGAAGAATGGCAACATGACATATCAAAATTACAAGAGAAACTGCAACAAATTTTGCTCTTTCGAAGAGAAAAAAAAATGAAATGGAAGTTCTGAAGAAAGGCATGGAAAATAATATGGATGGTTTTAAGAAAGGCATGGAATCTAAGATGGATGGTTTGAAGAATGATATGGAATATAAGATAGATGGCATGGAAGCTGGCATGGAATCTAAAATGGAAAACATGAAGAATGATCTAAAAGCAGAAATGGAAGGTTTGACAAAGTTGATACAAGAAATGTTTCCTAATGGTAAAAATATAGTAGAGGAAACTCATGATGAGAACAAAATAAATTTTAAGCATGATTTCATAAAATCTAATTTTGGCGGGAAGAACCACCATATTCCAAAAATGGATATGAGGAATTTTTATGGAAAGGATCCTATAACATGGATACTACAGATGGAGCAATATTTTGATCTCCATAATGTGAAAAACACACAAATGGTATGCATTGCAACTTTACATTTACAAAAAAATACATTTGTATGGAATCGATGGCTTTTCTCCCATAAAAAAAATTTCAATTGGTCAATTTTTACGGAGGAAATGATAGCACATTATGAGAATACAAAGAGCAACACCTTCTTTAGCCAATTGATAAATATCAAACAAAAGGGTTTAATGGGGGAGCACATTGAGGACTTCCAAAAATTGAATATAAGGGTAACTGATATTCCAGAGGAACATAGGATTGATCTCCTCATAGGTACTTTAAAGTATAACATCCAACATGAAGTTCACATTTTGGAACCTGATTCATTGAAGAAGGCATTCAGGTTGGTAAGAAAAATTGAATGTAAAATTATGGCAACAAGGAAGCCTACCACTCACTTCTATAAAGAGGTCAGTGTTGCTACTCCTAGATTTCGACAACCTACAAGGTTGACACCACAACAATTGGAAGAAAAAAGAGCAAAAGGGATTTGCTACAGTTGTGATAGAAAATACACTAAAGGTCATAAGTGTGCTAAGAAGAAATTATTTTACATAGATTGTGAAGAGGAGGAAGAAAATGAACAAGAAGAGGATATACGCCAGGAACCAACCTAAGAAGAGGAAGAAATGAGTCTGACCATATCGTGTAATGCATTGGCAGGAATTACCACTCCTCAAACTCTCAAGATGGAAGGACATATCAAGAACAAAAAGGTAATAGTGTTGATTGATTCAAGTAGTACCCATAATTTTATTCATTGTAAGATAGCCAAGGAATTGAATTGTTTCATATACCTAGCGCCAGAATGTCAAGTGATGGTTGCAAATGGAGGAACTATAAATTTCTCTGGAAAATTCCATAATATCAAGCTAACCATGGGTGAATATGTATTGAATAGTCCAATGACTTCCATTCCTATGGGAGGTATTTATGTTGTACTAGGAGTACAATGGTCACAATCTTTGGGGATGGTAGCTTTTAATTTTCCAGAAATTTTCTTGAATTTCTTTTCAGAAGTAAAGGAAGTTGAATTACGGGGTATTGCAGGGAAGTAGGGAAAGATAATAAGCTCTAATGTCATGAAAAAGCTTCTAATTAAATAACAACGAGGAATAATTGCACAATTATGCTCAATAGAAGTTCCAACATCAAAATCAACTATTTCTGCAGATCTCCAAAAATTCTTCGACAATCATTCCAAGGTTTTTTAAACTCGGAAAGGACTCCCACCTATCCGTGATCATGATCATGCTATTCATTTGATTCCAGGAAGTGTTCCTCCAAACATCATGACTTATAGATTTCATTATGTCCAAAAGAGAGAAAATGAACATATTATTGTAGAAATGTTAGAGGCGGGTATAATTCAACCTAGTTAAAGTTCTTTCTCTGCTCTTGTAGTATTGTTACATGAGAAGGATGGATCATGGTGCATGTGTTCGGATTATAGGGAGCTCAATAAGCTCACCATTAAAGATAAATTTCCCATTCTTGTGATTGATGAACTATTAGATGAATTACATGGAGCAATTTATTTTACCAAATTGGATCTTCGTTCAGGGTATCATCAAATTAAAATGAAGACTAAAGATATTCCGAAAATAGCATTCGAACTCATGACGGTCATTATGAATTTTTGGTCATGGCTTTTGGCCTTACCAATGCACCTTCTACATTTCGAGGGTTGATGAATTCCATTTTCAAACCCTTCCTTAGAAAATTTGTGCTAGTATTTTTTTATGATATACTAATCTATAGCAGGTCTTGGAAGGAACATGTTCAACATGTTGACAGGGTGCTCGAAATATTGCACGAGAAACAATTATATGCAAAAACATCCAAATATTTCTTTGGAGTACAAGAGGTGGAATATATGGGTCCTATTGTATCTCACGAGGGTGTTAAGGTAGACCCTAAAAAAATTAAAGCCATTAAGGAATGGAAATTCTCCACAACCATAAAGAAGCTGTGAGGATTTCTCGGGTTAACAAGGTATTATAGGAATTTTGTTAAGGATTATAGTAGAATAGCAACACCTCTAACAACATTATTGAAGAAATATGCATTTTTCATGGACTCCTGAAGCAACTAAGGCCTTTCAACATCTTAAAGGATCAATGTGCCTAGCACCAGCCTTAGCTATGCCAGACTTCACAAAATCCTTTATTGTAGAATGTGATGCCTCACGAAATGGAATTGATGACGTTTTAATGCAAGAAGGAAGACCCATTGCTTTTGAAAGTCATCCACTCAAAGGAAAGTATTTACAGAAACCTATTTATGAGAAGGAAATGTTAGCAATACTACATGCACTAAAGAAATGGAGAACGTAACTAATGGGAAGACAGTTTGAGGTAAAAACTGATCATGATAGTCTTAAACACTTTTTGGAACAAAGACTATCTTCAGAAGAGCAGCAAAAATGGGTCACAAATATGTTGGGTTATGACTTTCAAATAATATACAAAAAATGGAAGCTAAATGATGTTGCATATGCACTCTCAAGAAAGAATGAAGAGGTGGAATCATTGCTTTATGCCATTTCTATTATCCAACTAGATTGGATAACCGAAGCAAGAAATGACTGAAAGAAGGATTAAGAAGTGTGGACACTCATTCAAAAGTTGCAGCAAGATCCTAGTACATCTGATACATTTAGATGGAAAAATGATTCCTTATGGTACAAAGATCGCTTATATCTTTATAAGAATACCCGAATAAAACAAAATATTCTTTTGGAATTGCACACTTCTCCTTTAGGAGGACACTCAGTATTTTTAAAAACTTACCACAGAGTGAAGAAAGACTTTTTTTGGGATGGCCTTAAATCTAATATTCAAAATTTTGTGGCGGAATGTTTGGTTTGATAGAAGAATAAAGTTGAGAAAATTAAGACCTTGAGTCTTCTACAACCTTTATCCATTCCAAGTCAATGTTGGGAGGAGATTTTAATGGATTTTATCACTGGTTTACCTAAGTCCGAAGAGAAGAGTGTCATCATGGTGGTAGTTGATAGACTTACCAAGTATGCACACTTTTGTGAATTATCTCATCCATTTAAAGAAAGTAGAGTTGCTACTACATTTATGGACACAATTCAAAATCTACATGGAAACCCAATGGTTATTGTGAGCGACAGAGATCCCGTTTTTACTGGAAATTTTTGGAGGGAGTTATTTTCTTGCTTGGGTACTCAATTAGCTCATAGCTCATCTTATCATCCTCAATCTAATGGTCAAACTGACATAGTAAATTAATGTTTGGAAGGATATATTTTTTGTTTTGTATATGATAAACAAACACAATGGGTCAAGTGGTTACCTCTAGCTAAATGGTGGTATAACACTTCCTTCCATACTGCAGAAAAAATGACCCCATTTATGGCACTTTATGGATATCATCCACCATCCATCATATCATCTTTAAGAGAAAATTAAAAGGTTAAAGTAGTGGAGTATCACATCGAGCATCAACAAGAAGTTGTCCAACTCTTAAAGGACAACCTGAATTTGGCACAAAATTGAATGAAACAACAGGCAGATCAACATCGCAGTGAGAGAAGTTTTGATGTAGGAGACTGGGTATTTTCACGGCTACAACCATACAAAAAAAATTCCCTCAAGCAATCTAAGAAGGATAATAAATTATCGCCAAAGTACTATGGTCCTTACAAGGTGTTGTAAAAGATTGGTACTATGGCATACAAATTGGAGCTTCCTACTTCTTCGCGAGTGCATCCAGTTTTCCATGTTTTAGGCTTAAAGAAGGTTATAGGTGAAAATATCCCAGTTCAAACAATATTTCTAGAACTTGATGAGGAAGGAAAAATCATATTAGAACCTGAAGCGGTCATGGAAACAAGAACTTGACATCTACGGAATCGATCAATTTCAGAGTATCTCGTCAAGTGGAAGAACTTACCCACTGAAGATTCTACATGGGAGGATGAGAATTTTATACAGAAGCACCCAGAGCTACTCAAGCGTTGAGGACAACAATTTTTTGAAGGAGAGGGGCATGTTAGGTCCCTATATTACTAGTATAGTCCCTTGTTGTTGTTAGTGTAACTCCCTTATTGTTAATATTGTACCCTTGTAACCCCCATATTGTTATTATTGTGCCCTTAAATTATTATTGTTAGGTCGCCTAGGATTACATTGTGGCCCCATGGACTCCTATACATAGAAAGGAGGTTTTTTAATTTGAACCATCCAAGAATTGTTCATTCATGTAATGTATTGGAGGTTGCCCCCTCGAAGTGGCTTCCTTATAAGGCATTGATATCTCTTTTCTTCTCTTTTTGGAGCTTGTTTCATAACAGTTAATGGTAAAATGATTATTTCATATTATCAAGAATTAGTTTCAAAAACCCTTGTTGAGTTTTTAAGTTTAGAGGAATATTGGGGGGGATGAATAAAAAATAGATTGAAATCCTCATTATTGCGTATCATAAAAAAATTGTAAAATGGAAAATAAATGCAAAACTACCCATTTCGAATAGGAAATGTGAAGCATCATATTTATCCATCTAATAAAAAACCATAACATCTAGGGTACAAGGTAATTCATTTGGGGGCTTATATGGTATAAATAAAACATTACATTGATAGAACTTATCCTAATCAATTTAGATAGAACTGAAACATGCTTGGAGCAGAATGATCAATTCTTCTCCTTCATTAGAATTCATTCTCATATAACAAGTGGATTTTTCTAAATGAAACCATGGGATTAGTTACATCTTCCCAAATAATAATACAATCAATGAATCCATGATATCTAATTTTAATTTCAATGACAATTTCTGCAAATTCTTGAATCAAGGGCAGAGAAATTTGGATTGTATAACACTACTTTGGAACTAGTATCATTTGAGTGGTTGAAAAACTATATAGGGAAGTGAAGTACATAGAAGATGCTACAGTGATGTCAATTTTAAACATCAAGAAAGGAAAATATACCTACAGTGGAATATTCCCCTCTTTTCTCAATGAAAAAGTATGAAGGTTGGGAACATATGTCAATTTACCAAAAATCTAGATAATTCTACAAGAACTCTGACAGTAACAACAACTCCCTCAAAAGGATGTCAACTTTGAGATGGAAAGGTTGTTCTAAATGACAAAAGGAGAGTTAACTTTCAGTTCCACCATCTGGAATTCATCCAAGGATGACAACAAATAATCATCAGAAATAGTAGAAGATTCACAAGTTTAAGATAAATTTTAAGCCAATGGCTGTCAAGAAGTTTTGGATATGAGATGTATTGCACTGAACTTGTATTTTTGTCATCTAAATAATTAATATGAATATGTGTAAGCACCTGTTGGTTATGTTCATAAGGAATCTACTATTATGTATATAAAGAAATTACTTTAAGTATATCTCAAGATATTTTAACTAAATCATGGCTAGATACTCTTTTTGACAACAGTAAAAATGCACTATTTTAGATATTAGAGCTTGTACAATGACCAAAGGTGGGTATGGGATTTTAAGTAATGTGAAGTGTCATATATCAAGGGGGTGCACTACGAATATATATCTATGTACTATAACAAAACTATAAGCCATTGAAGAACTTGGACACTCTTTTAGATTATTTTAATGTATCCCAATAGTTATTGAAAATTAATAAATATAATTTGAAGAACCCTCTGAATGCACTAGCTTTAACCACTTAATGTTTGTAAATTTGTATTGTGGTAGACTTTGTGAAAGCGCTGGATCATTTACCTTCTAAATTATCAGTGGTTTCTTTGGGGTCTATTATGATTGTGGAAATCCTATATACATGTGTAAATAAAAGGATTAGTTAATTATTGACACAATTCAACATTTTGTTTTATATTTTCCATTTTTATTGCCTTGTTAATTCATAGAGATGATGATTCTCAGTGTCTGACTATATTATCCTTTTTGTCTTACTTGAGACAATTATTTAGAACCAAAAATAAAAGGAGGTGAGGGCGTTGCAAAATTTTCTCCTTGTATTTTTTAATTTGATTTTGTAATCCAAATTAGTCCATAGTCTTTAAAACCTATGGTCTAAAAATATTAGAAATGCACACAAATTATTGTGACAAATTTTTGGAACCTCACTTCAACATTTGATATACTGAGTTATTTAGGCTTGCTTGTTGAATGGTCCTGCACTTGATATCATGAAGCAAGAAACCAAAATTATCTTGTTTAATGCAAATATTGATATGGTTAATGCAAATATTTTTATGTTTAGGGGTTCAATCAGACTTTTTTTTTAATAAGTGGGGTGAAATTGAGGACTCCATAGGGCCTGGTACACCATCAGAATCCATAGGAAACTTCTCCAAATTGAAAATCCTTCTTCTTAGTGGCAATGAGTTCACCGAAAATCTTCATCAACAGTTTGGTTGTTTGAAGCTGTTTTCCAAGATGGATTTCAGTAGTAGCAAATTCTCTAGAGTGATACCTCAAGAGATAAGTTACTCTAAGCTCCTGGCCTTCATATATTTGATTAGGAGTGAGCACAATGACCCATAGCCCCAAAGATAAACAAGATTGGGATTCTCAATATCTCTAGAAACCATTTGGTTAGAGCATTCCTTCAGATATTGAAGGCATGATAGGCCTTACATCTGTGGCCTTCATAAATTTGAGTAGGAATGAGCACAGTGGACCCATACCCCATAGTTAAGAGGTAGAGGTGACAGCCTAACTTATTGGGTTAGGTAACTGATTGGATGAGATGATGATTCTCAGTGTTTGACTATATGATTCCCATGATTAGCTCTTGGTTCAATTCACAAAGGTTGTTCCTATGACTATTGATCCATGTGACAATGTTAAGCCTTGCCCACCCATCACAGGTGGTCAAGGTGTTGTTAGATCCCAACTCAGAATGCCTAGCCTTGATGCTTTCAGATTCATGATGCCTTTTGTATTCTTTGAAGTGTCTGTCCTCTACAACAACTCAAATCCTGGCTCCAACATCAGACGTGTGTTTTTTGCGCCTGATAAAGCCCTGGCCATCTAACAAGCCAAAAAAATCCATGGTAGCCATCATTTTTATATCCACAATGCCCTATCGCACTGGATCCTCCACGGTTCTTAGGGGCCTGGCTGGTGCGATAGAGCTCGGCTTCAAATCCGAGTTCAAGTTTGGGTTTTAGCCATGCAGGTATCGAGGTGAGGTCTTAGAAAGGCTCTGAGGTTTTGAAAAAACATGGGATTATGGAATTGGTACACAGATTTTCGGTGAATATTGCAGCATCGGTGATTGTGTTGTCTCTGTACTCGGCTTCTGAAGACAAAATAAGGGACATGGTTGCCAAGCTCAAGGACAAGCAAGGGACTTCAAAATTTAAGGGAAAGGGTTTTAAACCTAAGAATATGGTGTGTATTAGTTTGATTAAGTGTTGTGTTGTTCATTGCAATGGCCTCGTTTACTCAATTTGGCTCTCGCTTCAACATATGTTGTTGGGGTGGGAAAATGGGGTCACGGTTTGGCCCATGTGGCCTCTGGTCAAGGGAAAGCAGAAGAAAACTATACATGATAGAGTTGCCATGTGTGAACGGATCGTAAATGAAGTATCGATGAATGCGGGAAGAGTTTGGGATTTGGATCAAAGAAACTCTCAGTTGATTTCTGTGGAAATTGTGACAAAGAGCATCAAGATCGAGACCAAAGCTACTGAATTGCAAGTGGAATTTGTTCTAAAAAAAGTGCATAGTGTCTGGGATGATACAATTTTGTCGAGTGGCCGATGGAATGGTGGTGAAATGGCTGTTGCTGATATTGTAAAAGGCATAGACTTTAGCAAATCCTACAAAAAAGAGATCAGCGGTTCAACGTCTGCAGATCATCCAAAGAAAAATTTGGCGACAGGACTAGATTATGGTGAAAGAGGGCCACATTTCAAGGGGCTTCCTAGAAATGGAGTGATAAGGAGTGTCAATGGAAGAATTGCTTTAAAAAACAACAACAAAATATGGTCAAATTACGTAGGGTCTCATTTCCATGGGGAAACACTTGGTGTTTTACATCAGGAGTGAATACAATGGGGGATCTTGGCATCTGGTGGTAAATGATCTATATATGTTGTAGTCAATTGGGTGGATGGTAGTAGATTCAACAGGTTTGGTCCAAGGAAAAAAGGCATTTCTAAAATTCTGTGTACAGGTTTGGTCCAAGGAACAGAGGTCTTTCTAAAATTGTGTGTATATGTTTGGTCCAAGGAACAGAGGCCTTTCCTAATATGCACACCACTGGAACCGTAGAAAGGGGAATTGAAATCGGTAAGTGTAAGATTGCTCCTTTTGTGGATATCGAATTTACCTACATATTTCCTTATTTTGCTGTCAAATATTTAATATTGTCTCAGTTCATTTTGGTGACCAAATGGATCTACAATTTTGTTTTGTATTGTTCAAATTCAATTAAAATTTAGTTTATCTTGATTGTTGGATTGTAAGCATCTGTCATAATACAATTATAAATCCAAAATAAATTAATAAATTGAATATTAAAAGTTAGGAATTTATGTGTAACTCTATAGATTGGGTTGTTCCTCTAAGTTAGGAGTTAGTTTAGGTAGCTCCTATATTGGTGTGTGTATGGTTGAGAAATTGTCTCAACCAAAGTTTCCAAGGTAGAACGCACTATCTTGAGACACAGTCTCCTCATCTATTTAATTGTAATGTTACATTCTTTTAATAATGAGAGAATATGTGAGGAAGCTGTGATGCTAAAGCCTTTCCGCCATGGCTGCGGTTGGGTATAAATCTATGTATTTTTATGTGTATAAATGGTGTATGATTATTCAACATGGATGGATATGGATATATTAATTTATTAAATTCTTCTATCATGTTTCTTTGTTCTTTTTAATGTCTAAATGGAAGCTTGACGAAAATACATATTTGGGTAGTGCATTCTCAGAAATCATGGACCACAAGACAATCAAATGGTCCCCATTATGTACATAATTGAGGAAGACAATCATGCCTGGTTTGGCTCTCATCTAAAGAGAATCTATCTCTCCTAAAGATAATCATTCTAGCTAAGATCTTCATAGCCAACTTTGATCTAAAAAGTTATTAGTATCCAGAATTGGAATGGATTAGCGGCATCCTTGTGAACATTTTCTATGCACCATATTTTCCTTAGACTGCCCGACATTCCTTTGTAACTGTTGGATTAGCCATTTTAGGAAAGCTGCCTTTCCAGCAAGGCGGGGAAATAGATAAGATATTCTATGAACATCAACCCATGCTCAAAGAACTCTGCAATGCTGTATTTCCACACAATATTCTTAGCTATGGTGATTTTGTGGCAAACCATGTAAAATATTTTTATTTAATTAGGGCACGAATTAACTTATCTATAATCACTACACTGTAAATTTTTTTTTTCGGACTAGTATATGATTTACTTCATCCCTAATCACTAGAAGGTTATAAAGATTCAACCAAAAGAAGAGTTACAAGAAATATTTCCTGTATGTTTTGTACAATTTTTCGGCTTACCTTAAGATTTATGATGATGCAGTATCACAGCCATTTAAATATCTCTCTTTGTATTTTCATCCCTTAAATCCCAAAGGAAATACAACCTTGTTCATTTCTTTCATATCATCTCAGAGTTCAGTGTTGGGAATAGTTGTATTGTCAGTAAATAGTTGATGTTTTTGAGAAGGAAACCTCATAAATAGTTCTTTGCATGAGTGTGAAGTAAATTTTCTTGCATCAAAAGGAGGAATGGCCAAATATGTCAAGGTAGGCTAGCCTTAGATGAGTGGTATGCTGAATAACAACTTTCACAACTGTCATATGTGTCACTCTCATTCTCCTTGGCATCATCATCATTATCTGGGCAACTCGCTCCTATTTTAGTGTCAAGTTCTTCTTCAACTTCCTCATTTAGTAATTTTACATCAGTTATGGGAAGAAACCAACCCATAGAAGGGACTATTTATCATCCCCTCTCCTCTTTTCCCACTAAGAGTAGATCCTCCTTAAAAGTGAGGGATACTTTGGGAAAGGGAAGTTATTTTTTTGTGCCTTTCAAAGATGCAAATAGGGAAGGTGACATGTCATCCCAAAAATTAAGGAAGTCGTTAAGGGAAGCCTCCATACATAATCTAAGGCAAACGAGGTTTGCGGTATTAGATTCAATGGGAGACATGCATATTTTGAGCCTGCACAATCTGGTATCTACTGGGGGGGCGGGGGGTCTAAAGAACAAGATTGTAAGGTTGTTGTAGATATTTGTTTGAGACATTTAAAGCGCCCCATGAAAGTTAATATGCTTGCAGTTTTAGTGAAGGTGTCATAATTTTGTAAAGTCTACTAATGTTACCCTTTCCATCAAATCTAGTGATAACATACTAGTACCATAACTTATATTTTGATGAAACTGTTTCAGCATCACAAAATCTCTGGGTATCAGACGGTCGCCATTCCATTCATTTACTACCATTTCCTAAAGTGGATGCATCTCATTGTGAGGCTAACAAAGATATTGCTGACAAGAAGCTTCTATAGATCTCAGGTTTTTCTATACAAACTTATTGAATAAGGTGATGTTGGTTAATTTTTTGAGGAAAATGCTTGTAGCCACATTCTTAAAATCTTAGTTAACATGCCAGTTTTGTATTTTTCAATGCATCTATGAAACGAGTTAAATTTTCATAGAGAAAAAATTCATTTATAGAGTTAACTGATTCCACTGAGCTAAATGTTTGGGACAACGGTAAGAAAACATTTTATTTCATTTCCAGTAATGATGGACAAGACACAATGATTTTCAATAGAGAGAAGAAGATTGAAATGCATTTACATAAAAATGCTAATTTGATGTTTTATTTCTTTGGAGGTCATTCAAAGTTCTTGAATGGTGCTACAAAGGCTAAATATATTATGTTGAAAAAGACGGCATATGTATTCAATAAGATTTTTATTGGGTGTTGTGGCAGTTGACCAAGCAATGTTTCTCAGTGAGCCTGTTCGTGCTTTATCTACAATATCTGTAAATGAAACATTGGTATTAAGTCATTAACATAAGGTAGGAGGAAAAATTACTGATTATTGGCAGTAGATGTAGGATAGACCCAATTATTGCAAGAGTTATATTTAGCTTTTCATATTATATGCATTTAAATACTGGCTGTATTTAATTATTGGTTGGTGTTTGCAGGAAGTATTACTACATATTTTATAGTTGGAAGTTGATATCTCATTATTAATGTGTTTTCTATTTTTTTTGGTTGGGAAGATTGTTAAGCCTTGACTGTATGCCTTCGAATGTGATCTATGTCTGCATAAGCCTTCTTGTGAATTGTTATGTTTATGGTTATCAACTCGATCTCCAATTTTGTCTTGTATTTTCCAAGGTTAAAAATTGTTCAAATTCAATTAGAATTTAGTTAATCTTCTTTGTTTGTTGGATATAGCTATATTAATTTATTAAATTCTTTTGTCATTTCTTTTTTCCTTTAATATCTAAATGGAGCTTGATGAAAATAAACATTTGGGTAGTGCATTCTTAGAAATCGTGGAGCCACAAGGAAATAAAATGGTCCCCCTTATGTATGTAAGTGAGGAAGACAATCATTCCTAATTTGGCTGTGGTTTTAAGGGAATCTATCTCTCCTAAAGATAACCATTATGGCTAAGATATGCATAGCCAAATTTGATCTAAAATGTTATTATTTCTCACAATTGGAATGGATTAGCGGCAACCTTGTGAATGTTTTCTATGCACCATCTTTTCCTTATAATGCCTGACATTCCTTCCTGCCTATTGGATCAGCCATTTTAGGAAAAATGCCTTTCTAACAAGGTGGGGAAACAGATAGGATATTCTATCAACATCAACCCATGCTCAAAGAACTCTGCAATCCTGTATTTCCACACAATATTCTTAGCTATGGTGATTTTGTTGCAAACCATGTAAAATATTTTTATTTAATTAGTGCATGAACTACCTTATCCCTAATCACTACACTGTAAATTTTTTTGTCATATTAGTATATGATTTACTTGATCCCTAATCACTTTATTTTTATAAAGATTCAACCAAAAGAAGAGTTACAATAAATATTTCCTGTATGTTTTGTATAATTTTTCGACTTACCTTAAGATTTATGATGATGCAGTCTCACAGGAATTTAGATATTTCTCTTTGTATTTTCATCCCTTAAATCCCAAAGGAAATACGACTTTGCTGATTTCTTTCATATCAGCTCATAGTTCAGTGCTAGGAATAGTTGTATTGTGAGTAAATAGTTTTGATATATGATGTTTTTAAGAAGGAAACCTCGTTAATAGTTCTTTACATGAGTGTGAAGCAAAGTTGCTTGCATCTAAAAGGAGGAATGACCAAATATGTCATGGTAGGCTTGACTTAGATGAGTGGTATGTTGAGCAACTACTTTCACAACTATCATATATGTCACTCTCATCCTCCTCAGTATCATCATCATTATCTGGGCCACTTGCTTCTCTTTCAATGTCAGGTTCTGCTTCAGCTTCCCCATTTAGTAATTTTCCATCAGTTATGGGAAGCAGCCGGCCCATATAAGGGACTATTTATTCTCCCCTCTCCTCTTTGCCCACTAAGAGTAGTTCCTCCTTAAAAGTGAGGGATACTTCAAGAAAGGGAAGTTATTTTTTTGTGCCTTTCAAGGATACAAACAGGGAAGGTGACATGTCATCCCAAAAATTAAGGAACCCATTAATCAGGGAAATTTTAGGGGATAATATTCGTGGGTGGGATAATTTTCCATATTATTTCCAAAAAAATTATTCGCTAATTTCTATTTTTTTCTAAAACTGATTCGCCTATATTTTATAGTATGAAATTATTTTACCCTAAAAATCGCCAAAAAAATATATAGAGACTATATAAAATTATTAGAAATTTTATTATATTTACAAAAATATCTCCAAATATTTTATATATTACATATTATGGAGTAGTGGGATTCACCAAGGTTTCTAAACATTAAGATAAATTTCCATCCTTAAAATTTTCCCTACCGTTAAGGGAAGTCTCGATACATTCTCTGAGCCAAACGAGGTTTGTGGTATTGTATTCAATGGGAGACATACATATTATGAGCCTACAAAATCTCATATCTACCTGGGAGGGTCAGAAAGAACATGATCATGATGTTGGTTGTTTGAGACATTTAAAGTGCCCCATGAAATTTAATATGCTTGCAGTTTTTCCGGAGGTGTCATCATTTGGTATGTGCTACTACAGTTACCCTTTCCATCAAATCTAGTGATAACATACTAGTACCATCACTTATATTCTGATGAAACTGTTTCAGCATCACAAAAGCTCTAGGTATCAGATGGTCGCCATTCCATTCACATACAGTCATTTCTTGAAGTGGATGTGTCTCATTGTGCGGCTGACAAGGATATTGTTGAGAAGAAGTCCCTACAGCTCTGAGGTTTGTCTGTACAAAATAATTTACTAAGGTGATATTAGTTCTTTTTTTGAGGAAAATGCTTGTAGCCATAGTCTTAATATCTTAGTTAACATGCCAGTTCTGTATTTTCCAATGCATTTATGAAACGAGTTAAATTTTCATAAAGAACACATTCAATTATAGATTTCACTAATGTCGTTGAGTTAAATGTTTCTAACAGTGGTAAGAAAATATTTTCTTTCATTTCCAGCAATGATGGATAAGTCAATATGATTTTCCATAAAGAGAAGAATATTGAAATGCATTTCCTTACGAATGCTAATTTGATGTTTTATTTCCTTGGAGGCCATTCAAAGTTCTCAAATGGTGCTACACAGGCTAAATATATTCTGTTGAAAAATATGGCATATGGAATCACTAAGATTTTTATTGGGTGTTGTGGAAGTTGACCAAGCAATGTTTCTCAGTGAGCCTGTTCGTGCCATATTTTCAATGTCTGTAAATGGAACATTGTGTTAAGTTATTAACACAAGGTAGGAGGAAAAATTATTGATTACTGGAAGTAGATGTGGGATAGACCCAATTATTGCAAGATTTATAGTTAGCTTTTCATATTATATGCATTTAAGTACTAGCCCATTTAATTATTGGTTGGTTTTCTCATTTGATATTTCTTGTTTTGCAAGAAGTATTACTGCATATTCTGTAGCTAGAAGTTGATACCTCATTATTAATGTGCTTTTTGTGTTTTCCGGTTGGTAATATTATTCAACCTTGATTGTATGCGTTCGAATGTGCTATATGTCTGCATAAGCCTTCCCATGAATGGATTTTTAGTATGCATGCCTTCCTTTGGTATGGTTGAAATGGGCTCTCTAAAATGGTTTCAAGAGTGGTTGTTGTATTTATTTTGTACATTCATTGGTAGATGAAATATCATTTATCCATAAACATAATTCCTTTGTTTGACATCTGTTATCTGAAATGGATCTAAATAACTCCAAACTTAGAAAAAAGGAAAATTCTTGCGAAAGTGTGAAGTCAATGGTCACCTTGAATATCAAAGGCCAAATGACACACGAAGATGAAACAAATTTTTTGATTTTTGCCATTTTAAGTCATCTCTATAATATAGGATGTTTGTTTCATATAATAACAACCCAAGAGATTGAAAAATTGAAGCTTGGGAAAAAAAAATCAGGCCTGTCCATGGTGAACAAGGATTGTCTCGCAGTCAAAGACTCAAGGCCATTGCCTGCAAAATATTTCCAGTGAGTAAGAATACATGAAATCTCTGATGTAGAGTGTATATCCCCAACCATGAATAGAATTCATCAAATGCTGGTTTTTTTAAGTTGGGTTTTGTTGGGTGAATTCTATTTTTTATGATGCATTGAACTGTCATGAGAGCACGTACGATACAAATCACATGACTACTCTCTTAAATTTTTCCATTATTTCCCTAGGTGTTTGGATTGGTTCCATCTTTAATTGAATTGATGCTTTTGAAGCTACAATTCTTATTTCAATTGCTCTGTTCACTGGTTAGTCAATTGGTACTTTTACTTATGATTTTTCTTGGGTTGGTGAATTAATATTGTGCCCATATAATGTTCAATGTGTTCATTTCTTGTGCACTGAGAACCCAATTTTTTTTTCATTTGCCTAATTCATTGATCTATGGAAGTGCTACGGTATGGCTCCTTGAACATGTTGATGGTTGACTTACAACACTCTTATTAATGCATTGGAATCGAGGAATGGTAGTTACAACTATGGCATCGTTGATTTCGTAAAACATTGTTATTGAGCCTTTCCATAGCCATGCACTGCCCTTTGTGTATTTACTAATTACATACAAAGAAAGTCATTTAAATAAACCAAATTTATACATTTAGCTAATGACTCATGGATGTGTGACGAGTGTCTTGAGGAGATGATTTTTTTCACGGGAAGTGGTATATTTGTATTGATTTAGCAAAATGCAATCAGATCTACTACATAAGTGAGCTATCTTTGAAAGGTGCTATATCTAGACATTAGATTCGATATTCCATCTAACCCTTTTGGAAGAAATCCATGTAGAGAGAGGGCACCCAAGTCTACAGGAGGAACAAAGGATGTACAGAGTGTTTGCAAAAGGGAGACACGGATGAAGTCCAAAGAAAAAAGTGATCAGATAAATGCTGTCTCTTGCCAGTGGTACTATTGTTGGTTGTGAAAGTAGAAATACAAATCCCAAGGACGTAGAAAAGGAGATTATTTTCATAGGAACTGATATATTTAGTACCATGTTTGGCTTAGCTACTAATAAAACTGCGAAAATCAATTCTGCAGAAGTGAAGTCCCAAATTGATACTGAATTAATAGACAAGAAACACTAGTAACCTATGGATATTCACAAAGCTATTCAAAATAGTGACATGATAGAGTCTTCTGTTGACCTAACACCAAAGCATCAACATTATATCCAAACTATTAACAATGGCGGTACTCTTGAGCCAACTACACACGCTGGAATTTCTTAGATGTACCCATAGAACCCTAGAAATTGTTGTAGAACTGAACCTATTACATCAAAGGATGACTTCTTCTGTGCTTTTTGTCAAGTTTCTGGAAACTCAGAGGCGATTTTATATTGAATTTTTTTTCAAGTGTGGATAGATTTGAAATTGTGTGTTTCTCCAAGTTGCTAATTAATAATGCATGTTCTAGGCGGCAGGGTAGATGATGCATTACAACAATGGGAGTTCTGTAACAAAGAAAAAATAAATTCCATCAAAAGTTATACATGTGCATAAGCTCCGTGCTGAATGGTATGCAATTAGAAAATAAGGTTCCATTTGTTTTTGCAATTTCTTTTTTGTGAGTGTTTAGTTCATTTTTACTATTAAATTTTAATACAGGAAAGAAATTCTAGTATATCCTTTAGAATGATTATTGTTTACATAATCTACATTGCTTATGTTTAATGCTTCTTTCAAATTTAGCATGGATTTATATTCTATTAAAATTATCCTTATTGTTAAATTTTAATATAGAGAAGCCATTCCAAAATACCCTTCAAAATGGTTATTGTCTACATAGTCTATGTTGCTTGTGTTTAATTCCTTCTTTCAAATTTAGCATGGTTTTATATTCTATTAAAAATTGGATGAATTATGGGCACTAGATCTCTATTTCAAGGATGACTGTGTAATGAATATGGAAGCAGAGGTAGCAAGAGTTACCAAAATCAAATGCACTCTCTGTGGACTCAAGGGGGTTGCTATGTGCTTTTGTTTCACAATGTGTCACAGGAGCTTTCATTTCCCATGTACCCTTTCTACTATAGAATTCATATGGGGTCTCGTAAGAGTTTAAAAACTGGACTCTTAAGTCCTCTTGAAGAAAATTCTTTAGGTATTATAGACAAAAATTGAGAGGGGTTTCTCAATTTTTGTTTACCATGTTTTCTGCAGAATAATTTATAATGCTCTTCCCTGCTCATTCATCACGCTAGTTTCCAAATGAAAGGAGATCATCCATAAGCTCAAAGTGCAGCAGTTCCCTACCAAGAAGGGGACAACACTTTTCTTATAAGGGAACACTGGCTAGGTTATATTGTAAACCTTCTTTTAAGTTATGCATTTGATTTTAAACCTCAATTCTATATTTGATTTCACTTACTGTCTTTTCACCCCTTCAACACTTTCAGAGGAGACAAAAAACCTGGTATACATCAAGCCGAGGAAGGTTTCAAAGCAATTCAAGATTGGACATGGCCACTGGGACAACCATGCAAATGGGTTCATTGTGGTTCTGCATTGGATTCTACTCAGAAGGTATTGCATGTGTTCACCTTTAAAGCTTTAAAGGATGCTACCTCACTGGAAGAGCACCTGCTTTATAAGAAGGATGTCGGTGGTTCGATTCCACTGTGTCCTAATATGAATTAATCATTGATATTGTACTTTATTTTTAATTAAATACTTTTAATATTGGTTTATTTCAATGGTGAGATATTTTCTAGATTTAATATTTTATATTATCTCTAAAGAGAAAAAAGTGTTGTTGTATTATCTTTGAATGCAATTTTTTATTGTATCTATAGAGACAATAATTAGGATCAAAGAAAATGTCTCTTTAAAGACAATATTTCTTTGATCCCAACTATTGTCTCTAGAGAGACAAAAACGAAACTATCTCTTGAGAGACAAAAATGTGTGTTATATATTATCTTTATAGAGACAATATTTTAAGACAATTTAATTGTAAGATGATTTAATTTGAGACACCCACTTAAAGACAATATTTAAGACAATACAAATTTTTTTTTTGTTTCAATTTAAGACAATTTTCCCAGAAATTGTCTTAAATATTGTCTTAAAACCCCCCTTTGTGTTGTAGTGAATAATATACTCGATTCCTAAACACTAAATAAATAAGTGAAGTTAAGAGTTAATTAACAAAAGTAAAAAGGAATAAATTAAGAAAAAGTTAAACTAAGAAACTATATAAATAATTAAAGGTAACAAAAAGGTAAGTTAAACTAAGAGAAACACTAAAAGTAAGTAAAGCTAACAACTATAAAGTTAAACTAAGAGAACACTAAATTAAGTAAAAGTTAAGTTGCATGTTGATACAATGAACATGTGCATGTGGTTCTCATTCCATTCTTTGGTATATTTAATATACATTGAGGAAGATTCAAAGATAATTATTTCATCCATTCTCTAGAGAGAAAGGTAATTTTAGGGAAAGTATTCCCTCGTAGTAGTACGTTGATTGAGGGATCGGGGTTGGCTAGCTGTGGAAAGATTATGTGCAGCTGAGCCTATGGTTGGGTGGAGAGTTGTCCCCAAAAATTTGTTGCGGTTAGCAGGATTCAAATAGTGTTGAAATTTGGAGTCTCAAGTGAGGAATATCGCCATTATAGGTAAGTCATCTTTGCTCATGTTTTTGAAATTTCTATGATGATTAGTTAAACAATTTTTGTGTTGATTATTAGTTGCATATTTGATATAATTAATTTCATGATAAATTTGAGGTTGTTAGATTCACATGTTAACTTGGCTGCTACATTCAAACCAATTTTCCAACTCAATACTTGTGATGAAGGAGTTGAAGGTGGGCATGGGAGTGAAGAAGTGGAAAAAGGAAAACGAGAATGAATTCGTCATACCTTAGGAGATTGAGAAAGCGTAATGGCTAGAACCTGATATGGAAAAGAAGAAACACAGTAGCGTACTCCATTGTTCGCGTAAGGACGGATGGGAAAGTGTTGCCATTTCGGTGGATTGAGATTGAAAGAGGGGACTCGGCTTCACGATTCTCTTCATCCTCCTGGGGAAATGCATGGTCATTATTTGAAGCCTCATTGGGCACCTTTTCTTTTTCCCGGGGAAATGCGTGGTCATCACTTTGAAGGAAGAGGAACGATTTATATCGCTTGCCCGACAGTAGCACCCGTGTGTAAGAAGAACAGACAGATAGACTATTGTGTTGATTTACGCAAGAGTTATAAAGGTTATACCCATGAATTTAGAGATTTTTCCATAGATTGGAAAAATTCAGAGATGTGGAGACACTCATCTTCCATTCCCAACCATATTAAATAATTGGTGTGAGTGTTCGAAATTGAGTTTCGTATGTGTAGAAGTATGTATGTCTTTATACGTCTTGTCAATGGAGAAAAGATGTTTTCTCGGTGCTCATTTCGATGTGTTAAACTACTTGAAATTTTCAGTTAAAATATTGTGAGAGAACTTTTATACAACTTGTTTCATTGTCACTTGGTGAAGTGCTTAATTTTATTGGCATTTAATTGGCTTTACATGATGATTCACCAAGAGAGTGGTTTTCTTTCACCTTTACTAAACTAGAAGTGACCCCAACCTTAACAATATAATGGATATGATGTCACTTAGGTTGACTGAAGTTGAGGAAACAACGTCAAAGCATAAAAAAACCTTAAAAAGAAATGATTCTAGATGAAAATTCAATGTATATTATTGAAAATCAATTTTCCAATCAAATTAACATGTTGTCAAGCTATGTAAATAAAACTAAATAATAGAGCAAATCACTAACAATGATGAAGCATAACGTGTTATCTTACTTTTAAATACACTAAAAGGCTTTCAACATTTTTTATCTTACTTTTAAATACACTAAAAGGCTTTCAACATTTTTTTAAAAATCTAGATGGATATTGATATCAATCTTTATATAAGAGTTTTCATATTTAATGATTTAGTTTTCCAAGATAATCTTCTCAAATCATGTATTCCTTTAGTGAGACAATTGCTAGTTTAAAAAATATATATAAATACACATAAATGAAGAATATATCAATTTATAACCTATAAATAAAACATATAAAACATATATATTAAGGAAAATTTGGTGAAAAAGCTATTCAAGGGGAGAGTCGTGAGTAATACCAAATAATATGAAAATCTGCTTGATGGAGCATACAAAAGTGGAGTGATCGAGTTATCCCAAACAGGTAAGAGCGTTACGTAGCGTACCTATCGGGGGATAGCAATGCAAGTAGCATGGCGTAACAATGTGTCAGTTCGGAAGGGAAATGGTAGTAGTAGTTTCGATAGCTAGATATCTGCTAGTTGTGGGTCATTTGTAGTTGTTCATATGTTTTTCCTCTCCCACTTCATGTACGCAGCGCTTAACTACTCTCAATTCCAGCAAACGGTGACGGTGGAACTGAAATCGCTAATAATCTATCTTGACACCATTTCATATCATTTTAGGGTTGAGCTTATTAGCAACCCAGAGTAGGGGACTGATTGGTCTTTCCCATCTTTTGAGTTCTCCTCTTGTTTTTCGTTTTTACAGTTTATTAGCCTAATATTCAAGTAAAAAAGAGAATTTGTTTTTTGTTGTTGTAGAATTGATACACAACAAAGTAACATAAAAACCGTGGCAAAAATCATAGTGGGAAAATGAGTATAACACGAAATAAAATGAAATATGATTGGAAATCATGTTTACGATTGCTGAATCCTTTGGTTTTCGGATTGCTGAAGGCATTACTATTTTGGTATCAGCCCGTTGATGGGAAGTATCGAATGAAGGTTTGACGCGTTGTAATTCGGATCACCATCTGTGCATCGAACAGATATGCAACTCTCACGAAATTATCCACCCAGATTCCAATCAGAAAAAATCTTGTTGTATACTCTGTATGGTCGTTGTCATGAACCAGGGATATTGGGTTGTAAGGCGGATGAGGATGTGAAGTAGGGTTTCCAGTTGACCAGTCGAGATTAGAAGAAGTACCTCAATTCTGAACGCGGTCTTCTCCGCTGAATCCCAAGAGCGAGACAATTGTATTACATTTCGCGTTTGCCTAGCTTCAGGTAGTCGGCAGTGAAAATTTGAATTGAAGTAGTGGGAACATTAACAGGGAATCGAAATTCCCCTCCATTGGGACCAGGGTTGAAGCTAGTAATTAGGGTTAGATGGGGTAAATAGGGTTTCATATTAAACAGATTATTTTCTAGATAAAAGAATTTTCAGATTAATCACATTATTAGGATTAGGTCTACGTTTGTAACCAGCTAATGTGATTTATCCTTAGGACAAAGTAGTTCGAAAAGTCGACCTAATCTTAATAATGTGATTAATTTTAAAGTTCTTTTATCTACGTTATAGATAACAAAAATCTTAAATCTAATAAACCAATTATTATTTACAACGAAAGTAGCTGTTAAGGTTTTGAACATGTGAAGCTAGTGGAAACATTAACAGAGAATCCAATTTGACCTTTGTTAGGGTTTTGAACTTGTGAAGCGAGTGGGAACATTAACAGAGAATCCAATTTGACCTTTGTTGGCACCAGGGTCGAAGCTGTCCATGGACTGTAACTAAGACTTCGCATTAAACATAATATTGTTTGCGTTGAAGCAAACTATTAGGGCTTGGACCTTGTGAGACATTTTTCCATCTATCCACAATCGAAACAAACTGTTAGGGCTTGGACCTTTTTCCATCTATCCACAATCAAAGCCCAGACCATAGTGGGTCAATATTGGATCAGCCTTATATAAACATCCTGAGGCGTTCAATCATTCCAATATCTAAAGCTGAGAGACAAATCTACACACAACGTCTTCGGAACGAGTGTCCCGGGAAAGGGATCGAGGAAGAAGACGTGTTTTCCAACGTTTCTTTAGTTGTTTAACATTTTAGAACATGATCTTTCTACGTCTTTCGCCATTCGGTCGAAGCAGGGTCCGATGTAAGTGAACAATGCAGTTTTCTTCCCTGTATTGTTTCATTCTGCATTTTTGAACGGTGAGACAGGAAACCTCAATATAGCTTTAGCGCTAATGACCGCTATGCCCTTTCATAGTTGTTTGTTATTTTAAATTTTCAAGCATATCTCAAGATACCTTTATTATGGACATATTTCGAAGTTTTCACAAACGGAACGTAATTTTTGATGCGTTTTTTTAATGTGAGGATACGTTGTGTGCCATATATGGTAGAGATCCTATATTGACGGGAATAACCTGAAATAGGGAATAACTTGATATAGGAAGCGTAAGAGACAAAGGTTCGTAGTATATATATATATAGATATAGGTATCACAATATGTGTAAGTCTATTGATTTTAGGTTTTGATCGGTAATGGTGTATTATTGATTTCTTTTAGTTGTGGATTTTAGTTTTTTATTTATAATGGTGCATTATATATTTTTTATGGGTAAAGTTTCTGTAAAGTGAAAATTTATTTAATTTTAAAGGCAATTATTTCTGAATGATGTAGTTTTTTTTGGTAGTTTAATTGAAGAGATCATGAAAATAAAACGTTAGGTGAAATATGTTATAATTTCATATCTCTTATCCAAAAGAAAGGATATATAGCGGTAGAATTATCACGAACGAGCCTAGCTCATTTGTTAAGTTTCCATTCCATTTATAAATAATGTTATAAAATTTATTTATTAAAACTGTAATTTACAATATTATAAGATCTATTTATTTGAAGGAAAGAATAAAATTTTGTAATGATATAATAAAAATGAAAATTAATGAAATTTTTTTATCAAATGTTACTATTAGTATAGATAACTAGATGAATAAAATAAATTTTGGAAGAAAGTAATAAAATAAATTTATGTAAAATAAAATGTTTTTAAATAACAAAGAAATTTTTTCCAATTAAAAAAAAAGTCTTAAATTCAATTCTTTCCATAAAAATTACATTTTG
Source organism: Pinus albicaulis (assembly GCA_034641835.2). NCBI lineage: Eukaryota > Viridiplantae > Streptophyta > Pinopsida > Pinales > Pinaceae > Pinus > Pinus albicaulis. The sequence goes on from JAXQQM020072890.1 coordinate 51,357, forward strand.
GTTGTAAAGTTCAGGAGCTTATTCTTGAGACTTTTGGAAAGCCCCACAAAAACGCCGTAAAAATGTTAAGGCTTGCCCAGAAGCATGTATGACTTCAGCAATTTAGAAATTTAGTAACAAAGGAATTAATAAAAGTTTCCATAAAATATATTTAACATTAAAAACGAAAAGCATGCGTTAGTTCAAGAATTTAGAAATTTAGTAATAAAAGAATTAATAAAAAATTTCGTTAAAACTAACTTTATCGTTAAAAAAATTAAAGCATTCACACCACCGACATTGATGCATTTAACTGAGATTTATGAAAAAAATATTAAAAAGGAAAGATGAGAGCTTTGACTCTTTAGGATAAGAATTTTGGTAAGGAAAATAAACGTTGTCAATTTAATATTCAATGAAGTCACATGACAGTCATACCGATTTATAAATATGGTTATATATATATATGAAACTATACATCATATTTAATAAGCTTCTGTACTAAATTATTTGGTATAATTTAAAAAGGAGGATAGGTAAATGGAAAATACCTAAACAGAGTTAGGTCTATTTGTCTAAATTATTTTAGACTTAATCATTAAAAAATCAAACACTTGAACACCTCATATCTTGAAAATTATTTCCTAAAATTGTTGGCAAAAAAGAATGAGAGAAAGGTAATAATCGCTATTTTTACTTTGTGGATTTTTCTCAAGTCTTTAAAACATTTAACATTATTTAGTTTCTTTATAAATATATTGAAAAAATAGATTAGAGATTTTTTCTCAGGCCTTTAAAACATTTAATATTATTTAGTTCCTTTATAAGTATATTGAAAAAATATATTAGAGATTTTGAAAGGGAAATATTTAATTAAGACACATGATAGTGATATTTATCTATCAAATATTTATAGAAATTGTTATATATGAAAAGCTACACATTCATCATAACCTGTAAGTCTTTTTATTAAAACATTTTGCATCATTTTAAAAAGAAGATAGGTAAATAGAAAATATCTAAATTTATTTAGGTATATTTTTCTAAATGTATTTAGACCTAATCATTCAAAAATTATTCATAGCTTGAAAATTGTTTCCTAAAATTGTAGATGACAAAGCATAAGGGAAAAGTTATAATAGCTATCTTTACTTTGTGGATTTTGCTTAATCTAAATCCTTTAAAACCGCTAACATTATTTAGTTTCTTTATAAATGTATTGAAAAATTAAACTAGGAAGTGTGAAATATGAATATCATTCTAGGAAATTATACTTTATTATTGTTTATTTTTACAAATAATTTTGTCATTGAAAAACGTAAAAAAAAATTAAAAATATTTTGATAAGTTGATAAAATTTTCGTTTACGTTACCCAAAAAAAAATTAAAGTTATCGTGATAAAATTAAGGTCAAACTATTGACAAAGTTGAATTATTGGAAAGATAGCTCCTTGGAAAATATTCTGATATTAAATTGATTATATAGATAATCAGAACTATCGAAAGACGTATAACAGGAGGAGGAGGTTCGAAAAACATTTATTTTACATAAAAATAGTATTGGCATTTTTTATTTATATTATTTTAAAAAAATTAATAAAAAATTAATTATAATTAAATGTTTAAAAAATAAAAATAAAAAAACTAAAATACATTTATTAATTATAAATCTATTAAAATAAATTAATTCTTAAAATATGATATTAAAAATAAAAATTAATGGATGAACCATATAGTAAAAGGAATAGAGTTATTTTTAAATCTTAAAGCTAATTAATTAATATAAGTATTAGCTATATAAATGTGAATTTTTTTGGTAGACAGTAACATTTTGTATTACTGAAAAGGAAAAATTACATGGATATTACATTCATATCCTGAGCTTTCTGAGGTCGTGTAGATGAGGAGAGAGTTGAGCATTTTTTAGGATACATAAGATCGATTGTTTACTCACATAGCTCTAGAGAAGTGAAATCAACATCAACAAAATCTGAACATTGAGGATGTTGTAAGACAAACAAGATGATTACATAAACAATAAGGATCAATAAGCATCCCATAAAGCAAATACAAAACTACAACTATAATTCCAAGGGTTTATCCATTGGCTTAACGACCCATCGCCAAAGTCAACCATAACAACAAATAGTAAAACACCAAAAGTATGAGACAAAATTGAAACCATGCTAGCCACATCGTCCAAAAAAGGATTCTCCTTGTAATTTATCTTCCTCAAAGAACTTTACCAACATACCTAGAGGTTCGCCATTGTCACGACTGAAACACTAGAAAATATCGAGAAAGAAAATAATAGAGTTGATATACCATACTAGTTGCAAATATCAATGAAAATATAAGATACCGATAATATGAACTACATAACCCTACTCAAAATAAACCATAGTGCATCCAGAAACACCCCCAATTCGACCAACTATCTTCACTTATCCCTCTACATGTGTGCAATAAAATCGTCAATAACCTCAAAACTAGCTTGACAGAAGAGAGCCAAAATTATAATACTTAATAGGTCTGGAGTACTATCAACAGGTGGATTAGTTGGGACTCCAAAAGGATCAGTCAGATCCTTTGATGCGAAATCTGATGCCACATAGATCTCCACACAACTCAAGTGACAGTCATATTCATTGAGGCAATACATGATATTCTTAAAAATTTCCTTATTGTTATCTAATTTAGAAAAAAACATAATAATTGTCAACTTGTTTGTCCTCGAATATGAAGCATAAGAGAGTTTCCATTTGTTGGTGCAGAGATAGACAATGCAAGAAATACAGCCAACTTTTTTAAAACCTTCTTGGGTCATGAACCCATTTCAAAATACGTCATCAAACTTTTGAGTCACAATGGTAGGGGTGATCCACATACTTTCTTGATTCCAACAACAAAATTTCCCTATGCACTTCAAAATGAACTAAATAAAAATAAGATTCCAATGAGTCCCACACAATTGGATGACCATGTTTAACACTTACATTACCTATGTCACCTCTTCTACTCACCATTTTCCGATGATGAGGCATGGTAGCTAGAGTAAGAGAATAAGGAAAACAATTAGTGAGGGAGCCATGATCAGCAAAAATAGAAAAAGGATCTAAATCCTACTGAGATACAACAAGGCCATCCCACAAATTCCATAACAAGGGCCCAAATTAAACGATAGTTTTCAATTTACCACACTCTAAAGATATAAACCATGGAAAACCCTTCCAAGAAGACACCACTCCACAACTGATAAAACTCAAACAAGGCACAAGCCCAAGCCTAATTCTAAGACAAATAACATAAAATTTGTGAATCCAAACATGAGGAAATGGTTGAAGTCCATAGTTGGGTAAACAGAGCCCCAATTCACTAGCACAGGGAGAAGCAAAGCCTTACACAAGGAAAATCTTCACAAAACCTAAATTGCATAGTGAACCTCCAACCGAGCAATTAGAAAATCCCTAGTTATAAAGTCACACAAAAAAATGACTAGGATAGCAATAACCACAAACTAGAATTGTTCAGCGATATGAAATTCATGTGAAATTGTGATCCAAAAGAAGCGAGTTTGAATTAAAAAAACACCAACTCAAAAGTAGGCTCATGCTCTGTGACATACAAATATAGAATGAAAAACAATGACTCCACGCTCTGACCAACATGCATATACTCTCAAATTAGAAAAATTCTCTACCACTAGAGCTTAATTATCACGAGGCAATGAAAAGTGAGAAACAAGCGATCGAGAGTGTACAAATCTCATTGCACCATAAAACCAGAAGTTGGAGAGTGAGGATTTCACCTCACCTTCACTGCTTTGTGCAATGTACCTCTTCCACCCCATATCCACACTCATGCATTTATATTGAAGGGACATTGTGTTAAAAAACCAATTCAACTTACTTCATATGTGCCACACCATGGCCAAACACTGACAATTATATGACCATCCCTCCTTTCAAGAGAATTTCATTCTCTCCCTATATCACACCCCCATTGAGGATTTGTTTTTCCTTCTTTAACAAATTATATATAGTCCACATTTCATTAGCCCAAGTAGTTCAAGGCCAGGGTTCGTCCAAATTTAAAGCCTTTAATCGGTACCCCATTTTGTCCAAGATATATGCAACCTTGTTCCCTCATCTTCTAGTATGTCGAATTATTAGATACTCCAACTTATCAATCAAATTAGTCATGTTAAGCACAACCCTATCCAATATCCAAATAGTTGTAGTATTTATAGTAGCTTCAAGAATGATCTACGTTGGCAAAGCTTTAATGCCACATGTTAATGTTAGGTTGTTGATCTGGGTCCATTAGCTTCCGAATTCACCCATGATGTTTTACTTCTGTGATGTTGTTAGAATTGTAAAAGAGAATAGAAGAACACATATGCATGCTTAAGCAAGAGGATACAAGACAACCATCATCAACATAAAACCACAAGACGTTGATAACGGAGTTCACCTGGTGTGGGCTACGTCTCTGGGCCCAATGTGAAAATGGGATAGACTGCTTCATATAGTGATGGAAATGGGAAGATGTACCTGGATGATGTTCATACAAGGATGTGCCCTCAACATGAGTGGCTTCTCTCTCCACGATACATTCCACTACAGGAACTCTCACTCACAATGGACATCCTATTAGCATGACATAGTCTCACATGAAGCAGAACAAGATCTTCCAACATGCATCAAGAAAGGACCTAGAAATCATAATACTAGCACATCAAAAAAAGGAACATGACTAAACTACATATACCTGAACCCATTGACTTGGTTGAAGAAGCGGATGCTCAAATATTGTATCGTCGAACTCATGGCATCGGGGGACATAGAATCAATTGTCCACACTTCAGAATCAAACACCGTCACTCTAATCTGGAAAATGGTCGAAAGATGGGAAGCTCTGCTATTGAAACATACATCACCATTGGATTCCTGTCGTCAAGAGGTGTAAAATCAACATAAATTTTGTCAAAAATGGACTCTTAAGTTCTAGGCCTCAACGAATCTTCTTGATGCCCTCAAGATTACCTAGGGCATGGTTCACTGCCTCCATGGCTCGTGGTTCCACCTAGAAATAAAAAATAATGTATTTCTTGAACTCCATGCTCTCCTCTACCTGGACACATTTGCGATGAGGGTTCTTATATCTTTGAGTGGGCGGAGTTGAAAAAGTGACACCTTAGTGCATTGGTTGTGGGCGTAGTTGATAAGGCAGAGATCGAGGGTTCCAACCCCACTGAACCCACCCATTTTGGTGCGTTATGTATTATTTTGGCACCATCACATTTTTTTTGGTTTAAATGTGGTTTGAATTGAATCATTGTTGGGTGGTTGTGAGAAAAACCGGTGGGAGCTAGCCACGTGGGCTGGGCGAGTTCGAGCCCCGATGGTCTCGACATATAAACACGGAAAATTTTAGGGGCTAATATTCGTAGGTGGGATAGCTTTCCATGTTTTTTCCAGAAACAAATTCGCCAATTTCCATTTTTTTCTGAAATGATTCGCCCAAAATTTATAGTCCACCATTATTTTACCTTAAAAATCGCCAAAATATTATATCAACTAATATAAAATCACTGAAAATATAAATATTTCTACACAAACATCACCAAAATTTTTACAATTTGCATATTAGGGACTAGTAAGATTTGCTAAGGTTTCTAAACTTTGAGATAATCTTCCATCCTTAAAATTTTCCCTGCATATAAGGTGGCGATGTATTTTTTTAGGCACTGGTGGTCAGGGTATGCTACACGCGGCCCTATCCCAACTATGATATTTGTTATAATACACCATATATATAGTTGTCATGGGTGGAGGGAGCGACGGGGTTCATGGCCCGCCGCCACATAATTTTCACATTTTTGTTAGAATATGGATTGATGGGGGTGGTGGGGGTCATGTCCTGCCACCCTTTTTTTATTATTTTTTTGTTATTTAAAACAGAAATGGTCTTTTTTTATTTTAACGAAAATAAGGGTCATTAGAAAATTTTACAAAGGCATAATTTCGCTTGTTATCAGGAGCTCGGTTCCCAACCGGTTGACGGTGAATTTGGGGGACAGTTAAACCTGGCCTACTGCCCAACATTGACCAAAACTTTGACTCACTATAACTTCTCCATAAGGGCTCGAATGGGAGATTTGTTCACACCGGTGGAATCAGGGTGACGAGTACTTCAACCTGAACCTAGTTTGAGAGCAATCCGAACACTTTTAATTTTCACCATTTATGAGCCCTCTTAATCTCCTGAGGTTGTCTAGAGCCACCTGGATCATTTTTATAACGAATCGTTTATGTTTTATACGCCATCAGATTTTTTCCATTTCTCTTTATAAATTCTCCTATTGCCAAATATTTGAATTACATGTTAGAATTAATGGAGAAACCTAGACTTGTTTTTTGTGATAAGGATATGATTGAGACTCTAAGATTAGGTTTGAGTTCCTACTATCTAGGGAAGGGTTAAAAACACCCTATTAGTGTGCAAGGCTATGTGTATGAGGTTCTTCTTAATGAATAGGAGACTATGTGTGGAGTTCTTGGGCACTCTCGAGGCAACTCACCTAGAGAGCCACTTAATTAATTGAGTATGAGATTTTATCATGGTATCGGAGCTTCACAAGGAAGCTCAGTGAGTTTTTTTGTTCATTGAAAGTGTGGTGACCATGGATTCAATATCAGTGAAGTGGATGTCAAATTTAATTTGTGTTTTTTTGTCTGCGTGGATCATATCCTACGCTTGATTCGTTGCTGATGATCGTGGAGTCGATCTAGTGGCCGATTGCCTACCAAGTTTTTATCATATCGTCCCATTGGCCCTAATATGTCTGGCAAAGAGCTCAATGCCACCGTAACAAGAGAAGTCTAAGCAGCAAAAGAGGTGATTGCTAGATAACGTAGTAGCCTTTGCTAGAACATTGAGTCGATATGGTGGATTGGCAGATTGAGCCACGAGGTGTTTTCTTGCTATGTGAAGCATTGAAACCTTATTGTTAGTTTTACAACATGATGAATGAGCTTGACAACCAACATTATTGTGCCTCTTCTTTCATTCTAGCTTCAATCTGATTAATTGACTTAGGGTTCAATCCCTTAAATCATATTCATACCTACCTAGGGACCGCACGAAGAAGTTTTATTGGATCCTAATGAGTCACGAGACATGTTAGTGCAATTTTTAGAATGTGAGAAAAAGATTTTTGGTCTGAAATTCTTTAGGTGACATAGTTCGAGGCTATCACGTAGTCCCATGCCTACAATTTTTATGAGTTGCCGAGTTTTATAGCTTGGATGTGTCATAAAGCTCAGTGGAGATGTCTGTCACATGGATAAACCATTTGAGAGTGTCTGCGAAGGCCTAGAGAAGTAGTAATTTGGGTTGTTGAAAGCTTCATAGGTGTTATTTCACGTGACTCTATTGATCACCTGGAGGTTAGCTCTGGTTTAGATCGCCCTCTCTGTAAAGTTTTTTTCCCGTGTGGAAAGTGTGCCCATCCTTTTCTTTTGGCGGTGAAGGAAATGCGATGGGGGCTCCATGGTCTGTATCTACTACTTGTGAGATCTTCTGAGATCTGTGGCATGGGAGAGGACACTGAATTTTTATTTTTTAATCTGCTGAGATTTTCATGTTGGAGAAAGAAACATGAGAGATCGAAAGCAAATTTGCGCCTTGCGTGAGGCAGTGGCAACCTGTGTCAGAGGAGCCCATAATTTTGGTGGTCGACTCAAGGAGCAGCGTTCGGGTTTCATTCGTGTATTGAGTTATATTTGCTACCTTGTGCTGTAGTTGGACGAATATGGTGCATTCTATTATGGCCCAATAAATCACTAACATTCATGGAAGCCAATGAAAAACTGCCAATTTGGATTTTCTGGTGTCATTCCATGAGCAGAATGTATATTCTACACTGGTGTAACAAATCTACTTACCCAAAAAAAAATATTTAGAACTTTATACTTCTTTTCTCGTTATGGAATTAATTTAATTATGTCACTATGTAACCTCTTACATAATTTTCTTAAAGGTTTTAATTTCTATCGTTAGAATATTCATTAAGACATAATTACTTTCAAAACCATACATATAATTACATCCATAATAACATAATCATATTAAGGTATTTCCTCCTTTAATGTGTTAATACTTCACCTCGTCTTGATGACCTTCATATATTTATGTCAATGTATATGAACGTACTTGATAATAGTTTCCATTGCTATTATCCTATCAATTCTATATCATTTCCACAACTCTACACTTATAGATATATTAATGAATTTTATGAACTTCAATAAATTTTTAGGTTTCCTATTGGGACATATACCACTACATCCTAATTTTTCTTATAATTATTTTCCTACATGCTACCATAGGTCTATAAATTGGTAACATAATTAGGGAATTCATCTCATCTTATACAAGACTTCTATTAAATATTCTAAGTCTTAGATAATATTTCGAACATGTATAGTCATACGAGAATGAATTTACTATAGCCATATACAAAAAGTTCCCATTGAGGATTTCCTTTCTATGCCATGTCCATAGTACTTCATTTCATCCACCATTGATTTATCACTATTATGGAAATTGAAATATTTATACGGTACGTTACCATTAACCTTAACAATATGATTTCACAGACCTGATGTTATCGGAATTGAGTTATAAGTTTAGATGGTGAATCTTTTAATGGTGTACGCAATGCTTGTAATGTCATGTGTTTCCAGATGTACATTCAACCATACCTCTATGGATTTCTTTGTATCTACAATAAATGTTTTATGACAAAGTACCATGAAACTATTTGACGTTTCCTTAGTTTGATGCTATCATGGATTAATTGGATGTACCATGACTTATGTTGGTCACATGGGTATATTAAATTTGTCAGCAGGTGTCGATTGGATCTCTTGTCATTCGAAGGTTGAGATCAGCTCGTAATCATTTCTTTCATCAATCTTGACTAGGGTTAACTTCATTCGAATTCTTTCGATTTTCTCCTCATTTCGAATTTTCATTACAAGGGTTTCTGGCTCTGGTCTCAATTCATTTCTATCGAGCTTAGACTGGTGTTTTTCTGCACACCTCTCAACGCTGCCATGATACAATTTCCATTCTATACACAAGTGATATGAAGTCTATGATTCCCTTCCTTTGATAACAGTTTGACCATTCGTTGGTCTTAAGAACTCATTTATACATTTTTATGTTCGTTCCTTTAACATTTCGTACTGTGCATTCGAAATTTCTAATTCTCTACATTTGATTTATGCACAGGTTTCTTCTCAGTGAAAATCTTTCATTTCCCAACCTTCATGAAATAGACGCAGAGGTGTTAAACTTGATATGTTCAGGTAAACCCCATCTTAATATACACATAAGGAAATTTTGTTTATAATACATTTTCTACATTTTTAGTAGCTTTTAGCTCTCTGTGTTTTTAATGGCCGAAAGTTTTTAGTACCAATTTGATGAATGAATTATTTGTGGAATTCCTAACTCGATTTTCATCCAACATCGTTATTTGTAGGTGTATTTTTCATTATGACCTAGTTTTAGCGAATGGTGAAAGACGAATGGCTATCCTGGTTCTTTCAACTTGTTTTTAGTCCTAATGCCCCATCTTATAATGGATACTTAGCTGTTTTCCCTCTAGGAATTTAATTATTGTTCTTGTTATAACTGTTGAGCCTTAAAATTGTGCTTTCCTTCACCTCATTTTACCTCATTTTCCCTTGTCCATTTCTATCTTAAACCCAATTGATCAATTAATATAGTTAAAATTACTTCTAGAATGATTTACATGACTGACTTGTTGAATTTTGTGATTTTTGCCATTGTTAAGCATTTTGACCGGAACTAGCTGCAGAATGCAGACATTCCATAGCTAACCGGCGATTCTGCAGCTACCTTCATGTTTGAGTATGTTCCAGGTGGCCTCTTGAGGAAAACCGCATATGGGCATGATCCACGTCCTGTCTACATGGTTCGTTGCTCATCATGGAGGAAGAAATGGATTCTGGGTACGGTTATGCACGTGGGAACACATTTATGAAGGAAGACTCCTACTAGGACTGTTTCAGTCCAGATGTCTTTTCTTCTTCACGCAGCCACTTCAAAGACTCCTAACGTGATTCGGATTAGGAAAGACATTGTTCCTAAATTGTTGTAATTATTGTTACGTGCATTTGCTTTATAAACTCTTGGGAGACCGAGAGCTATGTTAGAGATTTTATGATAGATTTGCTGCTAGATTTTGTTTAAACTCTGTGTTACGTCCTTGAAGACACAGAGCGTTATGTTCAAACTATTGCATCGTTAATGGAGCAGACAAAGTTATTTTGAAGGCGTGATTTAATTTGGAGTTGAATGTCGTCAAGTGGTAGAGGGCCCTTGCCTCTTGCACGGATTTCTTTTGCGTAAATTAGATAAGTTTTCCTAGCTGTCTTTACGTTTTGCATTTGAATTGGTAGTTGTTTTGTTTTAGCTACTGTAGTCGTATTCATTCTAGCTCTTCCACAAGAAGACACTCTTCCAACAGATTAAAATGATGAATGTTGAATGACTATGGTATTGTAGAATTAGGAATTGAATTTATAGTTGTTTTAACTAAGCTACTGTAGTTATATTCATTCCAGCTCTTCCACAAGAAGACACTCTTCCAACAGATTATAATGATGAATGATGAATAGCTATGGTACTGTAGGATTTAGTTGTAGTTTTTTCTATTCACTATCACAGTTACACTTGTTCTAATCACTCTTCCACAAGAAGAAACTCTTCCAAGACATCCTTAAGAAGTTCAAGACATGACCGTGATAATGAATGATTTAGTTGTGTGTTTGTACTAAGTATCATCTCTGTTCTTTCTCTTAAACGCTTGCCCAAGACATCATAATGACGAGTAGAGTATGGATGTGATAACTTAGTTTTTCATTTGCTTTCAGTCTATTTTCTTGCAATTGCATCCAAGTACACAGTCAGAATTGTTCTACCTCTTCCAAAAGAAGGAACTCTTCCAAAATATCATTAATGATGAACAAACAGATTGTGTAACTTCATAGAATAATGCATGTTAGTATAGTTAGAATGCTCCGGAGTTTCATTGCATTTAATTCATGTTCGGTTACTTTGTTTCAAGTTTGATGATGACTTATAGTTCAACATTGTTCTAGTTTAGTGGCATTTTAGGTTCATTCTTAGATTAACTCATTGCACTTGCATCTCATATTCAAATTGTCATCCATTGCACAATAGATTACTTTAGTTGTTAGGATTAACAAGACAGCCTTCATTATTCACAAACATCTTCTTGTTCTAAAATCTACAAATGATCTATAGCCATAGGGAGAGAAGACAACATCACTATAAGGTCTGAAATATCTCTGCAATTTCCTTATCATTTTATAAACAGAGCTCTTCCTCAAAAGAACTACTTTGAACAAGAAACCAATAACTCTTTGAGTATAGGTTCTATGACATTCAATTAAATTGAAGAATAGAACTAGGAATTAATCATAGAATAGAAGAGCTTAGGACAGAGTATTGCATCATTAGTGTTTAACTGTTTAGTTAGAGGATTTGCATATTTAGTGATCATTTCTCAAGTTTAGTTTGTGTCATTTGCCTAAAAAGTCATTATCAAGCTTTTGCTTTTATTTAGTCATAGTTCAGATTTTGCTTCAGTGTTTCCAATTGCATTTGCCATTCCATACATTAGGCTTAACTCTGCTTTGACCACCAACCCCTTTCCATTAGTTTTCTAGACATTTCCATTGTGAACATAAAAATCACCAAAAGACCAAAAACATCATAAATCATCACAAAAGACCAAAAACATCATAAATCATCACAAAAGACCAAAAACATCACAAAACACCACATACAACGCATTAGGAAACAAGCACCTAGGTACATATGGTACATTTCACTTCAGCAGTTTACAAATCCTGGTTGACAATTAAATGAGCTCAGTTTAGGAGACTAGATTGAGACCCAACATTTGGCGCCGTTGCCGGGGAAGTGAAAACTAGGTAACCTTTGTTTCTTAGCATCCAAAAACAATTTTATGCGTAGGGAGAGAGATTCAAGGGGAAGATTTATAAGCAGCAGAGGCAGAAGTTTGATATCTAGAACACCACTTGTTTCATCCAGATCCAGAACTAGTACACCTTCAACTCAAACCCATCTTCCATCCTTTACTGATCCTGGACTTCTAAAAGATCTAAGGTCACCTATTCCATTAGAGAAACCTTCCACTTCATCCACTGAACCTGCCATAGAAGAGGATCCAAAAACCTTTGTTGAAGATACAAACCTTTCTACTTCCACAGGAGAGTCAACCATGGCAGAAGGAGGAGGAGGAGGAGTTGTTAATGGAGAACACACATTATTTGGAGGAGGTAGAGGTAGAGGTAGAGGAGAAGGAGGAAGAGGAGGTAGAGGTGCAGATGGAGGAAGAGGTAGAATAGGAAGCTCTTTTTGGTTCCCTATACTTGATGAAGAAACCAATACAACCATGAAAAACATTTCACCTTCTGTCCTTCCGAACTTCTATGGACTTAAAACTGAGGATCCTGAAACTTTCTTATTCGAATTTGAAGTGTTGTGTAGGACTTATGACTACCTACAAGATGCTCAAAAACTGAAATTATTTCCTTCAACTTTGAAAGGAGCAGCATTGAAGTGGTTTATGAGTCTAATCAGTAGTTCTATTAGAACAATGGAAGATATGAAACAAGCATTTCTAGAGAGATACTTGGATTATTGTATGCCGGTTAATCATAAGGAAGAAGTGTTCAAGATGTTACAAAAAGAAGATGAAAACTTAGAAGATTTGTTGGAAAGATTTAAATACAACATAAAAGGGCACAAATGGAAAACCTAGATCAAGACACTTTAAAAGCTCTTTTGTTGAAAACAATTAGGGATGAATGGTTGGATATCCTTAACATGATGGGAAAAGGGGATATATCACAACTCACGTTACCTGAAATATCTGAGTTATGTATCAACCTTTCCAGAGGGAAATCCAAAACTGTCAAAGGTCCAAGAGATCCTGCTCTTGCAAGGGCAAGTAAATCCGCTTCTGGGACAGTAAGTAGATCAGAAATAGGACACATGCTTGATGATTTTAAATATGACATCTTAGGGAGTCTTAGTGAACAAATAGACACCCTCAAGATACAAAACAAGCAAAAGGCTGAATCTGATGCCTTGGCAATCTTTTGTCCCAAATGTAGAAATAAACATGCCTTAAGAGAGTGTCCTTTGGATGTAAAAGTTGTAGAAACCTGTGTCATTTGTTCTGAGAAGCATGAGACCAAGAATTGTCCTTCTCTTCCTGGTCTCAAGGCTGTTTTTCAGGAAGAAACTCCTACAGATTCCACAGAGTCTCTTAATTTTGTATCTAGAAGACCTTGGCAGTGATCTCAGACACAAGGATTCCATGATCAAATGTATAATCAACCTCCACCTTGGAATTCTTGGCAGCAACCTTGGCCCCAATTTCAAAATCAATCTCAAGCTTGGGCACAAGGATCACAAGGTCCCTATGGAAGATACTCGCCATATTATCAGTATCCACCATCCTATTTACCATATCCACATTTTTATCCTCAAAATTCCCAACAAAATTTTCCTCAAAATCTTCAACAAAATCCTCAACAACATCATCAGAACCAACCACATCAAAATCAACCACTTCCATTACCATTCCCTCAAAAATCCAATCAATTGCCAGCTCAACCTATACCAAACCCCAATAATAAGAACCCTCAGAATACATACATGATAGAAGGCCAACAGTTTCCAACTTATTTAATTACTCCTCTAGACCTTAGTGATGTTCAACTTAGGTCTGGAAGGATACTTGAAAAGAGGAAACCTTCTGTGATCATACAAGAAAAAGATAATTCTGAGGAAGACTCTCTACGGGTGAATAAAAGTCTTGAGGAAGATACATCCTTTCAAGACCCAAACACTGAAAAATTGAAACAAAAAGATCCAATAAATCCAACTCCTACATTAGAGCAACCATCCACATCTACTTCTATACCTCCCTTTCCGGAAAGATTACAAATTGATAGAGGTGTAGAAAAACAGATCATGGTGCCTAATTATGATTTCTTAGATGAATTGAGAAATGTTTGCATTAAAATTCAATTATTGCAAGCCATCAAGGAAATCCCAATTTTAGCCAAAACAATAAAGGAGTCGAGTATGAAGACAACAAGAAAAAGAATAAGAGAAACCAAGAAAATTAAACTAGTAGGACAAATAGCAGACATTATGATGGGCAAGATTTTTATTCCAAAGTATCTTGACCCAGGAAATCCAGTTGTCAAAATTCACATCAATGGAATTGAAATTCAAAACACACTCATTGATTTAGGAGCAGCAATAAATATCATGAGTAGACAAATCATGGACAAAATGAAACTTCCTAATCTTCTCTTTACACCCACACTATTACAATTAGCAGATAGATCTGTGATCAGACCAGATGGGGTAATAGAAGACATTCCAGTGTCCCTAGACTCTTGGGAGTACCCTGTGGATTTCATGATCCTAACACCCAAGAATAATCTAGGAGGCCATCCCGTTATACTAGGAAGACCTTGGTTGGCTACATCTGATGCCTTTATTAGTTGTAGGTCCGGTGATATGTATATTTATGATGGTAGTTCAACAAAGAAATTCACTTTATATCCTCCAGCTAGGACAATTACAGAACTAGATGACACTCAATGGATAGAGGATGAAGAATATTTACAACCACTCTTCACAATTTCAGAAATTAGTGAAGATAATCAAATTCTGAATACTCTAGAAAACTTTGAATCTTATCCAGAACACAAACAAGAATCATTTCAAGAGGGATCCAATATTGAATTCTTGTCATCTAGGCAGATGTCTCTTCATTCTATGGACAAATTTGGTAGCTCTACAAGTGAAATTTTTCCAGGCAAAACCTTGAACATAAACAAAAACCTAGAAAAATCTCAACAAAAAGAGTTAATCAAAGTATTACAGAGACATTCTTCTGCATATGCATGGGAATACACTGACATGAAAGGGATAAGTCCCAAGACTTGTACTCATCACATCTCTATAGAGGAAAATTGCAAACCAATCAGACAGCCTCAAAGACGGATGAATCCAAATCTTAGGGAAATTGTCAAGGAAGAACTGCAAAAATTATTAAATGTTAATTTCATCTATCCTATTTCAGATAGTCAGTGGGTCTCTCCTTTAGTAATTGTACCTAAGAAAAATGGAAAATGGAGGGTGTGTGTTGACTACCGAGAACTGAATAAAGCTACTCTTAAAGACCATTTTCCCTTACCTTTCATAGATCAAGTATTAGATACATTAGCTGACAAAAAGTACTTTTCATTCCTAGATGGGTTTAGTGGTTACAATCAGATCCAAGTAGCACTTGAAGACCAAGATAAAACCACATTTACTTGTCCTTGGGGTACCTATGCCTACCGAGTATTTCCATTTGGGTTATGCAATGCACCTGCAACATTCCAAAGGGCAGTATTAGGAATTTTTTCTGATCTAATACATGACTGTGTAGAGGTGTACATGGATGATTTTACAGTTTATGGGGATACATTTGAAGAGGCTTTAGAAAACTTAGAAAAGGTCTTAAAAAGATTTCAAGAAGCAAACCTTTCTCTTAGTCATGAAAAATGTTTTATGATGTTCACTGAAGGTATTGTTTTAGGGCACCACATTTCAGGGGATGGGATTAGAATTGATGAGGCGAAAGTTGAAGTTATTTCTAACCTATCCATTCCAAGTTGTCAAAGAGATGTTAGAAGCTTTCTAGGATTTATAGGGTATTATCGGAGATTTATAGAAAACTTCACCAAAATAGCTTCTCCTCTCTTCAAATTACTCACCAAAGATTGTGAATTTAAGTGGACTTCTGATTGCCAGTTAGCTTTTGAAACCCTGAAAACCAAATTTGACCTCTCATAGGGACCTCTTATTTAGGAGAATTACATGTATATATCAGTAGGATAGCTTCGATACAACTCACCAGGAAGCGATGGAGACAGAAAGATTTAATTCCCTATGCCATCTATTATATAGGTAAAAATTTGACTCTACGAGTTATTATCATATATTTGAAAAAGATTTTAGTTCTTTGTTATTGTTTAAAAAATTTAGACCACTATATAACGAGGCTATGAAGGCTTTTTGTTCACACTTGAAGTCGGATAGATCTTAGATACTTAATGAATAAATCAAATACTAATAGGAATCTTAAGATGGTTGTTATTATTGCAAGAATTCAACATTACTATTCTAGATAGGCCTGGAAAACAAAACACTGTGGCTGACTTCCTGTCTAGAATTCAAAATATCAAAGATGACACTCCGGTTGAAGATCAATTTTCTGATGAATATCTTTTTGCAGTTTCTACTCAAACTCCATGGTTTGCTGATATTGCTAATTATTTAGTTTCGGGAAAATTTCCTTCAAGTATGAATGCAAGGGATAAAAGAAAAATCATTAATGATAGTGCAAGATATTCATGGGTCGCTAATGAGTTGTACAAGACAGGTCCAGATTTGATTATTAGAAGGTGTGTTCGTGAAGATGAGATGCCTGAAATTCTCAAGGCATGTCATGATGAACCTTGTGGCGGACACTTTGCAGATAAGAGGACAGCCTATAAGATCCTTAACTTAGGATATTATTGGCCATCCTTGTTCAAAGATGCAAGGGAGTATGTAAAAAGGTGTGACAGTTGCCAAAGGGTAGGGAAACCTTCTCCTTTAGGTGAGATGCCATTACAACCTCAGGTACACATTGAACCTTTTGAAAAATGGGCCTTGGATTTTGTAGGACCTATTAGTCCTCCATCAAGACAAAAGAAATACATATTAGTTTGCACTGATTATGTTACTAAGTGGGTAGAAGCTAAACCATTACTTGTTGCTAATGAATCATCTGTAGTTACTTTTCTTTTGAGGATATTTTTACTCGTTTTGGTGTCCCAAGGGAAATTGTTACAGATCAAGGAGCTCAATTTACATCAAGGCTAGTGGAGCAAATGATGGAGAATTACAAAATCAGACATAGAACATCTACTCCTTATCATCCACAAGCAAATGGTCAAGTGGAATCCACTAATAAAGTCATTGAAGGAATCCTAACAAAGGCTGTTCATCTACATAGAAGAGATTGGGTAGATAGGCTTCCTGAAGCCTTGTGGGCCTATAGAACTACATGGAGAAACACAACAGGCCATACTCCTTATGAGCTTGTTTATGGAAAGCAAGTTTTGTTTCCCATAGAGTTCCAAATTCAAACTTTCAAAATGGCAGTTCAGCTAGGACTTGATTTGACGGAGGCACAAAAGCATAGACTGGAGCAAATTAATGAATTGGATGAGATCAGACAAGATGCAGTTCAGAAAACAAGTCTAGTCCAACAACAAAGGGCTAGATGGCATGACAAGTACATCAAGGAGAAGAAATTTAAAGAGGGTGACTGGGCTCTCTTGTTTGACTCAAAATTCAAGGATTTTCAAGGTAAATTTCAGACACATTGGCTTGGGCCATATGAAATTGTTCGAATTTTTGATGATGGGGCAGTAAAAATCAGAACTATAGATGAAGAGGAGGTCACTTTTCTTGTGAATGGTCATAGACTGAAGCTATACCACAAGCCACTCTCAAGAGAAGAGTTTGTCAAGAAGTTCCAAGAAGACAATGATGTGAAGTTAATGAAGAAGAGTCTCTCTTCTTCATCAACTTGATTAAATTTTCTGAAGCATCTCTCTTTTGAATAAAAATAAAATAAATAAATAAATAAATAAATAAAATAAAAATAAAAATAAAGGTATAAACATGAAAACCAATCATTGATTGGCATGTTTATACAGAAAAGATAGGGTGAAAATCAGAGTCTCTCTGACACTCTAACTTTTCCCATTTTTGTTTTTATAAGCAGCTGTTATAAAAATCATAAGTTCAGTTCCATAGTGCTTATGATTCATTTCATCTCACTCCATTCATTTATTCATCCATACTCCATCTCATCCATCATTCACATTTCACTCCATTCCACATTTCATTCATCTCATTTCATCTTCCATCCATCTCATTTTCAGGTCAAAATAAAAAATTTGATATCTTGCTGTAAGTGAATAAAATATGTCATGAATTGCAGTACAGCTCTTATGTTCCTTCATTCCATTTCATGAACTGAATCCATTCCATTCCATTATCCACTTTATACATATCATAATCCATCATCCATTTTCATTCATACCACATAAAATTTCACCCATACTCCAAAAACATTCCATTTTCATGATTAAAGTGTTCTACAGGAACATTCTGCAGCTCAGTGGACATTCTGCAGCTGATCAGCCTTTCTGCAGCCCGACAGTCTTTCCGCAGCTATAAACCCTGAAGGCATCAACCAACAGACATCAGAATTACAAAAAAGTGACCCAGTGTATTCATGAATCAAAAGCATCAAGAAAATTATGAAGACTCCTCCAGAGATGAGCAGAGAAGACAAAGGCTACAAAAAAAAATCAAATATAGGGCAGAGGTAACAAATTTAAATTACGATGGCATTTCATAAAAGTTTAGCATAGTTTAGTTGTGGATTATTCGAAAAGGTTGTTTTAATTGTTTTTATTGATCAAACACCAACAAACCCTCTACAAACTTTGTATTAAAATCTTCCATTTCAAATTTCATATCCGATAGCATTTAAGCGGCTAAAAAGGCCGAGGTGTTTGAATTCTCCATGTCTCTTAACCAGATCATTCAATGATGATTCCTTTTGCCGTCATAAAATCCTCCGCCGTCCCTTCAATCATTAATACAATCCCTCCACCTCACTCCACTACTCCATTCGTTGACCACTGCCATAACTTCATTCCGTAGCCAACATTCCATTCCGAAGACGGAGATATTATTATCACCGAGAGCAGAGCCAAAGGATATCAGTTTGAATAGCATTGAGCATTGTAAACGCAGAGCAGAGTAGAAGGGTAAATTTGGAAGTATAACAGTGTGAGGACTTGAAGCCACTTGATTCCGTGGGCAGATAAAATATCACTGTGGACATAGTTTGAAGCATTTTCACTATAAACACAGAATTGTAACAGTGTGGAGTTTGAAGTCTTTTGTTACCAGAGACAGAGGTGTTGCAGTGTTGAGTTTGAAGTCTTTTGTTACCAAAGACAGAGGTGTTGCAGTGATTGAGTTTGAAGTCTTTTGTTACCAAAGACAGAGGTGTTGCAGTGTTGAGTTTGAAGTCTTTTGTTACCAAAAGACAGAGGTGTTAAAATCGAAACCATTTTCTACCAAGAGCCGGAGGTATTTCACAAAAGAAATTTGAAGCCATCTGCCACTGTCTATCAGAGACATATCAGCTCGAAATTTGAAATTGCTTTCATTATCAAACAGAGGCATATCACTCCAAAGTTAAATTATCAATAGAAGCATATCAGTCCGAGGTTTCGAAGGCATTTTTCATTATCAAACAGAGGCAAATCACTTCAAAATTCAATTGTCAACAGAAGCATATCAGTCCAAGGTTTCGAAGGCATTTGTCATTATCAATCAGAGGTATGTCATTATGAAGTTTGGAGCCATTTTCATTTAAAGCTTGAAGCCATTTCAATCCGAAAGTGAAAGTCATTGTTTTGTGGGTAGAAGAGTGTTAATTTGATATTGAAAAATCATGGGTTTAATTGCAAGGACTGAACCTGTGGGTTCAAAATATTTATAAGGTTACCCACAATGCAAAGAAATGTTACAACAAATAGGATGGCTTCAATTTTTGGAAAAATTTAATGGCTTCCATAAGGAAGTCACTAAAACATTTGCAAGAGAATTTCAAGGAACTGAAGTTGAAGTAGGTGATGTCAAGTTTACTGTCACTGAAGTTTTTATTGCAGAGGCTACAGGATTGTTCAGAACTGGGGAGAGATGGTTTAAAAATAGAGAATTCCACAATGACTCCTGGAAACAAATTTTAAAATCACCAAATATGGATGTTAGTGTATTCAAGAAAGGAATTCCCAGTACTGCATTTGAAAAACAAATGGAGAAACATACTACTTCTTTTACAAAACTTTGTTACATGTGAGGGTAGATATGGGACATTTTATGTCTACCACATTAGACTAATGATGCATTTTCTGGGAGAAGACTTAAACCTACCATATTTCTTGCTTCAAAGTCTGAAGAAGATGGCTTCTTGTGTTCAGAGAAGAGTTCAATTTTTAGAGACAACCCTGTATCATCATGGTTTGGTCAAAATCTTGATTGAACATCATCTAGCTAAAACAAATGATACATGGGATGATTTCTTAATAAGAAATCATTTTGAAGAAGAAAAAGAATCATCACCTGAACCACAGCCTACAAAGAGAAGTAGGAAATGGAGGGCTTCAAAAGTTGAAATTGACAAACCAGTCCAAGAGAGCAGTGAGGAAATCATTTTAGAGAAGTTGACTCGAATCAAGAGGCAACTTAAGGAAGAGAAGATAATCAAGGAATCTGCCACAGAGAAAGGAGATGGATCCTCTCAGCCTAGGAGAAGCCACAGATTAAAGGGAAAACTGAAGAAAACACCAATCAAACAAACAGGGGTAATCAATATAGAAGATGAAGAAACACCCATTGAAGAGGATGATGAAGAGGATTTTTATGAAGGAACCCCTAAAATTGATCCTGCTCAACAGGAAATTTATGATTATGTGGAAACTTTGGAGAGGAGAGCTTCAGAAAGCAGAGAGAGAACCCCCAGTCCTCCACTGTCTGAAATAGATATATTAAGGAGGGATAGATATGAGTTGGAATTGCTGAATAGACACATCAAAAATGAGAATGAAATTCTCAAAGATCAAATCAAGCTCAAGATTGATATGAACTCAACCTTATCCCTGCATATAGACAAAGTGGAGAGGACCAATGAGAAGTTGAAGACAAGGAACAAAAAGCTAATCAGAGCACTCACCAACCTCAGGTTCAAACTTGTTATCAGGAAACCCAGAAGACCTCTAGCTTCCAGACAAAGGAGAAGAAGGGGATTAGATGTCCTTGCAGAAGCCTCTGAGTTCATAGGATAATTTGCATGAGGACATGCAAAGAGACAACAGTGGGGGTATGTTGAGCCTCAAAATTGTGCTTTCTTTCATTCCACTTTACCTCATTTTCCTTTGTCCATTGCTATCCTAGACCCAATTGATCAATGAATTTAGTTAAAATTACTTTTAGAATGATTTACATGACTCACTTGCTAAGTTTTGTGATTTTTTCCATTGTAAAGCATTTTGACCGGAACTAGCTGCAGAATGCAGACATTCCGTAGCTAACCGGCGATTCTGCAGCTGCCTTCACGTTTGAGTATGTTCCAGGTGGTCTCTTGAGAAAAACCGCATATGGGCATGATCCACGTCATGTCTACATGGTTCGTTGCTCATCATGGAGGAAGAAACGAATTCTGGGTATGGTTTTGAACGTGGGGAACACATTTATGAAGGAAGACTTCTATTAGGACTGTCTCAGTCCAGATGTATTTTCTTCTTCACGCAGCCACTTCAAAGAGTTCTAACGTGATTCGGATAAGGAAAGACATTGTTCCTAAATTTTTGTAATTATTGTTACGTGCATTTGCTTTATAAACTCTTGGGAGACCGAGAGCTATGTTAGAGATTTTATGTTAGATTTGCTGCTAGATTTTGTTTAAACTCCGTGTTACGTTCCTGAAGACGCAGAGTGTTATGTTCAAACTATTGCATCGTTAATGGAGCAGACAAAGTTATTTTGAAGGCGTGATTTAATTTGGAGTTGAATGCCGTCAAGTGGTAGAGGGCCCCTGCCTCTTGCATGGATTTCTTTTGCGTAAATTAGATAAGTTTTCCTAGCTGCCTTTACGTTTTGCATTTGAATTTGTAGTTGTTTTGTTTTAGGTACTGTAGTCGTATTCATTCTAGCTCTTCCACAAGAAGACACTCTTCCAACAGATTAAAATGATGAATGTTGAATGACTATGGTATTGTAGAATTAGGAATTGAATTTATAGTTGTTTTAACTAGCTACTGTAGTTATATTCATTCCAGCTCTTCCACAAGAAGACACTCTTCCAACAGATTATAATGATGAATGATGAATAGCTATAGTACTGTAGGATTTAGTTGTATTTTTTGCTATTCACTATCACAGTTACACTTGTTCTAATCACTCTTCCACAAGAAGAAACTCTTCCAAGAAATTCTTAAGAAGTTCAAGACATGACCGTGATAATGAATGATTTAGTTGTGTGTTTGTACTAAGGATCATCTCCGTTCTTGCTCTTAAACGCTTGCCCAAGACATCATAATGACGAGTAGGGTATGGATGTGATAACTTAGTTTTTCATTTGCTTTCAGTCTATTTGCTTGCAATTGCATCCAATTACACAGTCAGAATTGTTCTACCTCTTCCAAAAGAAGGAACTCTTCCAAAATATCACTAATGATGAACAAACAGATTGTGTAACTTCATAGAATAATGCATGTTAGTATAGTTAGAATGCTCTGGAGTTTCATTGCATTTAATTCATGATCAGTTACTTTGTTTCAGGTTTTATGATGACTTATAGTTCAACATTGTTCTAGTTTAGTGGCATCTTAGGTTCATTCTTAGATTAACTCATTGCACTTGCATCTCATATTCAAATTGTCATCCATTGCACAATAGATTACTTTAGTTGTTAGGATTAACAAGACAGCCTTCATTATTCACAAACATCTTCTTGTTCTAAAATATACAAATGATCTATAGCCATAGGGACAGAAGACAACATCACTATAAGGTCTGAAATATCTCTGCAATTTCCTTATCATTTTATAAACAGAGCTCTTCCTCAAAAGAACTACTTTGAAGAAGAAACCAATAACTCTTTGAGTATAGGTTCTGTGACATTCAATTAAATTGCAGAATAGAACTAGGAATTAATCATAGAATAGAAGATCTTAGGACAGAGTATTGCATCATTAGTGTTTAACTGTTTAGTTAGAGGATTTGCATATTTAGTGATCATTTCTCAAGTTTAGTTTGTGTCATTTGCCTAAAAAGTCATTATCAAGCTTTTGCTTTTATTTAGTCATAGTTTAGATTCTTCTTCAGTGTTTCCAATTGCATTTTCCATTCCATACATTAGGCTTAACTCTGTTTTGACCACCAACCCTTTCCATTAGTTTTATAGACATTTCCATTGTGAACATAAAAATCACCAAAAGACCAAAAACATCATAAATCATCACAAAAGACCAAAAAAATCACAAAACACCACATACAACGCATTAGGAAACAAGCACCTAGGTACATATGGTACACTTCACTTCAGCAGTTTACAAATCCTGGTTGACAATTAAATGAGCTCAGTTTAGGAGACTAGATTGAGACCCAACAATAACATTTTGGAAATTTGCAGTGTTTGTGAGATATATAATTAACCATTTCTTATCTTATTATCTTTTGATTTATCTACAATTTATAATCTCTCATTCTAGTTTTTACCTCCTCTAATAACTAGGTTTTAGAGTACTTTCCATTTTGAATTCATAACATTATCAATATATAATACATATATGTCTTGAGTTAGATTTTATTAATTTCGTACAGGGTTACCAATGTAGAATTCTATGTCCACTTAGAATTTTTGGCTTTCTATCTGCACTTAAATTATTAAGCTCAACGTTAACCTTATGTTTTAAACCAATCAGTAACGCTTTGAATTTACTGATTTTGACATAGATCCAAGCTTATCGGGGGTATGAAATTTACAGTGTTTTTGTTCGTATATTTTATTAATACTTTTCATTTCTCAATATATTAAATTTAATAAATCAAGGCTCTTTAGATTTTTGGTAAAGACTGAATATTAAATTGTTTGGTGAAAATTAACTTCTAGATTCATTTCCTGTTTAATTATTCCATCGGTCTACTTTAGGGTTTAAAATTGATTAATTGTAAACCCTCTGGTTTACCGTCAAGCTTGAAGGTATTATCCTAATGTCTGTCATGAATTTTAAACTGATTTGATAGCTTTGGCTTTTCAAAACATGATCTCTTTATGTATAGGAACTTGTCTTTTCGAGACCTATTCAATTTCATAACTCCATAATTACTACCCTGTATCGGAGTTCATCCTCAATTCAGGTAATTACATTTATGTTTTTTAATTCAATAATTAATTATATCAATATTATACTTAGAGTACAGAAGTCACTTGCTTCCCCCTTATTGAATTTCTGAACTAACTGTTTCACTTTATTCTATTCAGGAGGATCTTACTACCTCCAGATTTATTTACATAGGTAAATTTTGGCTTATAAATTATTCTCATAGTAGTTACTTTTAATACTTATTGCATTTACTCTATATCTAATGCATATATCTTTATGAATTTTTTATAGGTACTTCACTGCACCACTTCTTCTATATTTACTTCCTCCTCCCATTCTAAAGACTTGACTACCCGTTTCCTTTGATTACAGGTCGGTCGCCATCATGCAGAGATCTTCAACATTCTAGATATGCCGAGTGTCACACTTTTAGCTATTAGTTTTCTATGTAAGAAAAATTAGCAGAAGTTGACTTATGGTCATGTATATGGGATTGTTATATTATTATTGGATTTCACTCTGTTTGTATTATTTAATTCCCTTTATTAGAGGATTTATACATCTCTTAAACAGTTATGACATTTCCCTTTGATTTACATGAAACTTATATATATGTCTATTTGTTTCATGGTTCTATTTTTAATATACATAATACCTCATTATGTATATTGATGTTCTAATTATTTTTCATAGATATATTATAGGTAGTTGTATGTATTTTTCCTATTGTAGGAATCTATAAAATTCGAGTATAGATTTATCTAATTATACAAAATATTATTAGCTGACACAAACAAATAATTCACTTCCACAATATACAATTCCACATCTGCTTATTGATAGAATCAGTTAGGCATTTCTAATGTTAATATCCATATTTTTATTAACATCTTTTTTACCATGGTGAAATCCCAAGAATGTATTTGGTATTTGTAATACAATATTTAACATAACCTAAAAGGAGATTTAAACCCTTCCAATTGTGTTTAGAGATTTTGTTTGTTGGTTTTTTTATTTAACTAGTCTATGTAACTATATAGAAACTTTAAATATTTCTGCTATAGTTATTTTTCTGTTAAATACATTACACACTTTATACTCAAATAATAAATTAATTTGTCACACAGATTTATATTTCAAGAGACATAGTTTTCACTTATATTCCTAATTAAAGAAAATTAACTCTTATCCAAATGTCATCATAATAACAGAATAATAAGACATGATTTAATTATTGTGCATACCAATTCTGGTAAAGACTATTTTCCACCCAACCTTGAGCTTTCATCCACAGCTCCCCCGAAGTAGAAACTAATTCCTCCAAGTTATAGACAACCTCTTGTCTACCCAGGAATGGATTACTTAAGCCTGCTTTCCCTTCAGCATGTTTCCAGAACTAGATCAAGTTAAATCAAGATGTTGTTTTTCTTTAGTGTAGGCTTTACTTTCGTTTTTTCCATAAAAGATCTTTAAAACTAGATTTTTCCTCTTTCTAGTTTCATTTCACCTCTTCATAGTAACTTTCCACTTTACTGAGGTATATTTTAGATTTTTATCTTGAATGTAATATTTTTATTTTATTTTTTTTTCTCCCAGGATTTTTGGAGATTTTGGGAAAGCCTTTGGATTTAATTCCATCCTCATGGACTTGAAATCCTACTCTCCAATTACTCTAGTCTTTGCACAATAACTAAAATTCCACATTTATTAATTTAAAAATAAAAATTTGCCCACACATATAGTTTTCATTTAGGTCCACTTAAACTTTAGGATTTTCAACTATCTAAATAAAAGTAGTAAAATAGGGATATTACATATCCCCCCTTTAAAACAAAACACCATCCTCAGTGTTGCAAAATACTAGTTCGCTTCTCAAACAATGATGGATATTTTTCTTTCATTTCCTCTTCTCGCTCCCAAGTAGCTTCCTCAGGTGTACAATGCCTCCACTTCACTTTAACCCTAGCTATGGTCCCATTATGGAGCTCGATTTCTTCCTATTATATACGAAGTGGCTCTCGAAGAAATTCCCCTTCGGTTTCCACCTATATCACAGTCCAATCAATTACATGAGTAGGATCATGTACATACTTTTTCAATAAGGAAACATGAAACACATTGTGAACCTTAATATGAGTAGGTAGATCCAATTTATAAGCTACGGGACCGACTCTTTCTAAAACTTCAAATGGTCCACAGTAGCGTGGTGCTAACTTAGTGCAACTACCCGTATATAATGTACTATTTTTAGGCTTAATCCTCAAATAAACATGACATCCCACTTTGAATTCTCTATGAACTCTCTTTTTGTCTGCATAGCTCTTTTTTCGATCTTGAGTTGTTTTAATATTTTGTTGAATTTTATTTATAGTTCTTTCCATCTCCTTCAATGCATCAGGGCCAAGAATTAACTTATCTTCTCATTGACTCCAACTAAGTGACGTGTGAAATTTCCTGCCATACAATGCTTCGAAAGGATTAGTATTAATTGAAGCTTGATAGCTATTATTATAAGTAAATTCCACCAGATGCATAAAATATTCCCATCTTGTAGGTTTGTCCATCACATACATGTGCAACATGTCTTCTAAAATCTGGTTGGTTCTTTCAATTTTCTCATCTGTTTGAGGATGGTAAGAAGTACTAAAGTTTTATTTGGTGCTCATTCCTCCGAACAGAGTTTTACAAAAGGATGAAATAGTTTTTTCAACTCTGTCAGATATAATCATTTTTGGAATGGCATGTAATTTCACAATTTCTTTCACGAATACATTTTCTACTTGAGTTGTGTCAAAAGTAGATTGTACTAGTATAAAGTGTGTTTCCTTAGTTAATGTGTCTACAAAATCCCTTATAGAATGGTGTTGATACTTGGTTCTAGGCAATCCAGTAATGAAATATATGGAAACCACTTCCTATTTCGATTTTGGAATAGGCAGAGGGTTCAGTAATTCTGCAGGTTTTTTATTTTCTACTTTCACTTGTTAACATTCTAAACACCTAGCTAGATAATCAACAACATATTTTTACATATCCGACGAAAACATGTTCTTCCTTAGTGCTAAAATCAGTTTTTGATAACCAAGATGAACTGCATAAGGTATTTTATATTACTCATATAAATTTTTTTGTTTTAAATATGTAAAATTTGGAATATACAATATTTTTTTATAATAAATCAACCCTTTCTGGTTTTTAGTATATCCCACAACTACAGTTTTCTACAATTTATCTTGCAATTTCACATATTGTTGGTCTTGCATCAACACTTTCTGTATCAGTTCTTCTATTTCAAATTTCACACTATGATCCAGGTGGATATTGGTGGTCACCCGCCTATTCCACTTGGGGCTCCACCATTGTCTCTTTCAGTTTTTCAGTTTCGGCACAATTTACTATTTTTAGCAGTTTTTCGGGTCCTGAACTTCTGGAGCCGTTTTGAGGCCCTAAACGACATTTTTTGGGAAAACGGAGAGAAACATGGGTCCATGGACCGATGTTGCTCATTCAAAATTTGTAGTCCTCGGATAGATCTTTCTAACGAGGCATCAAACGGAGATCGTATGCCAAAGTTACTCCCCTAGGAAGTTGAAACACCAATTTAGCCAAATGGGGCCCATAGTTTTGACGCTTCATCTCCTAGGGTTAGGGTTTCAGCTGTTTAGGATTTCCCATTGTTTCTAAATAATAAATAGGCCCTCGAGCCTCATTGTAACTCAGTTCAGAGGCATGTAGCCACCACATCTCTTCTCAGAGATAGCTACCAGCGCCCTAGCTAGTTTCATTTCCATTCTGTCTGTAAGCAAATTTTAGTTCTTTGATATTAATGAAATGAAGTGTTATTTCCACTGCATCTCTGTATTTATGGTTATATGTTTATTCTGTTGTGTTCCTGCATAAATCCAGATCAGTGGTATTAGAGTGGTCTGCTTTTTCTCGATCCTTCTTTGCATGTCCCCAACGAGGTTGGGGCATAAGGAGCTAGGGCTCGATCTGGTGGAACCTTTGCAAGATCAGCCTCGCAAACTTCGACGGACGCCCATGGGGGATGAAAAGAAAGATGAGGGAGCAGGAATCCTATCAAAATATTGTTTGAGGAGGCCCTCGAAAAACAAATGAATGCGATGATGGATAACTTTGCTCAGATCCTTCAACAGCTACCCATCGGTGGTGCATCTGCATCCAGCAGCCACTCTGGAGGCGCGAATCCTTTTAAGGTACAAGTAAATTTTGACATTCCCATAGTTGAGGGTAAAATAGACGTAGATGCCATAGATAGATGGTTGAATCTGTTAGAAGGATATTTCTTGGTTCATGACTTTTCAGACCGGGAGAAGATTATTTTTGCACTCCTCAAAGATAACCCCCATGTTAAGGACTGGTGGGAAACCTACTATGAGAACAAGGACCAGACAAAACCCTCTCTATTCTCGGCCGTACCAACTTGGAATTCTTTCCAAGATGCCATAAAGGAACAGTACTATCCCGTGGGGAGCTATGAGGACAAGTACATACAATGGACCACACTGCGACAACAAAGGGATCAAGATGTGCATGAGCTGACGAATCTATTCCATACCCTGCACAGAAAGTTAGGTATCAAAGATTTAGAGAAACATCTAGTGCCAAAGTATCATAGTTGTCTGCATAGATACATTCAGGAGGAAATGGAGTTCCTCGACATCTCCTCGCTTGGTACGACATACTGGTATGCTGCGAAGATTGAGCAGAAATTCAAACAGAAGAAGTGAGACTTTGGATTTGCGAATCAAAAGCAAGGGAAAGGTGCTTCCAAACCGCAGAACAAAGGACAGAGCCAAGGCATGGCAGATAAAGACAACTCATCGAAGCCACAAGAAAATAACAACACCACAAAGCCAAAGAAGGACACGGGAAAGTGGTGTGAGTTCCATAAGAGCTTCACTCACAACACAAGTGAGTGTTGGGCCAAGCAGTCGCTAGTGGCCGAGATGAGGGATTCTGAGTCAGATGCATTCTCTGACTCCGAATCAGAGCCTGAAAATGGGAATGAAAAAGGGAAACAGATTATTGATGCGGAGCCCAATGCCGATGTTTCCAGTACAAAGATCCAGAAGGAGGAACCGGAAGATCCAGAGGAGGAGGAACGTCTCTTCCACTCCCAGATGTGGGTAAAGGGCTCCCTGGTATAGTTCATTGTCGACAATGGGAGCCAAAAGAACCTCATTTCCGTAGACACCGTGAAGCGGTTGGGCTTGTCGACCACAGGTCACCCACATCCATACACCATCGGGTGGCTTCACCAAGGACGAGATCTCCACGTCAGCCAGCAGTGCCGCCTTCCCTATAGCATCAAGCCCTTCACGGATGAGGTATTATGTGACGTTGCTCCTATTGATGTTTCTTATGTATTATTAGGACAAGCATACTTGTGGAAGCATCATGCTATGTATGAGTCTCGACCTCATGTTGTTATTGTTACTTTGGGAAATAAGTTGTACAGGATACCAGAGGTACCACCTCTTGCCGCTATCTCTTTGGTTACTGCAAAACAATGTAGTAAGCTCATTTCCCAAACCAGGAAATTCGTTTTCCTGATGATCCACCCCCAGGGCAAGAAGAAGACTGTGGCCACGATCTCCAGACATGGCTCCTCTGCACGACAAAAACAAATGGATAAGGTTGTGGAGGAGTATGGGGACATATTCATCTCACCCACAAGGGTTCCTCTACACTGTCAGGTCAAGCAGCCGATTGATCTGACCCCATGTGAGCCGCTATCTAATGGACCGATCTATCGGCGCTCTGTTCTGGAGAATGATGAAATCAAGAGGCAGATTCAGGAGCTGTTGCAGAAAGGTCACATCATACCAAGTTCATCGCCCTGTGGGAGCCCGATCATGTTGGTACAGAAGAAGGATGGGACATGGAGACTCTGTATTGACTATCGAGCGCTAAACAAGATCACTGTCCAGAATAGGTACCCAATCCCACAGATTGATGATCGTCTGGACCAACTCAAAGGTGCAAAATATTTCAGCAAGATCGACCTGAATTCTGGGTATCACCAGGTACCAATTGAACCCTCCGATGTGTGGAAGACTGCCTTCAAAGCCAAGGAAGGCCTTTTCGAATGGCTGGTCATGCCTTTCAGGTTAATGAATGCTCCCACAACCTTCATGAGGATGATGGACGACATCTTGCAGCCATTCACCAACTCATTTGTAGTGGTGTACTTGGATGACATTCTAATCTTCAGCCAGACTTGGGAAGAGCACCTTCACCACATCCGACAAGTCCTCCAAACACTGCGGCAACACAGGTTGTGTGCGAATTTGGAGAAGTGAAATTTTGGCATGACCCAGGTTCAATATCTGGGATACATTATT
This sequence comes from Pinus albicaulis, assembly GCA_034641835.2. Classification (NCBI taxonomy): domain Eukaryota; kingdom Viridiplantae; phylum Streptophyta; class Pinopsida; order Pinales; family Pinaceae; genus Pinus; species Pinus albicaulis. The sequence continues at coordinate 81,889 of JAXQQM020072890.1, forward strand.
GATGAAAGGGGGGTGCATGTGGATCCAGCCAAGATCCAAGTCATTCGAGATTGGCGAGCCCCAACCACTATAACAGAGCTTCGCAGCTTTTTCGGTCTTGCTAATTTCTACTGGAGGTTCGTGTTGGGATTCTATCATATCACTTGGCCCTTGAGTCAAGTCACCAAGGGAGGAGCGAGAGAAAAATTCTTTTGGTCAGAACCTCAAAAGAAGGCGTTCACAGAATTGAAAAATCCCCTCTGTTCTGCCCCAGTGCTCACTTTAACAGACTTGCAATAGCCATTTGAGATTGAGACAGATGCCTCTGATTATGCTATTGGGGAAGTTCTTACTCAAGAGGGACATCCAGTGGCATTTCACAGTGAGAAATTCTCTGACACAGTTCGCAAGTATCCCACTTATGACAAAGAAATGTATTCCTTTGTGCAAGCTTGTCGACAATGGAAGCATTACATTTTAGGGAAGGAAACAATCATCCACACAGACCACCAGCCCCTGCAGTTCATACAGACACAAGGGAAGTTGCAGAATGATCGCCATCAGAAGTGGTCCATGCATCTGCAACAATTTCATTTGAACATCAAGTAAAAGAAGGGTAGCACCAATCATGTTGCAGACTGCCTCAGCCAACCATCGATCATGGCGCTCACCACCGTGCTCAACTCTTGTGGGCACGAGACTTCTAATTGGCCGCTTCTCTATGAGAGTGACCCAGAATTCGGCCACACTTACAAGGCACTCTTGGGGGGTACGCAAGCTCCAAATTTTCACCTCCAAGTTGCACTTTTATGTCACATGGGACATCTTTGTGTTCCTTCAAGCAAGCATGCCAAGATGATATGGGAAGCACACTACAGTCGAGTCGTTGGGCATTTCAGGGTCGAGAAAACAGTAGCAATCCTATAGAAGTATTTCTATTGGCCGAACCTTTCAAAGGATGTCAAGAAGCACATCAGATCCTGCACTGCTTGTGTCGTTGCCAAATCGACCATCAAGAAGCAAGGCGTATATACTCCTCTACCTACCCCTAGTCGACCTTGGGAATCCATCTCCATGGATTATGTTATCACTCAGGTTTTCCTTGAAGTTGTAAGAAAAGGAAAGTATACCCGAGGTAACCACAAACCAACCTTCAGATGCAGAATCTAGGCAATCTGCAGCCAGAGAGGGCTCTCTCTTTATAATTTATCTTTGTTCTTAGAAGGTTTTAGGCTAGTTATAGATCCAAGAGTTTGTTTGAAAAATGGTGGAATCCACAAACTAAGGGCAAGGTTGAAATTTTTCAGTCCATTGGGCTATGGAGTCAAAGGATGGCTTTATTGGATTTCTATTCTACACACAAGATGGCTTTACAGGGCAAGATAGCTAGACAGAGAACAATCCTTAAAAATTTAGAGTGGATGGGATGATTTTGAAGGGATGAAAGGAAGCTAAGAATCTTTCACCATGTTCAAAAGAAAGAAATGAGATGACTACAAACAAAGAGCAATGAAGAATTCTTTATTATAGTAATCAACAATGTTTAAATTAGCAAAGCAAGAGCATTTAAAAATTCATGCTTATAACCAATTTAGAGAAAACATTAAGAACAATCACATCTGAAATCCGAGTACAATTAAGTAAATTCCGATTCAATCCTTTATGCAAATTATTCAGAAATGGACATAATGATATTATGAACTGATATAAAACTTAAGACAAAAGGTAGAAAAACTTATTGAACTGCAGTCCAACACATGAATCCTGCAAAAAGTCCTGAGCTTCAAATTGTCATCTAGTAAGCCACGAATAAATTTCTCCAAAATGCTTTTATTCCGAAAATCTCAATGTTACAGCAGAGTAATAGAATCCACCCTCAATACTCTCTTTGAGGGTTTATTTATACAAGAAATGTTTGAAAAAATCTCACTCTAACTTAGCCAATAATCTAGGGTGACTAACGAGTAATTCACAAATAAACAGGAGACAAATGGTCTCGTGGATAGAATAATAGGTAACTGCTGATGTGCTGTTCCCTCATTTTGCTGATGTGCTGGAGGTAAGTGCTGAAATAGGGCTCGGTGCTGTCCCTTGGAGTAATTTCTTTACTTGTTTGATACTCTTTGTCTTTACGGATACTCTTTAACCTGTTCAACTGATACTCTTTTATCTGTGTTCATTTTTATCTTTTACATAATAGTAAAAAGATAACATTATCATACTGAAGATAATTTTCATAGAATTTCCAATAGGTCATTCCACCATTGATCTTCTGGTATCACATTCCTTTTAAGTTTCCTCAATGTCTCACCAGCCTCTGTGAGTTTGTAAAAAGTGGGCTCATTGGGAAACAAATACTTTATTTCATGCTCAAGATGAAATAAGTTCTTCAACCTGTCATAGATATTTCTCCCTGTTTGCAACGTTGTTTCTGTCAAACTACTAGAACTAGCAGTTGTATTTTGAGCATGGATATCTATTTTCTTGACATAGGCTTCCAATTCCATTATTTGGTCCTGTGAGAGCATTGGACTGGGTAACCCACTGTCTAACAAAACTTGAAATTTTTCTCTGAAAGCATTAATATCATCTAAAATATCTGCACACTTCCTTTCTAAATTATGCATAAAAGTTCTTTTAATGAAAACTCTTTTAATCATCAAAATAGTGCCGGTCCTGTCTTCAATTCCTAATCTTGCAAGCTGTTGTTTTGTTCGGGTGTTCAAAAATTGAATAATTTGATTGGCCTGCTCAGGTCTACCTCTTAGTTCATCTCTTGTTCTGTTTATTTCTTCCTGAGCTACTTTAATCAGGTCATTTTGCTCAAAAATTGCTTGAATAGAGGGCCAAATACTTTTTATTAACTCAATTATGTTACCCCAAATAATTTCATTTATTTCCTTCATAGGCTTTTCTTCATTTATTTCCTTCATAGGCTTTTCTAGTGAAAGATATTTTTCCAAAGCCTTAACTAATCTGTCCAATCTTTTGATTTCCCTGGTATTATCAGCAACTGTCTTCTTAGATGTATCATACTTCTGCTCCAAATCTTTTAATTGTAACTTTGTGGTTTGAAGTTCTGTGACTCTTAATTGTAAACTTTCCATTTGTTTTATTAACTCATCAGAACTCAAACCAGAAGTGTTTACCTGTTCCGGCTCTGTTTGTTGCTTTGCTGTTGTAGTACCTGTGGTTGTAGTAGCTTCTGTGGTGGGTGTCTGCTTGATAGGTTCCTTTTCATGTAAAGCTTGTTCCAATTCCTTCTCTGTTTCACTTAGTCGCTCAGTTACTTTTAAGAGCAACTCCATTACCTCTTCTTGTGAACTCTCCTTCAAAACTTCTTGGGTCTGAGGGTGCCTTGAGGCTGGCAATTTTAGCTGCTTTCTCAGTGCAGCTATGTCATCATCCTTCTTCTTTATTAGTGCCTCAATGCTTTTAATATCTTTCGGGTTGTGACCCAAGCTGATAATTATGTCTTCCAGAGACTTTATTCTGTTATCTTTGGCCTGAGAAGAGGCCTTCTCAATTTGCAATTGGGCACTTGTGTTATTTAAAGAATCTTGCAGCATTAGGGCTGCCATGGCTTTATTAGTAAGAGTGGAATACACCATTTCCCCAATTTGTTTATGCAGCTCTATCTGGTCCAAAGGATGAATATCCTTTTCCAGGACCTCAAAATTTGTTCTAATATAATCAGCTGCTGACATGGGTTTTGGCACCTTTGACTTGAAGTGGCTCATCATCATTTTGCCTTGTGAAATGTCGAATGCTGACATTAACCTTTCCTGATTATGTGGAGCCATTTTCAAATATTGATCATATACCTTCATTCTTAATGGATCATTCTTTGCCTTTATATTGATGAAAGTTCTTTTTATATCCCCTGTATCTGTTTTTGGTGGCCTAAAGGAGGATACTTCAATACTCAACTGCTTGTGCAAAGCTTTTCCTTTATGCTCTGTATGGGTCACACTAACAGAACCAGTTAGTTGATTGTCTTCTCTTCCATCATCAAACACCTCATCTATGATTTCCACATCTGGAAGTGGATCTGGTTTATGTTTTTTGGCTTGATGTATTCCTGAGGACTCTTTAGGAGGAGTAGTGTCTGGAACCTGCCTTTTCTTTCCTATTTCCATGTTGGATGGAGTTTGTAATTCTGAAACTTCAGGATGTTTTACCCGAGTGGGAGAAACTTGTGTTTGATCAGGTGCTCTGGAAGTTTGAGGTTTCTCTGCCATGACTAAAGTTTCAATGACCTGAATTTCAGGTTCCTTTCCTTTGCCTTTTGATTCTGCTGCCACTGGTGAACTGCCTTCCTGTAATGTCTGCTGTAGATTTGCTGCTGAAGAAGTGCCAATGTCAGGTACCTGCACTTGACCACAAGATTCTAGGTCATACTTCTTCTCAAGATCTTTCATCATTCTGTTCATTTTGTCTGCTTCACTTTCTTCCTCAACTAGTGTTCTTTCAACCCATTCATCTTGATTTGCATATTGTTCTATTTCAGGAATCTTGTGGTGTATGTAAGGGGATGATTTATTCTTTATTCTTTTTTCACAAATAAAACCACATGGATCATAAGGAACCCAACGGAAAGTTCTTTGGAAATTTCTTTGTAATATATTTTCTGCTTCTCGCTCGGCCTCCCTAGAGTTGCAGATGAAAGGACCTAATTGACTTTTGATCCTTAGTTGGGCTTTCTTCTTCACACTACAAAAATGGATCACATCTGAATTATTCATTTGCCTGAAATATTCCAAGGCAAAAATTCTCATGGGCACATATCTTGGCAACTTGAATGGATGTAATTCACATCCATAGATTCTGATGACTGAATGATTTTGATATAGATACCAATATCCAACTTTATAAGTCCTTGAAAGTTGCAAGGTCTTCTTGATTTCATTACTGAGCCTTGGAGGAGGGATTCCTGTCAACAAGGTAGTTGCAGGATATACAAAAAGATCTATGAACTCAGTATAGGAATATGGAGAATTATGGGAAGAATGAATTATGGGAGACCAAAATATAACTGACCTAGGGTTTCCCTTGGCATCAAGCTTTTTAACAGGGAAAGGGAACTTTTCTGATTGATAAAAGATGATGAGATGATAAATAACTAAGGAATATTTAAAAACTTTCTCATCATCAAGCCTCATGAACTGATCATGGATCTTATTGGCTATGAAGGAGGCAAAGTCATATTTAACTTCAGGAGGTTGCCCAGGAGTAAAAATAGACAGCAAAACTAGGGTTATCTCATCAACATATTCACTGGTATTGAAACTCAAGACAAAAGATATCAAATTTAGGATGAGTCTTCCTAATTTATTGAAATAATAAAAACCATAGGGAGGAAGTCCCTTAGGTTGATGTTCAGGCAACATGAAATTCTGGCAAATGGACTTCAATTTTTCTAGGGTCAATTGATTAGAATTTTCAATCAATGCTTCTATAGACAAAGGTGCTAGTTCTTGACCTGGTTCAAAATGTAGCATTGCATTGATAGTCTGGGGAGTAATGTGGAAAAGAACACTCTGGTCAGGGGATATTACAGCTCTCTGAGTGGGATCATAGTTAGAATGGCAATAGTGGATGATTTCTGGGAAAGAAATGACTGAGGGGATGAGATATCTCGGGAGATTGGATTCCCACAACCCAATGAGATCTTACCCCTTTGAGTACTCGTCTCTGCAGCGACAATAACTCAGAAGGGGGCTTTCATCAAACACTAAGTCTTTAATCTGAAAGTCTTTATCTACTAAAGGCAAATATTCCAACTCTCTGTGGGGGGCATTCAGTGGAGTTACATTCAAAGCTGTCGGGGCTTCCATTTTGGTTCTTGTGGATTCAAGACGGAAGTTTCTGGTTTTTCTTCACAGGCTGGGCGTGATTTCAATTTTAATGGGGAAATTGGCACAATTGCAAGTTCAGGGGAACAATTCACAGTCTTAAATCTCAGAGAATGATCTCAGTGATAAAATTTAATCACTAATCCAGTGGAAAACAAGGAAAACAGATTTTCTTTTGCAATTTCGAAGCACTATAGGATAAATACCTGTTCTTGGAGGAAAGCTGGCTTTTAACAGGTAACAGGCGGTAGCAGGAGGATGCTTGAACATAGGTCTGGCGGAATTCTGGAGCGAAATCGAATGGAACAGTGGATTTTAGTGAAAATTCGAATTCTTTAGCGGAAAGCACAGTCGCGTTCAAATGACGAAAATGACATAAAAACGCGAAAATTCGTTTTATTTCCAAAGGCAAAAGAGGGGTTTTAGTTTTTCGAGGAGTGACGTCACTTTGGTACGGGCTGACGTGGGGCAGGAGGGCCGGGCGGTAAGCGGTTAGTCCCCGCACCGCTTATGGACAAAGGTGGTATTAGATGAGCGGGCAACGATTCCATTAGAGTATCGACACGTGGACGGGTGACTAGTCAAATACCACCAATCCCCCGCGCGTTAAAACTCTGACAAAGGATGGGTAGCGGAATTGCCGAGGAGCGTTGATCTTTGGAAGAGCGATCAGACGGTTGCAATGACGGGGAGATCGTGGGAAGTTAAATGGTGCGGGCCCAATATATTTATCGTTAATTAATCACCCCGGGCGGGAGTTGATTGGTGGAGGTAAGGTTATTAATTAGTTCTGATAACTAATTAATCCCGTAATTATAATGGAAAAAGGAGTCGTGACGGGGTTTTGTTGGGCGCGGGCATTAAAGTTAAAGTGTCGGGTGGGATGCCAGGTGAATGAGCCACGTTGGCATGGGATTTTTCCAAAGTTTGGTTTAAAAAGTAAAACTTCGGGTTTGATCCTTTTTGTATTAAACATATAGAATTACATGTTTAAACGTTATTTCGATATTTCTATTTATATGGTAGTAAATAAACATTATTTAATTACCATAGGGGCGGGACTATGCTATAAGGATATATTTAACCAAAGGGCTTGTATAGCGGGTTTTTAATGAATATTTGGGAAGTAAATACTTTGGTTAAAACATAATAGAGGGGTTTTTGGGATATTAATTTAAAAGGAATTATATACTTAGGATAAGGCATTTTCACTAGGGATTTAGTAACTAGAGTTAAACATTAATATGACAAAGGGACAAGGGAACTCAAAAACTTTGTACATCTAAGAAAGTGACAATTTCTGAAGTAAATTGCAATATCTCATCTTCAACACTTAAACTTAGAATAGTAAGTTATTTTGAGGGATTTTTATGGACTTTTGCATAATTTTCCTAAGCAAAATGAGATTTTACTTAGGAAAAGGTTAAAGATGAATGATTATAATGATGAATTATCTCAAGTACTTAGGTCTTTTTGATCATTAGGCCGAGGGTCCGGTCCCTCCAAAAGTCAAGGAAATGTCTTGAGCCCCTTTGATCTCCAAATACCTTAGTACTTTGGGGGAAATTAGTATTTGATCATTAGGCCGAGGGTCCGGTCCCTCCAGAAGTCAAGGAAATGCCTTGAGCCCCTTTGATCTCCAAATACCTTAGTACTTTGGGGGAAATTAGTAAAACTTTTGAGGGAAAGTGATGAGGGAAGTTAATGAGTTTGACATTGCTTGTTGTGATTTTCCAGTATATTTCCTGCTTTAGTACTTGTGATGAAAGTAAAGGATCAAAAACATGGAGCAGCATCATTCATCAGATAACACTTTGCAACACCATCTACCTACCCTATCTACTACTACCATTTTCTCTTCTTTATTAGGGTGCATTTAGACTTGCAAACCCTTATCAATCTTTTCTTTTTTACAAGGCCAATCTATCTATTTCTACCCTTATTACATCCAAGGGCTCAGATTAAACTGTTGAGCACCTTTTATTCACTCTACCTATCTACTTATCTGCCAAGATTAAACTGTTTGGTCAGATATTTATTCTCTAATCTATAACATGAAATTGAAATATGAGTAAGCCAAGTTTAAACGGTTTGACTTATTCATGAATTGTGGCAAAGGTTTGACAAGCTGCACACAATTTCTTTATTACAGAAGATGAAATAGTAGTGGCATTTGGATTTGCACACTTTCCTTGGTCTATTTTTGCTTGGGGTTCATTTCTTTTATTTCTTTTTGACCATTTTATTCTTTTTACCCTTTGATCTTTCTTTTAGGGTATACCCTCTTTACATTTTTTAAATTTTTTGATTTTTTAGTCTTTTCAGAATATGGAACACCTTTGCTCAAGAAAGAAGGTTTGAACATATTCAGTTCAATCGAAGACAATCATGAAAGATGAAACCTATTGGTATAGGAGATTACTAGGTATCCCTCTCAGGGCTTTCCGGTGCCCGAGGCAGACTGTCAGATTAGCTGTAAAGTTCCAAAGGTACTACATACATGTTCATACTAATATATATAATTGACAAAGCGAGATGGAAAATATTACCTCTTTATGGACAAAAGATCCTATGGAGAACACCAATTAGCGAAGTAGAAGTCCTTCTTCATCGGATCCATGTCCAGATCCTGCAACCAATCAAAGCACCCGTGTAATCTCTGCAACAGTATAGCTTTCTATCAATTAAACTAGCATATAAGAAGCATAAAATAATGTAGATCTAAGCCACTCATATCATGATACATAGACGATTGAATAAAAATTGTGACACTAATGCACCAAATGGACAAAACAGATACAGTTCTATTGATTTATGAAAAGGAGGGTTACAACCGTGAGTTGCACCAAGCCCTCCTCAATATTTCACTTCCTCTCTCTTTTTCTCTGTCTTCGAGTGTGATGATGCTCAAGGAAAAAATATCTCAATGAACTTCACCGATATTCAAGCCTCACACTACAACAATGAAATTATGCTCCACATATAATCAAACCTTCGACCTTAGACCAAGAGCCCACAACTCCAATTTATAGGAGATGGAGAGAGAAAACCTTGCCAACTCTTTCAACTAGTTCAAATCAGAAAAGATCAAGATGTGTCCTTGTTTTTCCTTGATTTTTCCTTCCATAGGATTTTAGTTGTGTTTGGCAATGCCTAATAAAAGGTTTGTGCCTTTTAGTTTCCATTTTGAACTGACTCTCTTTGAGAAAAAGCGAGAAATACCATTCAGTTTTCTGCAAGATATTTCCCTTTTCACATTCAAATATGGATAATGCTGCCCCTTGGGCAAGACAGAGCATTACCCTAGGCATTAACACTTCCTTTGCATGGCTCAGGTGCGTTATAAATCTTCCTAGCTATTTCTGGGGTGCATTACCTTGGAAAAAATGGGTCTTGTCTAGGTCATTTTCTTCCTTCCATGTTACCTTCTCCTCTGAGCTAATGAGGAGGTCATTTTTCTTGTAACAGATCCCCCCTAAAGTGTGAGGTTAGAGATGAAGAAGACAACCGAAATAATTTATAACAATTGTATTAGAATGAGAGGAATTGGAGGATCGAGGAAAACCTGAAACAACAACATATGTTAGAAAAGATAGTGTCTGTCCTCAGTCGGGCATTCCCATGCTCAGTAGCTAATCAAAATTATTTCTCTACAACAGAGATATGAAGAGTGTGTCCATAGATAAGCATAACGTGGAGGCGTCTATCATAACAGGATCAAACTGATGAGCAGTATCCAAAAAACAATATCGCAACTTGGAAGAGGAAACACAACTGTAATCGTGTAAGCCTCAACCCAAGGTCTTGGTCGTTGCTTCACTAAACTGCATATTTTAACACATGTGAATAAATGAGTTGTGGTCGAAAGTGCGTGAAATCTTCTGATTACCAGTAAATAACAAAAACTATTAATAGACGCGAGGGTGGCCATCGATAAGGATGATGGTCCCCAAGATGCACAGTACAATGTAGTGAGTGTGAATAAAAGGAGTTGATGTCGAACACTCGTAGAATCATTCGATCAGGTGCCAATAATGAGAAACCCCAACTAAACACAAGGTGACCTGCCATTGATGTTTGCAAGTACTCGGGTACTGATGTGTTTATGGATCAACCTCCTAGATATGATGTTGAAGTCGATAAGAAGAGATCTGTCAAATGGTAGGCACTGAGGCATCCTACATCAGTTGACATGAAACGGGAAAAGATGATTTTGTTTATGGAAATAATCAAGAGAAAATGGGAATAACTGACGAAAAATAAGTTTTGGTATATGATGTCTTGGTTGATATAAGGAGCAGTAGATAGCGGGATCCTCTTGAATAATAGAAGACACTCTAACAAGGTACTAGGTAGCTTAGTCTTATTGAACACCAAAGAGTATCAGGATTCACCAATGTAGGAACATTTTCATATGAAGGCTAAACTCATATATGGTAGGGTTTGGCTAAATGCGAGAGAGTTTTCTGGGAATTGCCATGTTCAAGATTTTGTGCTCCCAAATTGACCTTTAAAATGTAACAGAATAAGTATCCACTTTGTCAAAAAAAATTCCCCGTCTGATTAAGTTTAACGAGTCCATACGGGTAAACTTGGTGATTTTTTCATATTTAGAGAGTCTGAAAAGCATATTAAAAGACAACTCCAGGGGGTACCTTTGTCATGTTTGATAAATGGGCACGACGAAGGGAGAATAGTAAGCCCAAAACAGTTCATTTTCCGTGAGTTAGTCCATTGAATTTGGAAAAAGTGAGAAACCTATGTTCAATAGACATCTGCCTCATTTTTTTATGAGTACGAGGAGACAGAGTAAACTCAATGTTCTTTGTAAAATTTTAACGAGTCCAACAAAGAAAAACTCAATGCTCTCCGTGAATTTTTAACGAGTCCCACGGAGAAAAACTTGGTTACTTTTTCTGTTTAATGAGCTTTGAAAAAGATGGAAAAGAATGGCTCGTATATCTTTGTCGTAGTATTTTAACGAGCTCGAAAAAGGAAAATCGATGTTTTTTCAGTTTGACGAGCTAGAAAAAGTCCCTAAAAGGAAAGGTCGTTGTTTCTTCATGTAAGTTTAACGATCCCAAAGAAGAGGACTCGAGGTTTTTCAGATTAACGAGTGAGAAAAATACCATAAAAAGAATGCTTGTAGCTTCTTCATGTAAGTTTAACGAGCCTAAAGAATAGAACTCGAGGTTTTTTGTTTTAACGAGAGAGAAAAATACCATAAAAAGAATGCTCAGAACTTCTTTTTGTAAGTTTAACGAGCCTGAAGAAGAGAACTCAAGGTTTTTTGGTCTAACGAGCGAGAAAAATACAGTAAAAAGAATGCTCATAATTTCTTGATCTCTTTCTCATCAATAGAAAAATATATGTTGGGAATTTTCTTGTAATACCAAGTAAAGACATCATGGAATTCCTTAAAAAGGGATGTGAAGTGTGCAATTTCCTCTCGATTGCAATCCGCTCCAATCTGAATGTTTTCCATGATACCCGTTTTGACCGAGATATCTATGAGCATAGTCCTGGAAATATTGCCCGTGTTCCCTTCAAAATCGATAGTTGGAACAGTCATGTAAGTAGAGGGAATGATCTCAGGTGGGTCAAAAGATGGGATTTGAGTAGTGATCACGTCTGAATTGAACATCGAAGCGCAATGATGGAACTCTCCCCAAGGTCATTCTTATAGAGACATGATCTCTTGAATAGCTTTTTCCGTAGGCAGGACTTCATCAAGGAAATCCCTAGAAAGAATCGTGATGGGTGGGAGGGTGGTACCATTGGTTGAAACCAAAGAAATGGAGGGTTCAGATGCTATTTGGATGCCTTGATAAGCCAACTCTACCGGTGATAGCGGCATCTAATCTCCATAGGAATAAATTTCTAAAGGCGTCGGTAGGATCCATGGATCGATAGAGCCATCTGAAATGGTGGATATCATTGCAATTGTATGTGGAACCTTAGGCGGTGGGAGAGGAAAACAACCCATCAAGGAAGATGCCTTCAGAAGACCGGTACCAATGCTCACATACGAGTCAGGAATGCTTCCTACTAGGGGTACAATGCTACTTGGTAACGTGGAATAATCAGGGGTGCAAAAGGATAACTGATCCACTGTGATTATTTTCCCATCTAACGGAAAGAGGATGAGTTGGAAGACTAAAGAGACAATGGAACTCATTACAGAAGACCAACTGCGACCCATCAACAGATTATAGTTGAGATGATGATCTACGACTTCTATGTCCACCGTTATCATTTTCTCACTAAACTAAATGGGAAAGCTATCAAGGTAGCCTTTTGGGTGTAAATTGTGGCCATCGAAGTCTTTAAGGGAATTCTACGACGGAGACAAAGTAGGAGAACCCAAAGCGAGCCAACAAGTAGTTGAAATAATGCATGTCGAAGCACCTTCATCTCTGACAGTGTGATGGATTGGCCTCCCTTTCGACACAACTTGCACTTGGAACGCGAGTTGGTGTGAGAGGCAAGGTTTATATTTATCCATGTCAAAGATGGCTAGCATAGAATCCTGGGGGTCGATTCCGCCAATGGCCGAAAGAAAAGCTTTCCTTTTCTCTAGGTAATTTTGCAATACTTCGAGTGTAGACATGGCTGATGGTGCTTGTGCCAAATCTTCTACAATATTATAGTTTTTGGCAGCACGTGCATAGGTCTTATGATTCATGCGTCAAAGTGTTCCTTTGGGGTGACGAAACGCAGGGTCAACAACAGGCCTTTCGATAAGAAAACTGTTGGGAGGCAGTGGATTCGAACTTATACCAGGTTCCTAAGCATCAATGACAGGATTTCCATAGAGTTTGGCTCTTGTTTGGAGTTCAACACTTTCAACACCGTATACGACGGATGATCCTTCACCAAAAGGATGTGTATCACTATTGCCCCTTTGCGGGGGTTTTGGTGGGTTTGCAACCATGTGTTGCTGTTGCTATTGTGGATTAGGGAAGGGATTATGAAGAAAGGCAGGTGTCCTCCCAGAGTCCTTGTTTGTGATAAATATGTGCATTCCTATAGCCGGGGAAATTTGTATGTCAAGTGGTCCTCCACACAGATTCTGAAAGAAAATTTCATCGGTTTCTTCTTTCCTTTTTCGTTCTTAGAAGCGTTTTTATGATTGGGATTATTCTGAGTATCCAAATATTCTTTAGAAGAAGAGGTATTTTTCTTGTTCTTGCCACTAGGTTTTTGTGAAAATTGCATAGAATTTACCTTAGCGGTAGGAAGAGTAGTTGATTGGTTAGGGGCAGTGGCAGCCGAAGATGGCTGGGAGGTTTTCCCACTAGGTTGTTTTATGGCTACACCGGAGATTGCACCAACGTGGCTGTCGGCGTGTGCTCTGGGTTTTTGAGTAGTGGGAGGATTTGGATTGCCAGGGGCATGGGGGAGTAAATCATATAGCGTGACAGTTTGCAAATATATCAAATATAAATGTTGTGCATGAATAATGGATTGGTCTTTAATGACCGCACCAGATAAATAAACGTCCTTAGCTGGGGGGGTAAGAGTGACTTACAAAACCAGTTGGATAAAATATGATTCCGGATTGGCGCTTTGACCAACCTTCGACTATTTCTCCACTCATGAATGTGATTGGAGATGTGGGTGGCGGTGTTTTGGCACATCAAGGTTAAGAGTTCCGTGCCAATTTCGTATCTAATAGGTAATTGGAAATTCTTAAGAAATTCTGTAGCTAAGGCGCCAAAAGTGTTGATGGCCCCACACAGTAACTCAATATACCATTTGGCAGTTTTTCCTGTGAGAGTGTGGGGGAAAATTCGAAGCTGGATACTATCATCCACCATGGAGTTAGAAATAGACCATAGATGAAAGGTGGTGACATGCATAGCCAGATCATCCCCTTGTTTCCCGTCGAATTTAGGGATGTTAGACGGAATCTTGTGCGGTATTGGAGGCCAGAGTGGGTTGTGGTTGATGGGATCATTGGTCCGTTTGTAGATTTCAGGGATGTCTAGAGCTACCAAAAATGACAATTATGTGTTTGCCCCTGGATCTAGCCAAGGAAATATTGGCTAACCGTTCAGACCGTAGGGTCCACCCATCAATGTGTTACCAATGGGATAAGTAGGACTTTGTTGATAAAAGTTTCGTGTGGGTGGGGATTTTTAATCAAGGTATTCATTGATGTCAATAACTGAGATGGAAAATAT
>JAXQQM020066141.1:0-68275 GCA_034641835.2 Pinus albicaulis
TAATATTCAGATATCTACAAGGAACAACACAATATGGACTTTGGTATCCTAAAGGAAAAAGCTTCACTTTGACAGCATACACAGATGCAGATTGGGCCAGCTGTGTGGATGACAGGAAAAGCACGAGTGGAGGTGCTTTCTATCTAGGAGAAAGTGTTGAGAATGCGGCAAGATGATGGAGCTTAATGAAATGAAGTCGCCTTCACTAAGTGGGCCCGCAGGCGAATTCTGGCGCAAAGTCTATTTTTAGACTATGTCTATTTTTAGACATATGGAGCATGGTTCGGGGATTTCAGTTTGAGATTCTTGGAGCATTGGTCATGTTGGTAAAAATAGATGAGACTCTATTTTTTAGGTCGAAGAGGTCGAAGGCTATTTTTAGACTGCCTCTCCTAAAAATAGGGAAGTCAAATATTATTTACCCTTAATATTTAGACTATAAAGCGATTCTCATTGGAGCACTTGATTCGAACTCACGAAGTGGCTCATGCATAAACCGAGAGGAATCCGTGGTTCCCAAGGGTTTGATGGCATCATCATGGTTGACTTCGGTTGGACTTGATGACGAGAAGTTTGGAGGATTAATGAAGAACTTGAGATAGTGGAATTGTGTTAAATTTATTTTAGGTTGAGCGATTGAGATTAGTTTAACTAGCTAATCAATTAATTATGGTAGGTGAATTAAATATTGTTAATTCGGTAATTAGTAACTCATTATTCAACTCAAGAACATCAGTTCACTAAAGTGTATGATCAGTTGGTGGAGACGAGTGAAAGAGGTAGATGAAAGGGTGGAGTTAGCTATCAGTTGTGACTATACTGTTGCTATTTGCAACACCCAGATAGGAGGAGTAAGCCCATGAGGATTGCGCAGTTCAGGCTGGTGGTTTATCTATATAAAGAGGCCATCCCATAGCATAGAAACACACAATAGAGGCAAAGCAATTGGCGGTGAGTTTTGAACCAGTAACATGTTCAAAACTGAGCTAGATTGTGAGTAACTTTATGAGAAAGTACTGAGTACTTGTGAGGAGTATTGTATTGAGTTTGTTACTTGATTTCTCCATTATAATATACACAATATCTGTGGGGTTTTCAGCTATAAGATTTCCCCCTACATACTGTGTTAATGTGTATGATGATTTGATGTGTTATCGCTTGATTTTATTTCCGCATGTGTGATGATCTGAGTTGATTGAGTGGAAGAGATTATGTGTTATGTATGAAGTTCAAATAGTATGTGACCAGGATAGTCTCGGTGGATAATTATTTATTATTCAGAAAATTTCTATAGAAAGTCTGGTGGCATGGTTAAGCAAGAAACAAATATCTATCTCTCTGTCTACAACAGAAGCAAAATATATAGCAGTAGTAGCATGTTGTACACAAGTCATGTGGATGAAGCAAACTCTTCAAGACATGAAGGTTAGCATTGATGAACCTATCTCAATCAAATGTGATAATACAAGTGCTATAAGTATATCTAAAAACCCTGTGCTTCACTCTAAAACTAAACATATCCCAATAAAGTATCATTTTCTTCGAGAACAAGTAGCTCAGAAGATAGTAAAACTGGAATATGTGCCAACAAAAGAATAGACAATAGACATATTTACCAAACCGCTTGCCAGAGAACCATTTGAATATTTGAGAAACAGACTAGGGGTAGTATCTACAGATGCTACTCTTTAATATGAAGAGAAAGCACAGTTTCAAGGTGAGAACAGAAACGAACATATCATTGTCAGGGGGAGATCAACTAGCAAGGGAAGCATGAAAACATGTCCTCGGGATCAAAAGGATTGTGGCAAGAATACATTCAGTATGGCAAGAATACATTCAGCATAAAAGAATCAATAAAAAGGCAAAAGGATTAGTGGCGCAATGGAAGAATGGTGAACCTGACATGAATCGAACACGGAAGAGTGGTGAACCTGATGTAAATATAATCCAAAGGTTGAAGTGACAACGTACAAAGTCAGAAAATTCCAGAGAAAGAAAATGCACGAAATCATAGGATCAAAGAATAGAAACTTCACTAACAATTCAAACCCCTTGCCATTGATGTCAAAGGGGGAGGAAGAGAAAGCAACAGGAGGAAGAAGGAAAACGAGAAGGTTTATTGCCATCAATGCCAAAGGGGAAGGCGACATTGGAAATGTTTGTCGCTGATGGCAAAGAAGGCGACAGATACAGAGAACAAAGGCAGGATCATCAAAATGTGTCAAACGGCGAAAACGATGAAGAAGCAGCAGCAGAGAGACGAGAGAAAATGCAATGAAGAAAAACGCGAATCTGAGAGGAAGAGATAAATAGAAGTACGAACCGTTATCACGAAGAAGGCAGACGAGAAACGAGGCAAGTAGGGAGCAAGGAAGAGATAGAGCGGTGCCGTTATCGTAGAAAAGCGGAGAAGCGGAGAGCATATGGTTATTTAAACAATCTCACCAAATTGCAGTAGATACACTAAACAACAAATTCGAGAATCATTACCCAGCCAGAGGATACATAAACATTATTCCGGGAATCGTAACCCAGGCGAAAGCGGAAGCGTATATCTATGCAGCACTCTACATATATTGCGCCTCATTTACAAAGGTCCAAAGCATATATATATACATACATGGAGTGGTTTACGCACAAAGGACCAGGACTATAATACAAAACATAGGTATTATACCTTTTTCCGTAAGATCAAAAGAACCAAAGGATTTAACGCTTGTTATTAAACCAACAAAGTTCTATTTGGTGGGACCCTCACACAATCGCATCGGAAAATCGAAGGGCAGCGGAACATGTTAACAAAAGTTCCGATGGAGACAGTGGATTAGTTCATTCTCTCTGAGGATTCTCATATTTGGTGGTTAAGCAGCAAAGAAGCATCGGAGCAAGCCATCGCATCGGCGCGGAAAGTGAACGATGAAATCGATCGCATCAGAAAAGGGTTAGCTGGAAACATGTAAACAAAGAATTGCGATTGCGATGAGAGTTCGAACCCGATGGATCAATGAACCATAATTGATAAATGTTTGCATTCCGATTTAAAGATGTGCCATCGCATTGGAAAAGGGCAGCATAACATGGTAACAAAATTTGCGATTGCGATTAAAGTTTTGGACCTGATATGGTTCAAAAAAACAACTTTATATGTTTTGAGTTCCTTTGTGAGAACAAACTTATATATAAAGCATTTCTAAAATAAAACTTATACATACGGTGCTTATATAAGTGGCATCTTAAATATATATAACCCAAGTACCATAAGGTGGGACCAAATCGCATCGGAGAAAGCAGCGGAACATGCAAGCAAGAAGTTGCGATTGCGATTGAAGCCCGAACCCGATGGGTCTATAAACTATGAGCTTAAAAGTTTGAGTTCCAGTTCTAATCGCATCGGCTCATTTAAATGAGCAGTGACCAATCGCAATCGGAGTTGAAGCGGAGCATCGGAACATGCAACTAAGAGTTGCGATTGCGATTAATCGCAATCGGAGAAATCGCAACAGTGACCAATCGCAATCGGAGTTGAACATGCAACGAAGAGTTGCGAGATAATGTCATAATCGGAGAAATTGATTAACTCGATCAATCGCACCTTGAAAAGGAGCGGGCATCGGAGCAATATATTAAAGATTGCCGTTGCGATGAATGCGTAATCGGAATGATCTCTATATCGGGTATTGAATTCAAATGATGGGGCTCGATCCTTTCATATATTAGAGTCTGTGATTCGATTTATTGTGGATTGGATCGTTATATAAGACCAAAGGCCTATCTGAGGTTTTACAACATTTGATTGCAATATATAAATATAAAGCGACCAATACATAATGTGACTTATTATAATGGACCCACGGACCTCGGCTTAAGGTGGAAGGGCGATTATTAATATAATACGTATGCAATAGGTGCAATCACATCGGGCCATAAAACAAGGCCATGGTGTATATATGTTCCGCTTGCGGAACTCAGCACATCAACAAGACACTTGTTGTGTAAAGGGTTGGAATTTGCCCAGATTTAATGTCAGTTGTTACATAAATATAGGAGTTACGTAGCAGCCATAAACAGAAAGGCATACAGAGGAAAGAAAGGGACAAACACAGTCAAAGAAAAGACAAATGCGCAGCTAGCCAAGAGGCTGAATGAGTGAGCTGGAATTTTCATTTTAATTGAATGTAAATGTTTTTTAATTGATTTATATTGTTGTGATGCATTGGAAAGTCTCCGGAAGAGAACAAATATCCCACTGTAATGTTAAATTGATACCTATAGTTATATTGAATAAGCAGATAAAAGGAATGAGAAGACAGAAGCCAAAGAGTCATGACTGTTCACTCCAAATTATTTGTGAAATACAAACATTCATGTGAGGAACTCTATAAATAATATCAACTAGATATGCATAAAAAGAGGTTAGAGAGAGAAAATATAGAGAATGCAGAGTATAGAAGAGTGAGGAAGAGAACATTAAGAAAAGAAGAGCAGAAAGAGATGCTACAGAACAGAGCTGATATCTGAGGTAAATCAACAAACATTCAGTTTGATAAATTGAGGAAGTTGGAGCTTCCCTATCAAGTTACAGCTTGATAGCTGTCAGTTGTAGCTGACTGAGGTTGGAGCCTCCTGTAGGTTGGTGCCTGCAGAAAATTGAAGGGAGTTGGTGTTTCCTTGCAAGTTGTAGCTTGCAGAATTGAGGTAGGAGCCTCCTGTAGGTTGGTGCCTGCAGAAAAACAGTGGTGAGAGGGAGTTGGAGCTTGCCTTTGCATCACAACAATAATAAGATGTGGTTTTCTCCCTTTATGGGTTTCCACTTATATCTGGTGTCTCTGTGCATAATGTGTATGTGTTGATTTGATTTATATCATCTGCTTAATACCTGCTGCTCTCATATTAATTCTACTGTTATATTATATTAACACTTGCTGCTCACATTCTAAAATTTCTCACATATTAAGTTGGACATAAATGAAGGTGTAAATAAGGTTTAATGAAAAGCTTTAAAAGACGATGAATGTGTTAAAATGATTCACCCCCCCCCCTTCTTAGTTTAACTAAGGGTTCAAAAATTGGTATCAGAGCGGGTTCCTTTGTACCAGTTTAACAACTGAAAGGAGATTCTAGGTTCTCAGGATGGATAGTAAAGAAGGATGCTCAACAAATAAAGCCCCTTTCTTTACAGGTGCAAATTATGCCTTCTGTAAAATCAGAATGAGGACATACATAATGTCTCTAGGAATAGAAATTTGGGATGCTGTGGAATTAGGATATGCCCCGAAGGAAACTGCCTCAGAGAAAGAAGCCAAACAAGACATTGTAGCTAACGCAAAAGCCATGAATGCCATATTAAATGGATTGTGTGAAGAAGTGTTTATCAAAGTAATGCACAAAAACACTACCAAAGAAATGTGGGATACTCTGGAGAATATCCATGAGGGAGACAAGAAGGTAAAGACTGCTAAACTTCAAGTCTATAGAGCCCAGTTTGACAACTTAACAATGAATGATGATGAAGATATAGCTAACTTCTTTCTAAGGGTTGCAGAAATAGTAAATAACATGAAGGCTCTAGGAGAAAACATAAAATAAGTTGTAATTGTAAAAAAGATTCTAAGATCTCTTCCACCCAGGTTTAATCCCAAGGTGTCTTCTATAGAAGAAAAAACTAATTGGGAGACCTTGACCATGAACCAGCTACTTGGAAATCTAACAGCATATGAAATGAGACTCCCACAGAAGAAGCCAAGTTCGAGGGAGGCCGCCTTTAAAACATAAAAGAAGAAAGAAGAAGAGGAAGACATATGCTCTTGTTCAGATGAAGAAGAAGCAAAATTTGTCAAGAAACTGGATAGAGGTTCAGGTAAATGCAAAGGTAAACTTCCTTTCAAATGATTTAACTATGGAAGAGTTGGACACTATGCTGCTAAGTGTCCTCACAAGAAAGTAAGGAATCAGGCTCAAGATTCAGAGAAAAATACATCTAAGAACTGGCAGAAAGGAAAGAAGTTCAACAAAAAATCCTTCTATGCTCAACAAGACAGCAGTACATCTGAAGACCCAGATGAACTCTCAAGTGAAGATGGAACCTCTGAATTTTTATTGATGGCTATAGAAGAACTTGAAGGTCTCCTTCTAGAAGATGAAGAAGAAGAAGGTGAAGTCGACCTTGAGGGGGAGCTAAGAAGTGCTCTAGAAGAGATTGATAGACTCAAGCTGAAATGCAGAAAACAAAAGGACATTCTCCTCAAGTTTGTACAAGAAGAACAGAATTCTGAAGTCCTCATGCAACTAAAGGTAGAACTTGAAGAATCCAAGAAGATAGAAGACATGTTACTTCATCAAATCAAGGATAAAACCCAAGAACAAGAGAAGCTGGAAGAAGAAGTAGTATGTCTCGTGATGAAACTAGAAAATGCTCAAAGGAAAGCGGTTATAAGCTCTTCTCAAACAACAAGCTCTAGTAAGTTGAATGAAATTCTGGTTGCTCAAAGATCCCCTATGATAAAAACTGGAATATGCTATGAAGGAGAATCAAGTAAAAGCAAAGAAAAAGAGAACAGAGGGATTATTTTTGTAAAAGAAAAGAAGAATGGTGAAGCAGCTCAAACAATTCCTACAAAAGAAGAAACCTGTAATGAGGAAGACAGAGATCAGAAGAAACCTCTAATAACAAATAAGGCAATAAATACTAAGACAACAGAGAAAGGGACATATGTCTCTGAATATGTCAAATTCGGAAGCCATCAAAGGAGATTCTTCCCTCCTATGAAGAATGCCACCTGTTATGCCTGCCACAAGCTAGGACACATTGCTGCATATTTCCATGCAAGGAGGAGTAATTCAAACCAGCAAAAGATGCAAACATTGAAGAGACTGCCTCAAGCAAACAAATGGAAGAGACAACCTTACATCAGGTATGCAAATAGTTTCTATGGTTATTGTTTTTATTGTAAGGAATTTGGTCATAAAATCATTGAGTGTAGAAATTATGGACAAAGATTGATGTTTAACACCTCAAGGAAGTTTATGAATCAAAGAAATTCTGTTCATACTCATAATTCTACAAAAATTATGATCAAATGTTGTGTATGCAATCAAGTTGGACATGTACCTTCCAAATGTCCTTTAAGAAGATGTAATTCATCACCTCACAAAAGATACCAAACAAAAGGGTGCCTCTAATGGATAAAGAAGGTGAATAAATGTGACTTGGCTCTAACTGCTCAATATTTGAAAAGTCAATGGTATTTGGACAGTGGCTGCTCTAAACACATAACATTAGACAAAAGCAAGTTTATAACTCTTGATGAAAAGAAATCTGGCAATGATAAATCAGGTAAGATCAAGGGAAAAGGCTCAGTCAGCATAGACAATGGCAAAGGAAAGGCCCAAGATGTACTATTTGTAGATGGGCTGAAAGCAAATTTACTAAGTGTCAGTCAGATGCATGATAAAGGCTGTGAAGTTATTTTTAGAGCACAAGATTGTGAAGTCAAATCAAGCACCACAGGTAAGACTCTGCTCAAAGGAGTTCGAACAGAGAGTAATGTTTACATTGTGAAAGAGGAAGATGAAGCATGTCATCTTAGCAAACTAGAAGAGTCATGGTTATGGCATAAAAGGTTGGGACATCTCAGCTTCGATCACATAATCAGACTAAGCAAGAAGAATGCTGTCAGAGACATGCTAGAAATAAAGAGGCCTTCTAATACCATATGCAAATCATGTCAATCAGGCAAACAGACTCGCACATCCTTCAAGGCCAAAGATGAGTTATCAACAAGAAGACCTCTACATTTTGTGCACATGGACCTGTGCAGACCTACAAGAACTAAAACTCCAAGCGGAGAATCCTACTTCATGCTGATAATAGATGACTTCTCTAGAATGACATGGGTTGCATTTCTCAAGAATAAATCAGAAGCTCTGGAAAAATTTAAGATCTTCAAAGCATTAGCAGAAAATCAAACAGGATGCAAGCTGAAATGCATCAGATCAGACAGAGGAGGTGAATTCACAGATTATGACTTTGCTGACCTATGCAATGAACATGGGATAAAGCAACAATTTACTATTGCAGGAACACCTCAGCAAAACGGAGTAGCAGAGAGACAAAACAGGTCTGTACAGCAAATAGCCAGAGCCATGATGCATGAAAGTAATATTGCTCAGACCTTCTGGGCAGACGCAGTGCACACAGCAGTACATATCCTTAATAAAGCTCACTTAAGGCCAAGCAGTGATAAGACTCCCTATGAACTATGGCATGGAAAGCCAACTTCAATCAAACATTTCAGAATATTTGGAAGCAAGTGTTACATAAAGAATAATGATGAAAATCTTGGAAAATTTGATGCAAGAGCAGATGAAGGGATATTTCTAGGATATGCATCCAAAAGTAAAGGGTACATGTGCTACAACAAGACTCTTCGAAAAATAGTAGAAAGCATTGATGTGAGATTTGATGAAGAACTTCCAAACAATGCAAGAGATACAGACTGCTGCAGTCCATCAGACAACCATGAAGAAGAAAACCAAGATGATGAGGAAACAAGCAAGACAACAGAAGATACAGAGCTGAGTTCTAAAGCTCCCTCAAGATATACTCAGAAGAACCATCCTGAAGATTAGATCATTGGAGACAAGAGAGTAGGGGTCCAAACAAGAAGGCAGCTAACAGAACAAACTGAAGAGGTATACATAGCCATGTTGTCACAAATAGAGCCAAAGAAATTCGAAGAAGCCAGCAAGGACAAGTCTTGGGTAAAAGCTATGAATGAAGAATTGGACCAAATTGAGAAAAACAATACATGGGAATTAGTTCCTAGACCCACTGAGAAAAATGTCATAGGCTCAAAATGGGTATTCAAAAATAAAATGAATGAGCAAGGACAAGTAATCAGGAATAAATCTAGACTGGTCTGCAAAGGATACTCACAAATCGAAGGACTTGATTACGATGAAACATTTTCCCCTGTAGCCAGAATGGAAGCTATCAGAATGTTCCTGGCATTTGCATGCTACCAAAACTTCAAAGTATATCAAATGGATGTAAAATCTGCATTTCTGAATGGAGACTTAGAAGAAGAAGTCTACATGGAACAACTAGAAGGCTTCTCATTGACAGACAAAGAAAACTATGTGTGCAGACTGAAGAAGGCTCTATATGGACTGAAACAGGCTCCTCGTGCTTGGTACTCAAGACTGGATAAATATTTGCAAAAACAAGGCTTTAAGAGAGGTGGAGTAGACAGAAATCTGTACATAAAAGCCCATGAAAATGAACTCCTAATTGTTGTAGTATATGTTGATGACATTATGTTTGGAAGCAACAGAGAAGAACTAGCAAAAGGGTTTGCTGATGAGATGAAAACAAAGTTTGAGATGTCTATGATTGGAGAGCTCAGTTTCTACTTAGGACTTCAAATTCAGCAAAAGAACACAGGTACATTCATCTCACAGGAAAAATACTTAAAAGAAATGTTGAAAAAGTTCAAAATGAAGGATTTTAAACCTGTGTCAACTCCCATGATCACGGGACGCAAACTGTGTGCTGATGACGGGTCTGCAGATATAGATCAAAAAATCTACAGATCCATGATAGGAAGCCTGTTGTACTTGACAGCATCAAGACCAGACATCATGCTAGCAGTAGGACTAGTGGCTAGATATCAAGCAGCACCTAAACAAAACCATCTTCTGGCAGTCAAAATAATATTAAGATATCTACAAGGAACAACACAGTATGGACTTTGGTATTCTAAAGGCAAAATATTCACTTTGACAGTATACAAAGATGCAGATTGGGCCAGCTGTGTGGATGAAAGGAAAAGTACAAGTGGAGGTGAATTCTATCTAGGAGAAAGTCTGGTGGCATGGTTAAGCAAGAAACAAACATCTATCTCTCTGTTTACAGTAGAAGCAGAATATATAGCAGCAGCAGCATGTTGTACACAAGTCATGTGGGTTAAGCAAACTCTTGAAGACATGAAGGTAAGCATTTATGAACCTATCTCAATCAAATGTGATAATACAAGTGCTATAAGTATATCTAAAAACCCTGTGCTTCACTCTAAAACTAAACATATCCCAATCAAGTATCATTTTCTTCGAGAACAAGTGGCTCAGAAGATAGTAAAACCGGAGTATGTGCCAACAAAAGAACAGACAACAGACATATTTACCAAACCGCTTGCCAGAGAACCATTTGAATATTTGAGAGACAGATTAGGGGTAGTATCTGTAGATGCTATTCTCTAATATGAAGAGAAAGCACAACTTCAGGGGGAGAACAGAAACGAAAATATCATTCCCAGGGGGAGATCAACCAGCAAGGGAAGCATGAAAACAGGTCCTCAGGATCAAAAGGATTATGGCAAGAATACATTCAGCTTAAAAGAATCAATAAAAATGCAAAAGGATCAGTGGCGCAGCGCAAGAGTGGTGAACCCGACATGAACCGAACACAGAAGAGTGGTGAACCTGACGTAAATCTAATCCAAAGGTTGAAGCGACATCGTACAAAATTAGAAAATTAAAGAAAAAGGAAATGCACGAAATCATAGGATCAAAGAATAGAAACTACACTAAGAATTCAAACCCCTTTCCATTGATGTCAAAGGGGGAGGAAGAGCAAGCAACAGGAGGAAGATCAGGAAAACAAATAAAGTGTATTACCATCAATGCCAAAGGGGGAGACTGTTGGAAATGTTGTCATTGATGGCAAAGGAGGCAGCAAAGATAGAGAACAAGGGAAGCAAAGGAGACTGTCAAAATGTAACAGTCAAACAACAGAAGCAGTGAAAGAAGCAATGACAGAGATAGAGAAAGAAGCACAACGAAGACAAACAGCGAATACAGAGGAAGAGATGAATAGAGGCAGAGCCATTATCATAGAGAGGCAGAGGCAGAAGTAGCGAAGGCAGAAGTAGAAAGGCAAAGGCAGAGGCAGAGGAAGTGCCGTTATCGTAGAAAGGCAGAGGCAGAGGCAGAGAAGTTATTCCGAGAATCAATACCCCAGCTGGTAGATACACTAAACAGGAAAATTCTGAGAATCATTACCCAGCCGGAGGATACATAAACATTATTCTGGGAATCGTAACCCAGGCCAAAGCGGAAGCTTATATTTATGCAGCACTCTACATATATTGCGCCTCATTTACAAAGGTCCAAAGCATATATATACATACATGGAGTGGTTTATACACAAAGGACCAAGACTATAATACAAAGCATATGTATTATACCTTTTACCGTAAGATCAAAAGAACCAAAGCCTTTAACGCTTGTTATTAAACCAACAAAGTTTTATTTGGTGGGACCCTCACCCAATCGCATCGGAGCAAGCCATCGCATCGGCGCAGATAAGTGAATAGTAATCCAATCGCATCGGAAAAAGGTTGGCAGCGGAACATGTAAACAAAAATTGCGATTGCGATGAGAGTTCGGACCCGATGGATCAATGAACCATAATTGATAAATGTTTGAAGTCTGGTTTAAAGATGTGCCATCGCATCGGAAAAGGGCAGCAGAACATGGTAACAAAAGTTGCGATTGCTATTAAAGTTCCGGACCTGATATGGTTCAAACAAACAACTTTATATGTTTGAGTTCTGCGTCAAACATAAAACTTATATATAAGCAGCACTAAACATAAAACTTATATACATGCAGCACTTTATATAAGTGTAGCGTCTTTTAAATATATATAACCCAAGTACCATAAGGTGGGACCAAATCGCATCGGAGAAATCAGCGGAACATGCAAGCAAGAAGTTGCGATTGTGATTGAAGCCCGGACCCGATGGGTCTATAAAATATGAGCTTAAAAGTTTGAGTTCCAGTTCTAATTGCATCGGCTCATTTAAATGAGCAGTGACCAATCAAAATCAGAGTTGAAGTGGAGCATTGGAACATGCAACTAAGAGTTGCGATTGCGATTAATCGCAATTGGAGAAATCGCAACAGTGACCAATCGCAATCGGAGTTGAACATGCAACTAAGAGTTGCGATTGCGATTAATCGCAATCGGAGAAATCACAACAGTGATCAATCGCATCAGAGAAGGAGCAGGGCATCAGAGCAATATATTAAAGATTGCGATTGTGATGAATCGCAATCGGAATGATCATATCTCATCGGAGAAACAAACATTAGATTCAAATGATCGCTGTGGGGCCTGATCCTTTCATATATTAGAGTTTGTGATTCGATTTATTGTGGATTGGATCGTTATATAAGACCAAATGCCTATCTAAGGTTTTACAACATTTGATTGCAATATATAAATATAAAGCGGCCAATACATAATGCGACTTATTATAATGGACCCACGGGCCTCGGCTTAAGGTGGAGGGCGATTATTAATATAATACGAATGCGATGTGTGCAATCGCATCGGGCCATAAAACAAAGGCCGTGGTGTATATATGTTCCGCTTGCAGAACTCACCACATCAACAAGAGACTTGCTGTGTAAAGGGTTGGAATTTGCCCAGATTTAATGTCAACAGTTACATAAATACAGGGGTTACGCAGCAACCATAAACAAAAAGGTATACAGAGGAAAGAAAGGGACAAACACAGTCAAAGAAAAGACAAATGCGCAGCTAGCCAAGAGGCTGAATGAGTGAGCTGAAATTTTCATTGTAATTGAATGTAAATGTTTTTTAATTGATTTATATTGTTGTGATGCATTGGCAAGTCTCCGGAAGAGAACAAATATCCCACTGTAATGTTAAATTGATACCTACAGTTATATTTATTGAATAAGTAGATAAAAGGAATGAGAAGACAGAAGCCAAAGAGTCATGACTGTTCACTCCAAATTATTTGTGAAATAAAAACAGTCATGTGAGGAACTCTATAAATAATATCAACCGGATATGCATAAAAGAGGTTAGAGAGAGAAAATATAGAGAATGCAGATTATAGAAGAATGAGGAAGAGAAGATTAAGAAAACAAGAGCAGAAAGAGATGCTACAGAACAAAGCTGATATCTGAGGTAAATCAACAAACATTCAGTTCGATAAATTGAGGAAGTTGGAGCCTCCCTATCAAGTTGCAGCTTGATAGATGTCAGCTGTAGCTGATTGAGGTTGTAGCCTCCTGTAGGTTGGTGCCTGCAGAAAATTGAAGGGAGTTGGTGCTTCCTTGCAAGTTGTAGCTTGCAGAATTGAGGTTGGATCCTCCTGTAGGTTGGTGCCTGCAGAAAAACAGTGGTGAGAAGGAGTTGGAGCTTGCCTTTGCATCAAAAAAATAATAAGATGTGGTTTTCTCCCTTTATGGGTTTCCACTTATATCTGGTGTCTCTGTGCATAATGTGTATGTGTTGATTTGATTTATATCATCTGCTTAATACCTGCTGCTCTCATATTAAGTCTACTGTTATATTATATTAACACTTGCTACTCACATTCTAAGATTTCTCACATATTAAGTTGGACATAAATGAAGGTGTAAATAAGGTTTAATGAAAAGCTTTAAAAGACGATGAATGTGTTAAACTGATTCACCCCCCCCTCTCAGTTTAACTAAGGGTTCAAAACATTTTATTGAGTCTTCTCCACCATCGATCTCTGAAGATTGACAACCCTGATTAAATCCTCGACCCCTTCAATTCCCCCATTCACCTGATCTCCCCAGTGACCCTATTGATGAATCTCTACCGTCTGTTTATTGAATCCAACGGCCACGATATAATCTCACCCCCCATTCATTATTCGTTCGTCCATCCACCAAACAGTTTAATAGGTGAATCTCGACTGTTGATCACCATTTATCAGTCTAATCGTACGGTCCAAACCCACCTCGCTCCAGACGTCCATCAGATCATTTTTTCACCATTCCACAACGATTTTCAGCCGTTTTTCCACTACATCCACCAGTTCCATCACTGTGCCACCATCTCCACCTGCCTCTACAGCAACCCCACCCCACTCCTTATGGATTTCTTAATATGTTTATCGTGTTTTTACAGGTTTTAAAGGGGTGTGAATCCACTCTGTTTCACAGTCAGATACAGTGTGTTTTAGATCATAGGAAGATATTTTTAGAGCCAGAGATTGCAGAGGAAGGTTCTCGAGAAGTTTTAAACGTGATTTTCAATAAATATCAAGTTATTAACTCTATTCCAAACCTTCCAGCGCAATTAAAACCTGTGTATCCATAGACAAGACAGAAGAGAAGCGGCAAAGAGTATTAGTGAAATATTTAAGGGATTAAAGCCTACTATTGAAGATTTAATACTATAATCTAGTGTTCAAAGGATGAAGATACATGTTTAAGACCTTAAAAATGATCCAGAAGGCCTAATAAGGCCTAAAGCGCATGAAACAAGCCATATCAGTGTTTTCACATCAGCAGAATTTTCTTTCCCAAGGAAGGACAAGTCCCCATAGTGTTTTTTATTCTCCATCAAGTTCCTGAGAAGATCACCACCATGACAGAAGTCCTAAGATTTCCAGGGCATTAGTTACAAAGTATGGCAGGCCTGAAATTCACTTATCTACCTTAATTTTCCTAGAGTACAAACAGCCAGAAAGTACCTCAGAAACATACCTCTGGAGTTATTATCAACCTGTCGAAGACCACTAATTCCCCCAAAGGGTACTGAAAGTCAATACAGGGATATTAAGACAGAATGGGTAGCAAAACACTTCTCCCTCTATTTTAATGAGCCATTTAAAGTCCTATCTACCTCTACCGCCACACTTTCAGTTATAAGAACTCATGAAATACATTGTAAAGGTTGTTGGTTGGTTAACCGTGGATTGTGAGCTGTTTTATTGAGATAGAGTTCTGTGTGTATTAGTTGTAAAATAGATTGGGAGATGATTTCTAGTTGATATCAAGCTGCTGGAAAATGATGTATGTGACTAGTTTTGCTCTTTAATATGACAAGCATGTTCATTGGATCTTGATCTAAATCAGTGGTGATGTGTTCTATCTTTGTCAATGTTTTCCCTCTGTTGTTCATCATATTTCATTTCTCTGATAAGAATCAATAATCTAGCTTATGATATACTGCTGCAAAGTACCCTAATGCTTCCTGCTCTTCTTATCTTTGATGTTTTCTACTGATTGTGTGATCTGAGAATAAATTCAAGATAATTTAACCAGTATATTAGTTGGTTCTCCCTGCTTACTGATGTATGAATTTAGAGTTTGTTTTTAGATGTTCTTGTCTGGTTTTAACTGAAATAATTGGGAAACTAGGAGATTTAGAGTTGGTTGTATCTCACTAGGGTCCTTTTCTAACAGTTAGCCTTTCTAAGATCCCTTAAGTTGAATGTCAAAAGCATTGAAAGTTAAAAGTCTTTCTCTGATCTTAGGCTTCAGTTTGTGTCAAATATTAAATGTTTTCTATTGTCTGAAGAGTTAGCCTCATTAGGAGTTTGATCATAGATGGTTAAGGCATGCCCTCTCCCTATATTTGCTCCTAAGTGGTCACCTTGGAAGGTTTCCTTGTCATTCCCCTTCATTTCCTTATTGTTTCATCCCATACTATCATCTTTAGAGATCCTATGTTTTAGATGACTAGCCCATTTGAAAGTCTTGGATATTGAATTGAAAGTAAACCCTTTTATGACCCCATTGTCCAATGGACTTGAGTTTTCTTTGAATTATCTCCCCATTTCCAAAAATCCTTCTTTGCTCACTTCTTTGTCTTACATTGAACCCTTCTTTCATGTTCCCAACCAAAAAAACAAAACAAACAAAAAAACAACCCTTGTGCCCTATAACTAGCCTAATACCTTAAAATTGAACTTCAAAGATATATATTTCTTTGCCTTTATAGAGAGATCCCTCTCTGGATCCAGGAGGGCTAGATCCTGAGATCCCAAAGTGGTTTGATGTTGTCTTGTCTTTTGGTATTTCCAAACCTACCAAAACACAGGAACCACAACATAATGACGCCTCCACTGGGGAAGCTAAGACCATATTAGCCTAAGTCTGGTATTTAATCACTGTGGTGGAATGTAAATCTCCTTTGAACATTATAAACCTTCCACCTGGCAACTCCATAGTTCCTAAATGACCAAAGGATTTCACTGATGATTAGTAGGCCTATTGATTATCTTTGTTTTCCATAGACTCCACTGGGAGACCAGTTTCATTACAACATCATCCACACCAAAATAAACACATAGGATTAAGCTTCCTTGTTTGAAGATATTTGCCACCTAAAGACTGTCACATCTGGCCAACATTCTTTGTTGAGTTTGAGGACTTAACATACTGGCTTCAAGAAAAATCCATACTAGAGCTTATCCTAATCCAAATCCACCTGAAATAGTTGACAATCCAGAGAAAATTCTTAGGAAGTCTCCCACCCCTAGAAAGCCAACTATTGTCAGACACATTCATAGAGCTAATTCAGCACCTGAAAACTTTTCAGCTCTATCAGATACTCAAATTGACTTAGACTTACCCAAACATTTACCAAGAACTAAGTCATTCAGTGGCATAGATCAGACAGACTTTGAGCCTTCCAGTTCACCATCACATAGTGGTCAACATGTTAGGACCCTGTAATTAGCAAGATTGGAAAAAGTCCAACTGTAGAGGTAACATCATACCACTTTGGGATTCAAGGATCTAGCCCTCCTGAATCTCGAGAGGGATCTCTCTATAAATGAGTGAAAAGATGTGATCTTCAAAGGCCGAGATTGTAGTATTAGGCTAGTTATGAAGAGCATGGGTTTGATTTGTTTGTTTTTGGTTGGGCAAAGACATGATGAAGATGAAAGGTAGTTCAAAAAAAAGGGTGAAGATGTCTGCAAATGAAGGAATGATTCAGTTGACAGAAAAGGGCAAAGACAGTTTTAACCCATTGGGCTATGGAGTCATGGGAGGATTTAATTGGACATCAAGATTTCAAGCAGGACCCATGGAGCAAGTTGCTTATATCAAAGGATCTTTAAAGTGATTTTATGGAATGAAACAGATAAAAAGTGAAATACCAAACGAAAGGAAGGACAAAGCACAGTCTAAGATCAAGTAAGTACTTTTAAACTAGATTTCTTTCAACATGTACTTAAGGGGAAACATAAAAGTATTTATGTTGATCAGGTAAGTGCTTTTCAACTAGCCTGCATTGAAGTAATTTCAATCAGAAACATTTAAAAAATAGCTCGGACTGCTTAAGATCAGGTAAGTTCCTTTAAACTAGCCTGCTTTCAACATATTCGATAAGGAAACACAGATGAATAATCACCAAGAGCAATCTAGATCAGGGAAGTACTTTTAAAATAACCTGCATTAATATACTCTAAGGAAAACACAGGGAAGGCTCATTTTAAAGAGAAATCTAGATCAGGGAAGTACTTTTAAACTAACCTACATTAATATACTCTTCAAAGAGAACATTCAAATGAAGAAAACATAGAAGTAAAGGTTCCAGTAAGAGTAGGGTACCGTGGAGAGTACATCCTAACTCTATGTTTGCTGCTCTTTATCAGAGAAAGTGAAACAAAGTGAAAACATTAAACGAACTAACAATTAACAGTAAGGAGCACGTCACCATTGAAATAATTGAGGATTCCATGAATCAGCAGCTTGTATTGATGTTCAAACTAGTTACAATCAGCACGCCCGGTGGGTCTCTACAGCTTCGAAATTCTCATATCAGCTTGTGTATCTTTCAGTTACAAGACAGGGCATCAGTAGCTTCAGAATAACTATTACATGCATTCAGATGTCCAGAGACCAACATTTGCTCATCTTCTATTGCAGTATTTATAGAAAAATGAAGAGGTGGGAGGATTTTCCAAGGGTCAAGTATTATCAATTATGCAATTAATGCAATTCCTGGTCTTTGGGGACCAGGGAAGGCATAAGGTGGGAATATAATCGTTTATAAATCTACTTCATAACTCTGTTTGTGTCATTCGAGGCCAAATGATCGAAAAGACCTGCTTCTCAACTATTCTTCAACTTCCAGAATGGTTTTGCCGACAATTAGAGATAAGATTCTTTGATTTGCATTAATTGTTCGGCGATCTTTAATTTCTGCGAGGCTGCTGGTGTCCTTTGGAGCTATGGAGGGTTCAATTAGCCTCTTTTTATGGCGGTGGAGGCTTTCTCAACTTGACAGATGTCTTCGTCGTTCTCAAAACACCTTTAATTTACTTGAGAACTATGTTTAGGTCTTCAAATTTCCAGTTTTTGGTGTGTTCCGTCTTCCACACTGATACTCTTTGTTTCTTCAATGTATTGCTGTGTCTTGTTGATGTACAGGCCTGTGCAAGGATGATAAAGCATGAAAGTCTTATGAAACAATGATGAAACGTTGAATACATGGTTCCTTTTGATAGATCAAGATGCGGGAATCACCATTCCCAGCGTTCTGCCTTCCCTTTAATAAAATGGGAAATCCATCAATTACCTGCAAAACACACAACTAATTAAGAAATCCTGCGTTTTTTGGGTTAACTACTTCAGAGGCATAGGAGGAGAGCAGGACCATTGGATGGCATCATCCAACGGTGGAGATTAACTGAGAGGATTTTTAAATGACGCGGGAGGAAGAATTAAATAGAACCGTCGATCGCGCAATGAGCAACGATGGGGATCGGTTTTTAAAAAACCCTTTGGTAGAGGCGGAGGGCGATGGAGTAATGTGGGAAAAGATCCGGGCCGTCCGATCTGGACATGTGGACAGCCCAGATTTAATCGGAGGATCGCAATCGGTAGGTCACACAAAAGCATGCGATTGAAACATTGCGATGCGATTGAGCGCTGTCCGTCCGATCAACAGGGAGATGGACGGCTAGGATTTGATCGGAGGATCGCAATCGGGGTGCGCGGAAGAGGGGATGCAATTGAAACTTGCGATTGGGCGATAACCGTTCGATCTACAGATCAGATCGACGGCGAGGAGTAAATCAGAGGGGTGGGCCGATTGGGGGAATAAATATAAAGTATGCGATTTGAAACTTGCGATTCTGCGCGGGTCGTTAGATCTGGTCTAGATCAACGGTCCAGATCCTTTGATTTCTTGCACCGGCGGGACCCTTATACTTCGTAAGAAACCCACAAATTTCAATAAAAACCAAGGTTTTGAGTGGATCGGGCGGAATATATATATGATAGTTAGGCGCCTGTTTATGGGGCCTTCGGGCTGTATGAACTGTAATATGCCCGGGGCCTGATACATCAAAGGCCAATCGCAATCAGAGCCGTGGGCCTGGTATTTCTGATCTACCCATTGTGAATTCTCCGATCGCGATTGCGCGATCGGTATTTTTGATCAACCCATTTTTATTTAAACACGTGATTTTGGCATTTTAAAACAAACTTTGGAAAAAATGGGTTTTCAGGTTTTACAAAGAAAAACGTCCATCGGATATGATTTTCAAAGAATCTTAGCGTCCGATTGCGGGCTTATGGGGTAAATGAAATGATAATACGATCTGGGGTTTATAACGAAGGGGCTAATCGCAATCGGAGTTTTGAAATGGCACACAGGACATGCATACTTGAATCTTTCCAATGCGATTAGCGTTCGGGGTGATAGTCGTTGGTTTTTTGCGAAAGAAACATGAGACTTGGTGTTTATGAAAAGGGAGATGATCGCATCGGAACTTTACAACACTGAACTAATCGTAAATACTTGCGTTGTTTGAACATTTGCGATGCGATAAGCGCCTTAAGCCTGTAGCATGTGGTTCCAGCCTCAAAGCGTATGGTGGGGAAGTGGTTGAGACTTGGCCCTAAGGGGCTTATACCCTTAATGCAAGAATGGGGTTTTTTCATGGATTTTCAGTGGTTTTCAAGGATTAGGAGAGTTTCGACAGAGTTTAAAAAAAAGGATTTTAAGCTCGGCAAAGGCAACTTTTATGAAATGAAGATGAGGAAAATGGAAAACAACGGAAAATGATGGAAAATATGAAGGCTAGTCTCTGAGAGGAAGAAGAGAAGAGAAGGAGGATGTTGCAGCAGTCTTCTCATGGAATTTTTTAGCAGAATTTCTGAGCTTTGAGGGGAATCAGCAGTGGAGGCCTTTTAGACATGAGCATGAGATCATCTGCAGGCTTCAAGAGATAACCTTTGTGCATAAAAATGTTTCTTGAAGACTAAACAATGTTTTGGCCACCTTTTGATAGAACAAATTTTATAGGTGGCCAATGTTTCTGGGAGGCTGATCAGTTGCCTCATCCATTAAGTTCTCTGGGATGCTGATCTATGCCTAATCCATTGGGCTGCCCTTCCTTGCTGGGATGATCTTTATGAAAACATATTAGCAGCCATAAAAACAATGGATCTTTCATCAATCAAGCTTTCTACCTACCCAATCCTACTGATCTAACATTTTTTCTTCATTTAGAGTGCACTTGGATTGGAAAACTCTTTACAACATTTATTTCTTTTGAAAACAGGAAAACTAATCTAATTCTATTCCTTATTTCTCCATGGACTCAGATTAAACAGTTGAGTCCATATGTTTCTCTACCTAATCTACTATCTGTTGGGATTAAACTGTCCAACAGATCTTATTCTCTACATTCTAAAAAAGAAATTTAAAAATAGTCAAGTCAAGAATGAAAAGTTTGACTTGCTGTGATCTATGGCATGGAAAACAAGCTACACATAGACAAAATTTGCATAAAACTGAAACAAAATTTTAAAGGCTTGAAATCTGAAATTTTGAAGCATCCTTCTTCTTGTTTGTGACTCAAGTTCTGAGCTTGTTAGAGCCACTTGCTTTCCTTCATTTTAGCTCTGGTTTGACTTTGTTTGAGCTGTTCTTTCTTTCTTTCTGGTTCAGATTTTGAGCTAATTAGAACCAGATTTATATCTTTTATGACTCGAAAAATAAAACAATTTTGAGTCATCTCTCTTTGGAAACTTTGGTTCAGGTTTTGAACATGTTTGAACCTTTCATTTCTATCCTAATCTTCCTACTGATAAGCCAAGATTAAACAGTTTGGCAAATCAAATTCTCTATCCTATCAGCAGAAAATTTAAAAGCTAATTAGTCAAGATTAGGCTGTTTGACTAACTAGAAGTGTGTTTTGTAGGAGTGGCATTTAAGCTTGCATACTTCCAGAATTATTTCTCTTTTTGGCATGGGGCTCTGCCTTTATTGTTTTTACAATCTGCCCTCTTTTCGTTTTTTTTTTTCCATGAAACTAAAATAAATCAATGATATTTATAATGGAAATGAAAGCTTTAAAATCAGACTCAGCGGTAGTAGTGTTTAAGGACCCTACCATTGACAGGACCCCCAAACAGATCTGTGCCATCTAGCTCTTGCAGAAAATAGGCATTAGGACCAATGGTGGACTGAATGATGTAAGGACCTTGCCAAAAACTATCAAACTTGCCATGTTTGCCCTTTTCCTCCCTTCTGGAGTCCCATCTGAGTACCTTATCTCCAATGCCGAAATCACAAGCCTTTGTTCTTTGGTCAAACAACTTCTTTATATTTTCTTGCACCTTTTGAGCTCTGCTGTAAAACTCTTCTCTTGTCTGCTGGAGATGTATTGTCTCATTGATCCTCCTTATCATGCTGTCTTCTTCTGACTGTATTTCTTGGACTAATTTTATCACTGGTACACCCAGGCTGGTAGGAAATACTGCATCTTTTCCATAAACAAGTTGGTAAGGGGACATCCCAATGGATTTCTTTGTGGTCAATCTGTCTGCCCACAGAGCATGCACCAACTTTTTATGCCATGATTTTTTATTTTCCTCCAGCATCTTCTTGATGATAGTCACCAAAATTTTATTTGATGATTCAGCTAACCCATTACCTTGAGGGTAATAAGCAGTAGAATGAACAAGTGTAATCTGATACCTGTGACAAAACTCAATCATTTTTTTAGAACAAAAAGCAGCAGCATTATCAGTAATAACCTTTCTAGGGCATCCGAATCTAGACAAGATATGGTCTTCAAGAAATTTTAAAATGACAGAATCTATGGCATTCCTAGAAGGGATGGCTTCAATCCATTTTGTGAAGTAGTCAGTGGCTGTGAGAATCCATTTGTGTTGGGAAGATGAAGCAGGATGGATTTCTCCTATGAAATCTAGGCCCCATTGTTGGAAAGGAGCTTCAACAATGATAGGTTGTAATGGTAAGGGAAGGAGCTTTCTTTTTCCCTCAAAAATTTGGCATTTATGACAGGCAAATATCATTTTATGGATATCTTGGAAGAGGGTGGGCCAGTAATAGCCATCTCTAAGGATTTTATTGGCCGTGGTTTTCCAGTAGATATGACCTCCGCACTCTCCCTCATGGAATTCATGCTTGATCCTCTCTGCATCCACCTCAGACAAACATTTAAGTAATAAACCATTAGCATTTTTCCAATACAAATATTCATTTAAAATGCAATAGTTCCTAGCTTTCAACTTTAAAAACCTTGCCTTTGTTTTTGATAAATTAGGAGGAGCATTAAGATTTGTAAGTACATACAAGATGTCATCATACCAAGGTGAGTTTTGGAACTGCTCTTCCACAGTGGGAGCAGATAGTTCTTCCTGTTCATCCAAGGCATCTACCATGTTAATGTCAAGGGCTTGTAGATTAGATTCAACAATTAATTGAGCTAAGCCCTGACCTTTAATGAGTTTTGTGGGTTTGATCTCCAAATCATACTCTAGGATTGCAGCAATCCATTTTCCCCTCTTTCCATCTGGGTCTTGAGACATGATGTCTTTTACCACTATGGTAGGCACATAAGCAATGGTGTGGGAATGAAGAATATACAGCCTGAAGTCCTTTAAGGCCTTTACCAAAGCATAGGCTTGTTTTTCCATTATGTTATATTTCAAGGTTGCATCTCTTAAAGCCTTGCTGAAAAAAGCAATAGGTTGTTCCTGTCCCTCTGAGTTTTTTTGCAATATGACTGCAGCCACTGTATGTTCTGAGGCAAAGGAAAAAATAAGGAAATCTTTTGAAAAGTCTGGGCTGATCAAGACTGGTGCCCGGGTGAGTGCATGTTTTACCAATTCGAAGGATTTTTTGGTTTCTACAGTCCATTTTACTCCTACACTCTTTTTGAGCATATTAGTCATGTTCCTAAGGAGCTCTGCTAAGTTGGGAATGAACCTCCTCAAGAAGTTAATCTTTCCAATAAAGGACTGCAGTTCCTTTATGTTCCTTGGGTGGCTAATCTGTAGTATTCCCTCAACTCTTTTTGGATCTATTTTAATTCCCTTTTCTGATACAATATGGCCAAGGAGTTTACCCTCTTGTAGGCCAAATACTATATTTTTGGGATTTAAAGATAGCCCAAATCTCCTGCATTTTTCAAAGACCTTCCCTAGATGTTTAAGGTGCTCTTCATCGGTTTTGGAATAAACCGTTATGTCATCAAGGTAAATTACAATGAAGTGCCCTATTTCTTCCGAAAATGCAATGTCCATGGCCCTTTGGAAAGTGGCCCCAGCATTCATTAGTCCTAAAGGCATCTTCACATACATGAAAGTGCCCCAAGGAGTGGTGAAAGCTATTTTGAGTTGGTCTTCAGGGAGTACTAAAACTTGGTTATATCCTGAAAAACCATCTAACAGGGAAATCCTCTTTGAACCAACTACCTTCTGTAGAATGTGTTCCATTTTGGGCAGAGGATAATTGTATTTTAGGGAGGCTCTGTTAAGGTTTCTGAAATCAATGCAGAGTCTTATTTCTCCTGTATTTTTCCTCACAGCTACAAGATTAGAAACCCAATCTGAAAACCTCACAGGCACAATGATTCCTGCCTCATACATTTTCTTGATTTCCTTTTCCACTAGAGGCAGCTGTATTGGATTTATTCGACGCAGTTTTTGCTTAAAGGGTTTTTGTTTTTCTCTCAAAGGAATCTTGTGCTAGATGATCTCTGTATCATATGCCTTTAAGTCCTGATAGCTCCAGGCAAACACGTCGACAAAGTCTTTAAACAAGTCAATGTATTTCTGTTTGATGTCTGACGGCAAGGACCTAGCTAATTTAATCATTTTGGGCTGATCCTCAGTGCCTATGTTGCATTCTTCGAACTCAAACTCTGTATATTCCACTGTGGGTTTCTTTGCCACGTCGTTATAATCAAACAGGTCTTCTAATGGTGCTAGCCCCCTAGGTATGTTCTTGTCCTTTGCTAACAATACCTCAATGTCTTCATTTTCTGTGTCCTCGTATTCTCTAGTATGAGTTTCGAGTTTGCTAGTTAACATGTTGATTTCTACGGGACGAGATGGTTCTTCTCCTTTAGGGGGTTGTTCGTTTAGGCAGTCTTCATC
Source organism: Pinus albicaulis (assembly GCA_034641835.2). NCBI lineage: Eukaryota > Viridiplantae > Streptophyta > Pinopsida > Pinales > Pinaceae > Pinus > Pinus albicaulis. The sequence continues at coordinate 24,232 of JAXQQM020066141.1, forward strand.
GGATTTAGAATCTGAATCAGATGATTCAAACTCATTTCTGCCAAGCAGGAAATCCTCTATCTATTTGTCATCTTCAAAGACCTGCCAATATTTTTTATTATCAGGCACAGCCGGTCTGAATTTCATCTGAGTTGTACAGTATTTAGTTTCATATGGGGTTAAGCATGTCCTAGCGGCAAAGGCTAAATTGTGTGCGGCAATGTTTCGTTTTCTTGGGACAAAAATCAATTTGGATTCCTCAAAAGTTTTTAAAAGGTCGATGACATCGTTTCGATAGGCTCTAAGTCTGGGATGGTTTGAATTATACTCCCCATTGACTTGCCTAATCACTAATTCTGAATCCCCATGGACATTGATTCTTCTGGCTCCTAACTTTTTCAACAGATGCAAGCCTAAGATAAGAGCTTCATACTCGGCGATGTTGTTAGAACACTGAAAGTTTAATTTGCAAGAAATGCATTCTGTGTGATTGTTTTCAGTGTTAGTAATCCAGACACCCGCTCCAGCAGCGCTCTTAGTGCATGACCCATCAAAGTACATAGTCCACAGAGGACTGTTTTCGGTTTCATCCTGGTTAGTACCCTCGTCAACTAACGTGCTCTCTGATTGTTGTTGAAAATCAGCGCTTAGTTGAATTGGTTTCGAGTTCTTTTGTTTTTCGCTGTGTTGAAGGTTGGTGTCTTGATTTTCAAGTTTTAAGGGCGATGGGTAGATGTCCCATGGCTCAAGATCTTTGTTTGGTTTACTAATGCCTTGACATGTATCAAACTGTTTTGACATATCTGAGTTGTGTTTCTCTTTCTCGCCATCGGCAATCAATCCTGTTAAAGTGACTGATTCAGTAAGTGTGTCATCATTATGTTCTATTCTGAGATCCAGAAGATGTTGTGCTGGATCTTGTTCCTCAAGATTTTCATGGAGTTGAAGGAGAGGGGTAGTCTGTTGTTTGCCATCTTGGCTATGTTCATTCGGGTGGGTTGTTTCAACGCACTGTTCGAAGGTTTCTATCTCGTTTTCTTCCGTTTCTAGAACTGCATTCATTTCTAGATTTGGGTTTTCTAACCATTCGGCTGAGTCGCTGTCTTCTAGCTGTGGCTGGTTTGAAGGTTCGTCATTATAAAGGATGAATGAATCCAGGTCAGTATGGACAGAGTAAATGGGGGAATTTTCAGGCTTCTCTGGGCTACTGACCATGAATTTCAAGTGTGCCTCTTTGTATAGTCTTCTAAGCTGGCTAAAGACAGGGATAGAAGCATATGTTCCATCCATTTGCATTGTACCTTGCAGCTTGGCACCCCATGATCTTGATAACAACATGCCATACTTAGGGGGCACATCAACCACTACAAAATCCATAACCATGCACTTGGCTGGGATTTGAGTCAAACTCACACAAATATCTTTGATTAGGCCAAGGAATTTCACTCTGCTAGAGTCAAAAGAATATAAGTCCTTGTAAGGTTGAGTTATTTCTAGCCCTAGCCTTTCCATTATCACTTTTGGCATAAGGTTGTGTGAGGCTCCAGAGTCATGCATAACATTATGCAAGATTTTGTCATGGACATTTAAGCTGACATAGAAAGGGGGTACTACCCCTTATTGAAATTTACCTTCAATTTTAGGACCAAAAATAAGCTCTAGCTGGTCATCATCAAAATTGACTGTGTCATTACTATCCTCAATATTTAAAGCCTTCAGAATTTGGGCTCTATATGCATGCTGGGTAGCTAACTCAGTCAAAGGAATAGAGATTTTGATCTTTGAAATTTCCTGCCCTAGGCTGAAAGGAATTTGATTCTTTAAAGTGCTGGTTTCAGTCTTATCAGCTGTCAATTTCTCAGCAACATCAGTTTGCTGACTTGTTCTATTTAAACTTGACAAAATGGTTTTCACAGGAGTATTAGTTGAGATGTTAGTAATACTAATGTTTGCACTTTGTTTTTCATTGTTTTTAGTGCTTTTCTCTTTACCTTTATCAGAATTCATAGTCACTGTTTTATCCTTTTGTTTGACAACTTTAGGCTTAGTTACAGGGCTGTTTTGTGAAGATTTGTCAGAGGTTTTGGAGTTGGGGGTTTTTTGACTGGTTTTTCTTCTGAGGTCATATTATTTTTGAGACTCTAAGACAACATTGTCCATGTCTTGATAATAATTTTCATCATCATCTCTCGTGTCATCATTATCTACCCCTAGCATTGTAACATCCTCTTCCTTCGTTATCTCATCTGTTTCCTCAACCTCACTTACAAAGTTTTGATGAAAGGGAGGGGTGATCTGTTGGTCATCTTCCCTAGGTTGGTTTGGAGGTTGATTTCTTCTTAAATTCTGACCCTGGTTCTGGTTTCTGTTCTGAGAGGCAGTTTGGTTTTGACTGGCTTGCGCTCTCTCAAGAATGCTCATTTTCTTCATCATTTCCTCCATCATTTTCTCCATTTTTGAGTTTGAAGTGGAAGGTGTGGACTCCTCTCTAAAAGAGACTCTCTTCTCAGCCTTGATTCTTTCTCTCTTCTCCATTAAATTGACTTCCACAGAAAGAGCACCCCTTTGCATCTCTTCAAGAGTTGCAAAGTCTCTTTCTCTTAGCGAATAGGTCATGTCAGAATCAAACCCTTCAGGAAAATTGTTTAAAGCTGAGCCCTGTGGAGGTTTTAGTTCTGGGGGAAGTGCATTATAGATACTGTTGAATCTAGTACAATAAGCTTGTACACTTTCCCCAGTGTTTCTATGAAGGTTGTTGTAATCAGCAAGGATTTGAAGAGGATTCTTCTTTACTTCCCATTTGTTTAAGAATGTTTGATGGAAGGCTTGGAGATCATTGATACTATGGGGGGCTAGACCTTTGAACCATTTTCTTACTTCTCCCCCCAGATTTTGAGCAAACAATCTAAGCTTGACAGAATCATTATCAATTTCGTTTCTGTCAAAGTAGTCATTCATCCTATCCACATGTTGTGATGCAGTTGTAGCATTGTTAGCATCATACAATGGGATCTTGGACTGATAGTCTTGTGGGAGATTGACTAGGGGTACAGGAAGGACTAAAGGAGCATACCATGCAGCCATGGCAGGTGGTGGAGGTGGATTTACAAGAGGGACCATAGGCTGGAGTGGAGTGGTTTGGACAGTGGATGTAGGGTGAGTGGAAGTAGATGGACCAGGAATAGATTGTTGAGTTGATCTTGGATGAGAGAGACCTAGGTTGTTAAGGAAATGTAAATCAGGAGGTGTGGTTTCTCTACCACCAGGATGTTCACTTGTCTCAGGAGATGAAAGTGAAGACTCAGAACCTAACTGATCTAAATCGCCAAAAGACCTAGCTCTAAAGGGATTTACTAGGTCATGCTGTGATTGTTGTAGAGCTGAAAGGTTTTCTAGGACAAAATTAGCTCTCAAGGGTGATCTGAAAACAATTGATAATTTAATCCTAGGAGACTTCCAAAGGATGCTTTCTGGGTCATCAACTATTTCAGGTGGATCCAGGTCGGGATGGGCTCTAGTGTGAATCTTTCTAGGAGCCACTATGCTGTATTTTTTTAGACCCCAATAACAAGAAAAGTTCAACCAGGTATGACAATATTTGAGAGGTTAACTAATCTTTTTTACACAAATTTCAATCCTACAGTCCTCTGACTGAGTTTGAAGGATAGTATAGTGATGAGGGTTCTTCCCAATGGAGTCTTAAGGTCTGTTCAGGATTGTGGAGTCGCCAAGTGGAAGTTTTTAGCTCCTTTTCAGAGGTAAAAAGGTTTTTTGGTCCACTACCATGTTTATTAAATACCAATCTGAAATATTTTTGGGTTTTCTGAGTTATTGTGGTTGTATGTAAACTAAAGAGTTTATAAAATCTGGCCAAGCAACTATGAACTCAAAAAGTCCCCAGTGGAGTCGCCATTATGTTAGGACCCTGTAATTAGCAAGATTGGCAAAAGTCCAACTGCAGAGGTAACATCATACCACTTTGGGATTCAAGGATCTAGCCCTCCTGAATCCAGAGAGGGATCTCTCTATAAATGAGTGAAAAGATGTGATCTTCAAAGGCCGAAATTGTAGTATTAGGCTAGTTATGAAGAGCATGGGTTTGATTTGTTTGTTTTTGGTTGGGAAAAGACATGATGAAGATGAAAGGCAGTTCAAAATAAAGGGTGAAGATGTCTGCAAATGAAGGAATGATTCAGCTGACAGAAAAGAGCAAAGACAGTTTTAACCCATTGGGCTATGGAGTCATAGGAGGATTTAATTGGACAGCAAGATTTCAAGCAGGACCCATGGAGCAAGTTGCTTATATCAAAGGATCTTTAAAGTGATTTTATGGAATGAAACAGATAAGAAGTGAAAGACCAAACGAAAGGAAGGACAAAGCACAGTCTAAGATCAAGTAAGTACTTTTAAACTAGCTTGCTTTCAACATGTACTTAAGGGGAAACATACAAGTATTTTTGTTGATCAGGTAGGTGCTTTTAAACTAGCCTGCATTGAAGTAATTTCAATCAGAAACATTTAAAAAACAGCTCGGACTGCTTAAGATCAGGTAAGTGCCTTTAAACTAGCCTGCTTTCAGCATATTCGATAAGGAAACATAGATGAATAATCACCAAGAGCAATCTAGATCAGGGAAGTACTTTTAAACTAACCTGAATTAATATACTCTAAGGAAAACACAGGGAAGGCTCGTTTTAAAGAGCAATCTAGATCAGGGAAGTACTTTTAAACTAACCTGCATTAATATACTCTTCAAAGAGAACATTCAAATGAAGAAAACATAGAAGTAAAGGTTCCAGTAAGAGTAGGGTACCGTGGAGAGTACATCCTAACTCTATGTTTGCTGCTCTTTATCAGAGAAAGTGAAACAGAGTGAAAACATTAAACGAACTAACAATTAACAGTAAGGAGCACATCACCATTGACATAATTGAGGATTCCATGAATCAGAAGCTTGTATTGATGTTCAAACCAGTTACAATCAGCACGCCCGGTGGGTCTCTACAGCTTTGAAATTCTCATATCAGCTTGTGTATATTTCAGTTACAAGACAGGGCATCAGTAGCTTCAGAATAACTATTACATGCATTCAGATGTCCAGAGACCAAAATTTGCTCATCTTCTATTGCAGTATTTATAGAAAAATGAAGAGGTGGGAGGATTTCCCAAGGGTCAAGTATTATCAATTATGCAATTAATGCAATTCCTGGTCTTTGGGGACCAGGGAAGGCACAAGGTGGGAATATAATCGTTTATAACTCTACTTCATAACTCTGTTTGTGTCATTCAAGGCCAAATGATCGAAAAGACCTGCTTCTCGACTGTTCTTCAACTTCCAGAATGGTTTTTCCAACAATTAGAGATAAGATTCTTTGATTTGCATTAATTGTTCGGCGATCTTTAATTTCTGCGAGGCTGCTTGTGTCCTTTGGAGCTATGGAGGGTTCAATTAGCCTCTTTTTATGGCGGTGGAGGCTTTCTCAGCTTGACAGATGTCTTCGTCGTTCTCAAAACACCTTTAATTTACTTGAGAACTGTGTTTAGGTCTTCAAATTTCCAGTTTCTGGTGTGTTCCGTCTTCCACACTGATACTCTTTGTTTCTTCAATGTATTGCTGTGTCTTGTTGATGTACAGGCCTGCGCAAGGATGATAAAGCATGAAAGCCTTATGAAATAATGATGAAACGTTGAATACATGGTTCCTTTTGATAGATCAAGACGCGGGAATCACCATTCCCAGCGTTCTGCCTTCCCTTTAATAAAATGGAAAATCCATCGATTACCTGCAAAACACACAACTAATTAAGAAATCCTGCGTTTTTTGGGTTAATTGCTTCAGAGGTGTAGGAGGAGAGCAGGACCGTTGGATGGCATCATCCAATGGTGGAGATTAACTGAGAGGATTTTTAAATGACACGAGAGGAAGAATTAAACAGAACCGTTGATCGCGCAATGAGCAACGGTGGGGATCGGTTTTCAAAAAACCCTTTGGTAGAGGTGGAGGGCGATGGAGTAATGTGGGAAAAGATCTGGGCCGTCCGATATGGACACGTGGATGGCCCAGATTTAATCGGAGGATCGCAATCGGCAGGTCACACAAAAGCATGCGATTGAAACATTGCGATGCGATTGAGCGCTGTCCGTCCGATCAGCAGGGAGATGGACGACTAGGATTTGATCGGAGTGGTGGGACGATCGGGGGAACAAATATAAAGTATGTGATTTGAAACTTGCATTTCTGCGCGGGTCGTTAGATCGGGTCTAGATCAACGGTCTAGATCCTTTGATTTCTTGCACTGGCGGGACCCTTATACTTCGTAAGAAACCCACAAATTTCAATAAAAACCAAGGTTTTGAGTGGATCGGGTGGAATATATATATGATAGTTAGGCGCCTGTTTATGGGGCCTTCGGGTTGTATGAACTATAATATGCCCGGGGCCTGATACATCAAAGGCCAATCGCAATCGGAGCCGTGGCCCTGGTCTTTCCGATCTACCCATTGTGAATTCTCCGATCGCGATTGCGCGATCGGTATTTTTGATCAACCAATTTTTATTTAAACACGTGATTTTGGCATTTTAAAACAAACTTTGGAAAAAATGGGTTTTTAGGTTTTACAAAGAAAAACGTCCATCGGATATGATTTTCAAAGAAGCTTAGCGCCCGATTGCAGGCTTATGGGGTAAATGAAATGATAATACGATCTGGGGTTTATAACGAAGGGGCTGATCGCAATCGGAGTTTTGAAATGGCACACAGGACATGCATACTTGAATCTTTCCGATGCGATTAGCGCTCGGGGTGATAGTCTTTGGTCTTTTGCGAAAGAAACACGAGACTTGGTGTTTATGAAAAGGGAGCTGATCGCATCGGAACTTTACAACACTGAACTAATCGTAAATACTTGCGTTGTTTGAACATTTGCGATGCGATAAGCGCCTTAAGCCTGTAGCATGTGGTTCCAGCCCCAAAGCGTATGGTGGGGAAGTGGTTGAGACTTGGCCCTAAGGGGCTTATACCCTTAATGCAAGAATGGGGTTTTTTCATGGATTTTCAGTGGTTTTCAAGGATTAGGAGAGTTTCGACAGAGTTTCAAAAAAAGGAGTTTAAGCTCGGCAAAGGCAACTTTTATGAAATGAAGATGAGGAAAATGGAAAACAACGGAAAATGATGGAAAATATGAAGGCTAGTCTCTGAGAGGAAGAAGAGAAGAGAAGGAGGATATTGCAGCAGTCTTCTCATGGAATTTTTTAGCAGAATTTCTGAGCTCTGAGGGGAATCAGCAGTGGAGGCCTTTTAGACATGAGCATGAGATCATCTGCAGGCTTCAAGAGATAACCTTTGTGCATAAAAATGTTTCTTGAAGACTGAACAATGTTTTGGCCACCTTTTGATAGAACAAATTTTATAGGTGGCCAACAAAACACATAAGGGACAGAGAAACCCTTCCATCAACACCTCCTGATATTCATTTCATTCATAACTTGGGCCTCTCTCGCCCTAAATCAACTCAACAGTTTGTTGCTGGTCCTAGCATTTCTGTCATTCATATACCTGCTGCTCAAACCAATCCTTTACCTCCACAAAACACCATCATGGCAGCATGGTATGCTCCCTTGGTGTTACCACAGCCTCTAGTGCCTTTACCCAATGATTATTAGTCTAAAATCCCACATTTCACTGGAAAAGAGTCTACCACAGCTCAACATCATGTAGATAGGATGGAAGATGCCTTTGACTATATGGAAATTGAAGATGAAACTATCAAAATGAGAATCTTTGCTCAGAGTTTAGGAGGAGAGGTAAAGAAGTGGTTTAAAGGTTTAGCTCCCAACAGCATCCATGACCTTCCCTCTTTACATCAAACTTTTATAAAAAAATGGGAAGTAAAAATCAACCCTCTCCAAATCTTAGCAGAATACAAGAATCTCAAAAGAAATCAGGGAGAGAGTGTCCATGACTACTCTACTAGATTTAACAGTGTCTACAACGCCCTTCCACCACACATGAAACCTCCCCAAGGAATGGCCCTAGTGAAATACCCTGAAGGTTTTGATGCTGATATGGCCTATCAGTTAAGGGAAAGAGATTATAACACATTAGAAGACATGCAGAAAGGAGCAGTGAGTGTGGAAGCAAACCTGATTGAAAAGAGAGCTAGGATGAGGGTTGAAAAGAAGGTAACCTATAGGGATGAAACTGCAGCTTCTTCATCTGATTCCAAATATGATAGTCTAGCCAAAAACATGGAGAGGATAGAAAGAATGATGGAGAAAATGGTTGTCCAAGTAAATAACCAGAACATAAATTAAAATCAGAACCAGAACCAAAACTTCAGGAGAAACACCCCTCCAAATAGGAAAAGGGACTTTGAACAACAAGTCATACCTGCATTCCAAGATAATTTCCTTGATGAGGATGAAGGAATAATAGAAGAATCAGATGGGACCATCGTAAACATGGTGGAGGTAGATAACCAAGATCACACCTTCTCTATAGAGGATAATCCGACCTCGCACTCATTTTGGGATGAGGAAGGGTTAGAATCTGAGGACTATAGGTTAGGATTCGAAAATGCCATCATGCAAGTCCGAGAAAAATATGATCTCAGAAGCAAAAATAACTTAGACACTCCCAAACCGAAAGCCTCTAAAATCAACATTAAGAAAAGACCTAAAAGATTCCTAAAGTGACTGCTAAAAGCAACAAATCAGCAGCTAAGAGTTCTGGAAAAAACAAAGATAAATACCTTCCAAACATTGATAAACCGAGTCAACAAAGTAGCAGCACTAGCATTGCAGCTAATGCTCCTGATAAAACAGCTTCAAACATTGAACATAATGAGAATCAACAAGTTGATTCTGCCAATAAAATAGTGAGAAACAAAACAGAATTAAACCTCACAAAGAGTCAGTCTTCTTTCAATTTAGAGAGTGAGATTGCAAAAATTAAAATTTCTGTTCCTCTCACTGAGTTGGCTACCCAAGATGTATATAAAGGTCAAATTTTGAAAGCTTTAAACTTAGGAGAAAACAATGATACTATCAATTTAAATGATGATCAACCAGCTCTTTTGTTTGGCCCAAAAATTGAAGGGAAATTTTAGGAAGGGGTAGTACCTCCTTTTTATGTCAGCCTCAATATCCATGAAAAAATCCTTCATAATGCTATGCATGACTCTGGGGCTTCACACAACCTTATGCCAAAAGTGATAATGGAACAACTAGGCCTAGAGATAACCAGACCTTATAAGGATTTATATTCTTTTGACTCTAGCCGAGTGAAGTGCCTTGGCCTAATCAAATATCTCTGTGTGAATTTGACCCAAATACCAACCAAGTGCATGGTAATGGATGTTGTAGTGGCCGATGTACCTCCTAAGTATGGCATGTTGTTGTCAAGGTCATGGGGTGCCAAGTTGCAAGGTACAATGCATATGGACATGACATATGCCACAATCCCTGTCTTTAGCTAGCTTAGAAGACTATATAGAGAGGCACACATGAAGTTTATGGTTAGTAGCCCTGAGAAACTTGAAAATTCCCCTCTCTACTCGGTCCATATAGATCTGGACTCTTTTATCCTTTACAATGATGAATGCATAGATGAGCCAAAGCTAGAGGACAAAGATTCAAACAACAGAGTAGAGCCCACAGATCTTAACATAATGGCAGCTCTAGATGTAGAGGAAAACAAGGAAGAAACCTTTGAACAGTGTACTGAATCAAAAAACCAGAGTGAAAAAAACCAAGACTAAAAACAACAGATTACTCATCACTCTGAACTCCATGAAAGTCGTAAGGATCTAAACATTACACAACACGGTGCAGACCTCATAATACAACAAAATGATGAAACTAATAACAAATATGCAAACAGTCCTTTATGGTGCATGAGCTTTGATGGGTCTTGCACTAAAAAGAATGCAGGAGCTGGGGTATGGTTGCACAATACTGAAAGAAACTATACTGAGAGTCATGCCATCAAACTAGACTTTAAATGCACAAACAACATCGCAGAGTATGAGGCTCTCATCCTAGGATTGCATCTATTGAGAAAACTAGGAGCCCAAAGGATAGTTGTACATGAAGACTCTAAATTAGTCATCAAACAGGTAAATGGAGAGTACACTGCTAAGCATCCTAGACTAAGAGAATACAGAAATGATGCCATGGATCTGCTGAAAAAATTCATAGAATATGAGCTTTTATTTGTCCCTAGGAGTCAAAATTCCATTGCAAATGGCTTAGCCTGCGCTGCTAGTTCATATCAGAAATCACCTAGTGACAAATAGATCATTATTCAAACAAAATATAGACCTGCAGTGCCAGATAATGAGAAATATTGGCAGGTTTTTTAGGGTGACAAGAAGATAGAGGATTTCTTGCTTTGCAGGAATGAGTTTGAATTGCCAGAGTTAGGCTTTAAGTCTGATGAAAGTAGTTTAGATAAAGAGCCCCTTGATGAAGAAAAACCATCCCCCACTGCAGAAATAAACATGTTAACCAAATAATTTGAAAATCAATTGAAAGAATACATGAACGCAGAAAAAGAAGACATAGAGGTGCTGCAGTCCAAAGACAAAAGCATACCTAGAGGACTAGCACCCCTTAAGGACCTTTTTGACTTTAATGATGTGGCAAAGAAACCCACTATAGAACACACTAAATCATATGTTGAAGAATGCAACATAGGTAGCAAGGATAAGCCTAAAATGATTAAATTATCTAAATCCTTGCCAGCACACATTAAGAAGAAATACATTGATTTATTTAAAGAGTTTGCTGATGTTTTTGCTTGGAGCTATGAGGACTTATAAGCCTATGACACAAATATCATCCAACATAAGATCCCATTGAAAGAAAACTAGAAACCATTTAGGCAAAAGCTGCGCAGAATTAACCCAGTACAACTGCCTCTGGTGGAAAAGGAAATCAAGAAAATGTATGAGGCAGGAATCATAGTGCTTGTGAGGTTTTCAGATTGGGTATCCAACCTTGTAGCTGTAAGAAAAAAGACAGGAGAAATCAGACTGTGCATTGATTTTAGAAACCTTAACAGAGCCTCCCTAAAGGAAAATTACCCTTTACCCAAAATGGAACACATCCTACAAAGGGTAGTTGGTTCAAAGAGGATTTCCCTGTTAGATGGTTTCTCAGGGTATAACCAGGTCTTAGTACTCCCAGAGGATCAACTAAAAATAGCCTTCACCACTCCTTGGGGCACTTTCATGTATGTGGAAATTCCCTTTGGACTAATGAACGCTGGTGCAACCTTCCAAAGAGCTATGGACATCGCATTTTCAGAGGAAGTAGGGCATTTCATTGTAATTTATCTTGATGACATAACAATTTATTCCAAAACTGATGAAGAGCACCTTAAACATCTAAGGAGAGTCTTCGAGAAGTGCAGAAGGTTTGGGCTATCTTTAAATCCCAAAAAGACAGTATTTGGCCTCCAAGAAGGTAAGCTTCTTGGCCATATTATATCAGAAAAGATGATTAAAATAGACCCAAAAAGAGTTGAGGGAATACTGCAGATCAACCACCCAAGAAACATAAAGGAGTTGCAGTCCTTTATTGGGAAAATTAACTTCTTGAGGAGGTTTATTCCCAACCTAGCAGAGCTCCTCAGAAATATGAAAAACATGCTGAAAAAAGAAGTGGGAGTCAAATATACTCTAGAGGCCAAAAAATATTTTGAATTAGTTAAACATGCACTAACCTGAGCACCAGTCCTAGTCAGCCTAGATTTCACAAAAGATTTCCTTATATTCTCCTTTACATCAGAGCATACCGTGGCTGCTGTCTTGTTGCAGAAAAACCCAGAGGGACAAGAGAAGCCAATTTCCTTTTTTAGCAAGGCATTAAGGGATGCACCCTTGAAATATAACATCATGGAAAAACAGGCCTATGCCTTGGTAAAGGCCTTAAAATATTTCAGGGTGTATATTTTACATTCTCACATTATTGCCTATGAGCCTAATATAGTGGTAAAAGACATTTTGTCCCAAGATCCAGATGGCAAGACGGGCAAATGGATTGCTGTAATACTAGAGTATGATTTGGAGATCAAACCCACAAAACTCATCAAAGGTCAAGGCTTGGCACAATTAATGGCTGAATCTAACTTATAAGCCCTTGACATAAACATGGTTATTTTGGTAGAGTATTGGTTTTAGACGAGTTATTAAGTGCAGGTGTTTATTTGTTTGTTTGGTTGGGCTGGAATGATACAGCAGAACATGAAAGGCCTAGGAAAGATATATAGGACAAAGAAATATTTGGTTCATTGGGCAATGGAGTCAAAAAGAGGTCATAACATACTCATCAATGGATATGGGATATCAAAGGGAAAATCTAACTTGGCCACAGGATCCTTTTGTTTTTGGAATGAGATGAACATTAATGATTTGGAAAGAGTGGTTTAATTCTCAACAAAGGGAATTTGAAAGCATATTTTGAACAATAAAGAGTTCTTTGATAGACAGGGCTAACCATAAATTCTACAAATCACACCTTTAAGCAAATAATGATTTCAAAACAACTTTTAAAATGAAATCTAAGATTCGGGGAACACCCTATTTCCTCAAAGATTTTATTTTAAATGACTTAGAAAACATAAAATATTCACTGATAATTACAGTCATAGAAGAGGGAACACCTAAAAACATCTATGATCATAATTATAACGACCTTTAAGCCAACTGTTTAAGTGAAAACAAAGGGCAAGATCAAAACAGACCTCTTTGATTCACTGTAAGCAAATAACTTCAAAGGGAGACTTCAATAACAGTTTTGAAGTGGCAGCAGACAAGCAGGGAGAACCATAAATCATGCTAAAACCAGCTGTTCGAACTATTAAGGAAATAAACAAGCATGAAGATTAAAGAGAGAGATTAAAGACTCTAAAATACTTTAGTAGAAGAAAACATGAAACAGTGAAGGATGAACAGGTCTAAGGTGCTTCCAAGAGTCATTTCTTAGCCTAATACTTTCTATCCTACTGTAGTAAGAGATTATGGAACATAATGAAAACAGAGGAAAACATAAAACAGTTCAGAATACTTCACCAATAGCCAAGCTCATGGATCCAATGATAGAGCTTTCTCAGGAACAAGCATGCAACAAAATCATCAAGGTTTCCAAGACTTCAGTTTCTTCTTCAACTTCAATGGACTATGTATTTATTTCAGAGAGTTTTAGTATTACATCTGGTGATCAAACAACAACCAACAACCCCTCACTCATCTTCTATAAAAGTATATATATAAGAATGAGGAGGTGAGATATGATAAAAAATCTCCAATTACAATTAATACAGACTTAATGGCTTCTTGGCCTTTGAGGGGCTCAATGAAGAAACTTACATACATATCCTCTGTATTAAATGATTTACATAAAGTTTTAAGCTCGGTGGGAGATTTTGTTGACCTTTGAGGCTCTGTGTGGCGTCGAAGTAACTCTGTAGATGTTTGTCATTAATTTCCTTGGCAGAGTTTCCTCTTTGGCTGCGTTTTGAGACAAATATCTGACCCCGATCAATAAATTCGGCCTTTGATTGAATACTTTGAGGCACAGGTGGTGTCGTGGTAGCTAGAGGGATCAATTTGCCTCAATTTGTGGCGGTGGAGGGTTTCTTGTTGATAAAACACTTTATATTTTCTTTAAACTGTGTTTCAAATCGGGGATTAGGCTTTTGATAAACATTCTTAGCCGTAATCCCCGCAAAATCTGTCCTTTAATCCTCTATTTTGATAAATTTGGGTCTTTTTCACTGATACTCTCTGACTGCGCCCGATTCATGGTTTTTCTGATATGTAGGGCTGCGTAGGGCTATGTGGCATCAATGTTTGAAGAAACACTGATGAAAACGTGTTTTTAACACCCTGTGATGATTTTCTTTGATGAATCGAAGGCAGGAAGATCGTCATCCTCTGCCCTCGAATTTTCTTCAAAAATGGCGAGAAAACCATTTAAACCCTGCAAAATACAAACAAATTATAAAAAATCCTGCATATATAGGTTTATTGCTGTGGAAGACATGTGGAGGAAGCGTGGCCGTTGGATGGCATCATCCAACGGTCGAGATTGATCAGGAGAAAACAAAAGGAAGGCAGAAGAATAATTTAAATCAGAGCCATCGATCGCGCAGAGATCGACGGTCGGGAGCGGAAAATGGAAAGTCAAAGTGGAAAACGTTGACTGGGCGATCGAAATAGGGCGATGAAATATGGACCGTCAATCTGCAGATCAGATCGACGGCGGAGATTTATTGAATGCCGCGCCATAGCCCGGTTAACTGTCGGGCATCTTCGGTGAGCGATAGCCGTTGGATGGCCCGCCCCAGATCGGACGGTGGATGCCAATATCGCGTGGCATCCACATCCGAATGTTAACGCACCATGGACGATGGTTTTATGAACAGTGCCCAGGACACGCGTCAACTGATGAGTGGAATCGCTGGCGATTGGGAAAAAACCGCCCTCGCCCAAAGGCGGTGCGATGAATACCGCACGGTTTTTGGAATGGGTTAGTGGATGGCGGGGACCACTAGGGGGACAGACTCCACTCCGTCGATCTACAGATCAGATAGACGGTGGAGATTAATTTGAATTTGAACCGGCGTAAATTTAATAAAATAATAAAACCGATGATTTTTTAATATAAACCAAGGTTTAAAAATATTATTTACGAAACGGCTTGGTGCCCGACTACGGGACCGAAGGTTATATGAAGGGTGAAATAACCGGGGGTTTATGGAGGAAGGGGTTTAAGACTTAGCCCGAAGGGGCTTAAGTCCACAATACAATAAAATATGTTTTTTATGAATTTTCAATGGTTTTCAAGGGAGTCTGAGGGTTCCGATAAGGTAAAGAAGGAGTCTTTAAACCTTATAAAAGGGATTTTGATGAAGGGGAAATGGGAAAAAAAATTAAAATGAGGGATTTTCATGGGAAATAGAGGGATAGAAAATGAGGTTAGCTTTGGAAAAGGGGAAAAGGGAAATGGTGCTTGCAGCAGTATTCTGGCTTGGAAATCAGTAGGATTTCTGAGTTCTGAAGGGAAACAACAGTCACGATTATCCAAAGGATAGGATATTATCAAAAGACTTTAAGTATCAGCAATTTTAGCAATGAAATTGTTTCTTGAAGGCTATCCAACATCATTTAGCCACCACCTGATATGACAAAATTTATAAATGGCTAACAGTGGCTCCACTTGGGGATGGTGCCTTTTTGAAGGCATCAAGAATTTCAGACTTGCATTCTCTGGGAGGCTAATCAGTTGCCTCCTCCATTGGGTTACCTTCCTTTCTGTGGATGATCTTCTTTGTTCTGAAAAAATATTAGCAGCCATAAAAACAATGGTTCTTTCATCAACAAGCTTTCTACCTACCCAATCCTACTGATCTAACTTTTTTTCTTCGTAGAGTGCACTTGGATTGGCAAACTCTCTTACAACATTTTATTCTTTTTAAAGCATAAAACTAATCTAATTCTACTCCTTATTTCTCCCTGAACTCAGATTAAACATTTGAGTTTAGATGTTTCTCTTCCTATTCTATTATCTGTTGGGATTAAATTGTCCAACATAATTTTATTCTCTAAATTCTACAACAGAAATTGAAAAGTATTCAAGTTAGGATTGGACAGTCTAACTTGATGCTGGTCTATTGCATAAAAGACAAGCTGCACATAGACATTTATTTTGCACAAAATTTAAAACAAAAATGGAAGGCTTGAGATCTGAAATTTGAAAACATTTCCTTCCTCTTTTTTACAACTCTGTTTTGATCTTTGTTTTGAGCTATCTTTTCTTTTCTTCTGGTTCAGGTTTTAATCTTATTAGAACCAGATTTTTACATCTTTTGACTCAGAATTTGGAACAGATTTGAGTCATTTTCTCTTTGAAACTTTAGGTTCATATTTTGAGCATGTTTGAACCTTTAATTTCTATCCTAAACTATCTACTGATAAGCCAAGATTAAAAAGTTTGGCAAATCAAATTCACTATCCTATTAGCAGAAAATTTAAAGCCAATTAGTCAAAATTAAACTATTTGACTAACTAGAAGTGTGTTTTTCAGGAGTGGCATTTGAGCTTGCACACTTTCAGATTTTATTTCTCTTTTTTGGTATGGGGCTATACCTTTCTTGTTTTCACCATCTGCCCTCTTTTCTTTCTTTCTTTGTTTTTGTATTTTTGACTTTTCTAACTTTGAAAGCAATGGTTAGACTATGATATTTACAATAAAAAATAAAATGCTTTGAAACTTAATATTCTTGGTAGAAGTAATGCTTGAGCATCCTGCCATTGACAGGACCTCCATATAGATCTTCTCCATTCAATTCTTTCAAGAAAAAATCATTGTGACCCCTCTCAGCATGAATAATATAGGGCCCTTTCCACAAGTTCTCAAATTTGCCATGTTTTCCCTTCTCTTCTTTTCTTGAATCCCACTTAAGAACAACATTTCCAACTTGGAAAATTTTTGCCTTAGTCCTCTTATCAAATAGCTTCTTCATATTTTCTTGGACTAACTGTGTTCTTTCATAGACTTCCTCTCTGGTATGCTGTAAATGGATTGGTTGGTTGATTCTTCTCTGCATATCATTCTCTTCAATCTGCACTTCTTGAAGAAGCTTCATGACTGGCACTCCCAATGAGGTGGGAAAGACTGCATCCATGCCATAAAATAACTGATAGGGGGACATATTTATTGATTTCTTTGTGGTTAACCTATCAGCCCATAAGGCATGAACCAGTTTACTGTGCCATGATTTCTGATTTTGTTCAACATATTTTTAATGATATTGATGAGGCTCTTGTTGGAAGATTAAGCTAATCCATTTCCTTGGGGATAGTAAGCAGTGGAATGGCCCAAGGTTATGTGGTATTTGTAACAGAAATCAACCATCTTCTTAGATTTAAAAGCAACAACATTGTCTGTTATGATTTTTCTGGGACAACCAAATCTGGATAGGATATTGGTTTCAAGAAACTTGATAATGACAGAGTCATTAGCATTCTTGGAAGGTATAGCTTCTATCCATTTGGTAAAGAAGTAAGTGGCTGTGAGGATCCACTTATGTTGAGCTGAGGAGGATGGATGAATTTCCCTAATGAAGTCCAGCCCCCATTGTTGAAAAGGTGCCTCAACTCTGATAGGATGTAAAGGTAAGGGAAGGAGTTTTCTCTTGCCATAAAAAAATTGACACTTATGGCAAGACATGACCAACTTTTGAGTGTCTGGGAAAAGGGTGGGCCAATAGTAACCAGATCTAAGAATTTTGTTTGCGGTGGCCTTCCAGTAGAGGTGTCTCCAAATTCTCCGTTATGCAATTCGTGCATGATTTTTCCTGCATCATCTTCAAGTAAACATTTAAGCAAAATTCCAACAACATTTTTCCAATATAATACTCCATCTAATATGCAAAAACTCAAATCTTTTTGTTTCAAAAATATAGCTTTAGTTTTAGACAGAGAAGGAGGGGCATTTAGATATAAAAGCACATAAATAATGTCAGCATACCAAGGAGAATTTAGAAAAGTTTCTTCAATAAAAGGAGGAGTGGATTCATCTATTTCTTCCAACAAATCTACCATATTTATGTCAAGTGCTTCGAAGTTGGACTCAGCCATAAGTTTTGCTAATCCTCGCCCTTTAACTAGTTTGGTGGGCCTAATTTCTAAGTCATATTCAAGAATAGTTGCAATCCATTTTCCCCTTTTACCATCAGGGTCTTGACTTAGAATTTCCTTGACAACAGTATGTGGAACAAAAGAAATTATGTGAGAGTGTAAAATATAGACCCTAAAGTCTTTTAATGCTTTCACTAATGCTAAGGCTTGCTTCTCCATGATGTTATATTTGAGAGGAGCATCTCTTAAGGCCCTACTAAAGAAAAATATTTGTTGTTCTTGCCCCAAATCATTCTTTTGAAGTAAAACTGCAGCTATTGTATGTTTAGATGCAAAGGAAAAGATGTAAAAGTCTTTGGTGAAATCTGGACTAATCAGGACTGGTGTTTGAGTAAGAGCTTGTTTGACCAGTTTGAATGATTGTTTAGCTGGTAAAGTCCATTTTACACCTACATATTTCTTAAGCATGTTTGTAATGTTTTTTAATAGCTTAGAAAGATTAGGAATAAACCTCCTCAGGAAATTAATCTTTCCGATGAAAGATTACAATTCTTTGAGGCTCCTTGGATGGCTGATCTGCAATATGCCATCTATCCTTGTAGGGTCTATTTTGATTCCCTCTTCTGAAATTATATGGCCAAGAAGTTTACCTTCTTGGACACCAAAGAGTGTCTTCTTGGGATTCAATGATAAGCCAAATTTCCTACACTTCTCAAAAAAATTTCTCAGGTGAATCAAATGTTCTTCATCAGGTTTTGAGAAAACGATTATGTCATCAAGGTAAATGATTATGAAAAAGCCAATGTCTTCAGAAAAGGCTATGTCCATGGCCCTTTGGAAAGTGGCCCCTGCATTCATTAATTCGAAAGGCATTTTGACATACATAAAGGTGCCCCAAGGTGTGGTAAAGGCAGTTTTGATTTGATCACTTGGGAGCACTAACACCTGGTTGTAACTTGAGAACCCATCTAAAAGGGATATCCTTTTTGACCCAACTACCATTTGAAGTATATGGTCCATTTTGGGTAAGGGGTAGTTGTCTTTTAAAGAAGCTCTGTTTAAATTTCTGAAATCAATACAGAGCCTGATTTCCCCTGTTTTCTTTCTAACAGAAACTAAGTTTGAGATCCACTCTGAATATCTAATTGGTACAATGATCCCGACAACATGCATTTTTTCAATTTCTACCTTAACTAAAGGGAGTAAAAGGGGATTTATTATTCTTAGTTTTTGTTTAAAAGGCTTTTTATTTTCTTTCAAAGGAATTTTATGCTAGATGATGCTGGTATCATATGATTTTAGGTCTTTGTATCCCCAAGAAAAAACATCTTTAAACTCTTTGAACAGCTCTATGTACTGCAATTTTATGTGAGCTGGGAGAGTGTTGGAAAGCTTGATCATCTTGGGTTCTGTTAGACTTCCTATGTTATGTTCTTCTACATTTGTTTCCACAGGCTCCATTCTTGGTTCTTTGGCTACATCGTTAAAGTAAAAAAGGTGTTCTAAAGGTGTTAGACCTCTCGGAATTTTATCATTTTTGCATTGTAAAACTTCCAAGTCTTCTTGGTCTGCATTGTCAGTTATCTCTGCTTCAAAAGGACTCTCACAATGATTTATATCAGAAGTATATGTCATTTTAACTTCTGGTATTTGTTCAATATATAAACAATTTTCTTTATGGCTGGTTTCTGATATTGGTATGCTAAAATCATTTTTTGATTTTAAGAAATCATCGATGTGTTTGTCCGAATCAAACACTTGCCAGTGATCTTCGTTGTCAGGCACAACAGGCCTATGTTTTACCTTCATGCTGAGTTGTTCATTTATTTCAGGTATCTGGCAATTGCTGGCATTGAAAGCGAGTTCATTTTCTAGATGATTCAATTCTCTTGGAATGAAAATAAGTTCATATTTTTCAAAGGTTTTTAATAGATCAAGGGAAGCGTTTCAATATTCCCTGAGTCTTGGATTTTTAGCTGAGTATTCTCCTTTGATTTGTCTGATGATAAGTTCATAATCTCCTAAGATTGATATCTTCTGGGCTTCTAACTGTTTAAGAATTTGTAAGCCTAGGAGAAGTGCTTCATACTCAGCAATATTGTTAGTGCATGGAAAATCCAATTTGTATGAAAAACTCTGTTTTTTATTTTGAATCCACACACCTGCTCCTGCACTTGTTTTATTACAATATCCATCAAAATTTAGGGTCCAAAGTATGTCATTCCTATTTTCATTTTCTTGTTGCTGTTGATTGGTAATGTTTTGAATTTGATTGAAGGGAATATTTGATTGTTCAGGTGAACTGATTGGGTCCATGTTTTATTTATCTTGTTGGGTAATTTCATCTTCGTTACATAAGATAAAGGAATCTAAACTTGATTGAATAGAATAGATTGGAGAGTTTTTTGGTTTGTCCATGTTGCTCACCATGTACTTCATGTGGGATTCCCTGTATAGTCTTCTGTTTTGGTTAAAAACAGGGATGGTGGCATAAGACATGTCCATTTGAAGGCTCCCCTGAAGTTTGGCTCCCCAAGATCTTGATAAGAGCATGCCATACTTAGGGGGAATGTCAGCTACAACTATGTCCATGACTAAATTATTAGCAGGGATTTGGGACAAGTTAACACACAAATCTTTGATTAAACCCAAACATTTGACTCTGCTTGAGTCAAAGGAATACAAGTCTTTGTATGGTTTAGTAATTTCTAAGCCTAAGCTTTCCATCACTACCTTGGGCATTAGATTAGATGGACGGCGGTTTTATGAACATTGCCCAGGACACACATCAACCGATGAGTGGAATCGCTGGCGATCAGGAAAAAACCGCCCTCGCCCAAAGGTGGTGCGATGAATACCACGCGGTTTTTGGAATGGGTTAGTGGATGGTGGGGACCACTGGGGGGACGGACTCCACTCCGTCGATCTGCAGATCAGATCGACGGTGGAGATTAATTTGAATTTGAACTAGCGGAAATTTAATAAAATAATAAAACTGATGATTTTTTAATATAAACCAAGGTTTAAAAATATTATTTACGAAATGGCTTGGCGCCCGACTGCGGGACCGAAGGTTATGTGAAGGGTGAAATGACCGGGGGTTTATGGAGGAAGGGGTTTAAGACTTAGCCCGAAGGGGCTTAAGTCCAAAATACATAAAAATATGATTTTTATGAATTTTCAATGGTTTTCAAGGGAGTTTGAGGGTTCCGATAAGGTAAAGAAGGAGTCTTTAAATCTTATAAAAGGGATTTTGATGAAGGGGAAATGGGAAACAACATGAAAATGAGGGATTTTCATGGGAAATAGAGGGATAGAAAATGAGGTTAGCTTTGGAAAAGGGGAAAAGGGAAATGGTGCTTGCAGCGATATTCTAGCTTGGAAATCAGCAGGATTTCTGAGTTCTAAAGGGAAACAGTAGTGACAATTATCCAAAGGATAGGATATTATCAAAAGATTGTAAGTATCAGCAATTTTAGCAATGAAGTTGTTTCTTGAAGGCTATCCAACATCATTTAGCCACCACCTGATATGAAAGAATTTATGGGTGGCTAACATGTCTTATGTCCTTTGAAAAAATCTTCACTGCTGTTTCCATTTGATAAGCCTCACTGTTTGTGAAAGAAAAAGCTTCCAAAAAGCCTCCATCTGCTCCATTTTATCCCTTAAAATTCCCCATTTTCACCCCTTTTCTCCCCTCTCAAAACTCTCACAAAATCCCTTCATTAACTCTCCAAATCATCAAAGTCCCCTTTTTAAACCTCATAGTTCCCTTTATTTGGTTTACAAATCTGCTTTTTCCTCTAACGGAACCCCCCATTTGACCTTAAAAACACTAATTTTGGGCCAAAAACACCCTTTTTACATTATGACAGGTTTAAGCTCTCTAGGGATTATACTCTGTAGCCCTTTCTCCATATAACCCGGCACCCAGGACTAGGTGCTAAGCCCCATCACACAATCGCAATCGGAGCTTTCTTTACCACCTTTTCCTTTGTTCTTCCAAATATTCCGATGCGATGAGCCTTTGCTGCGTCAACCTCCGCTGCAATCTCCACCGTCGATCTTTCCAGATCCGATGACCAGCGCTAGATCGCATCGCACCCATCGCCTCTCTTCATTACCCCTCCGATTGTGTATGGACTGTTGATATCCCCTCTAATCCGACGACCCTCACATGATCACCAATCGCAAAAGTCTTAAGTGCCATCCCTTTGTCTCCTTCGATTTGCGATCCCCGATCTAATCCCAACCGTCCATCCATACAGATACGATGGCAGAGACACCATCGCACCCCACTCCTAAGCCCAACATCATCGCTCTGCCGATTTAATCTGGACCATTGAATCCACAAGAACCAATGGCCCAGATTCAATCACGCTCTGCTCATGTGCCCTCCATCATTTCCCCTCCGAACAAATCTCGACCGTCGATCTCCCTTCTGATCCGACGGTCCGCGCTAAATCACAAATCGCAAAATAAAAAAACCTCGAATTTTTTCCCCCCTACCTTTTCTCCGACGCGATTAAATCCTAGCCGTTCATTCCCATAGATCCGACGGCTCTCCTTCTCCCCACTCATTCACTTGCCCCTTTGCCCTCCGCTTGCTCTTTTAAATCTCCACCGTTCGATTCGTAGATCCAACGGTCAGCATTTAAACTGCCATTGACTCTTCTCACCTTACTGCCCATGCATCTTTCCACATCGTGCTCTCATTCCCACCGTCAGATCCCTCCGCCTTTCATCCAACTGCTGAAAATTCATATCGTGTAATTTTTGCGCTCGAGGTTTAATTTTTCAAAATTACGCGAGAAAAGCGGTTTTGGGAGGACATGTGTCAGGCGGCGAGGCATCTCTCATTTTTTTGGAGAATTTTCAAAACCACTTCGGAGCTGCGCGAAACCAGCAGTTTTCCGCTAAAACCACTCCTCCCCAATATAATCCTTCATTTAATCCTGACCGTCGATTTTTTTAATCAGACAAATCTGACTTAACGCGATCACCGTTAATTTCCCTCTTCCCCTTTACTCCCGAAAGCTCCATCTAAAGATATTGACCGTTCATTTGATCTAGATCAACGACTCATATTACATTTAACCCCCAAGAATTTGTCCCTTCGTTTTCTCTCCCGGGAATTTTATCGAGTCTTCTCCACTGTCGATCTTTGAAGATCGACGACCTGATTAAATCCTCGACCCCTTCCATTCCCCCATTCACCTGATCTCCCCAGCGACCCTATTGATGAATCTCCACCGTCTGTTTATCAGATCCAATGGCCACGATATAATCTCACCCCCCATTCATTATTCGTTCATCCATCCACCAAACAGTTTAATCGGTGAATCTCGACCGTTGATCACCATCTGTCAGTCTAATCAGACGGTCGAAACCTGCCTCGCTCTAGACCTCCATCAGATCATTTTTTTACCATTTCACAATTATTTTTAGCCGTTTTTCCACTACATCCACCAGTTCCATCACTGCGCCACCATCTCCACTGGCCTCTACAGCAACCCCACCCCACTCCCTATGGATTTCTTAATATGTTTATCATGTTTTTGCAGGTTTTAAAGGGGTGTGAATCCACTCTGTTTCACAGTCACAGACAGTGTTTTTTAGAGCACAGGAAGATATTTTTAGAGCCAGAGATCGCAGAGGAAGGTGCCCGAGAAGGTTTAAACGTGATTTTCAGTAAAGATCAAGTGATTAACTCTATTCCAAACCTTCCAACGCCATTAAAACCTATGTATCCATAGACAAGATAGAAGAGAAGTGACAAAGAGTATCAGTGAAAGATTTAAGGGATTAAAGCCTACTATTGAAGATTTAATACTATAATCTAGTGTTCAAAGGACGAAGATACAGGTTTAAGACCTTAAAAATGATCCAGAAGGCCTAATAAGGCCTAAAGCGCATGAAACAAGCCATATCAATGTTTTCACATCAGCAGAATGTTCTTTCCCAAGGAAGGACAAGTACCCATAGTGTTTTTTATTCTCCATCGAGTTCTTGAGAAGATCACCGCCCTGACAGAAGTCCTAAGATTTCCGAAGCATTAGTTACAAAGTATGGCAGGCCTGAAAGTCGTTTATCTAACTTACTTGTCCCAGAGTACACAAAGAGTACAAACAACCAGAAAGTACCTCAGAAACATACCTCTGGAGTTATTATCAGCTTGTCGAAGACCACTAATTCCCCCAAAGGGTACTGAAAGTCAATACAGGGATATTAAGATAGAATGGGAAGAAAAACAATTCTCCCTCTGTTTTAATGAGCCATTTAAAGTCCTATCTACCACTACCACCACACTTTCAGCTATAAGAACTCATGAAATACATTTTAAAGGTTGTTGGTTGGCTAACCGTGGATTGTAAGTTGTTTCATTGAGATAGAGTTCTATGTGTATTAGTTGTAAAATAGGCTGGGAGATGATTTCTAGTTGATATCAAGCTGCTTGAAAATGATGTATGTGACTGGTGTTGCTCTTTAATATGACAAGCATGTTCATTGGATCCTGATCTAAATCATTGGTGATGTGTTCTATCTTTGTCAATGTTTTCCCTCTGTTGTTCATCATATTTCATTTCTATGATAAGAATCAGTAATATAGCTTAGTATATACTGTTGCAAAGTACCCTAATGCTTCCTGCTCTTCTTATATTTGATGTTTTCTACTGATTGTGTGATCTGAGAATAAATTCAAGATAATTTAAACAGTATAGTAGTTGGTTCTCCCTGCTTACTGATGTATGAATTTAGAGTTTGTTTTTAGATGTTCTTTTCTGGTTTTAACTGAAATAATTGGGAAACTAGGAGATTTAGAGTTGGTTCTGTCTCACTGGGGTCCTTTTCTAACAGTTAGCCTTTCTAAGATCCCTTAAGTTGAATGTCAAAATCATTGAAAGTTAAAAGTATTTCTCTGATCTTAGGCTTCACTTTGTGTCAAATATTAAATGTTTTCTATTGTCTGAAGAGTTAGCCTCATTAGGAGTTTGATCATAGATAGTTAAGGCATGCCCTGTCCCTAGATTTTCTCCTAAGTGGTCACCTTGGAAGGTTTCCTTGTCATTCCCCTTCATTTCCCTTTTGTTTCATCCCATACTATCATCTTTAGAGATCCTCTGTTTTAGATGACTAGCCCATTTGAAAGCCTTGGATATTGAATTGAAAGTAAACCCTTTTATGACCCCATTGCCCAATGGACTTGAGTTTTCTTTGAATTATCTCCCCATTGCAAAAAATCCTTCTTTGCTCACTTATTTGTCTTACATTGAACCCTTCTTTCATGTTCCCAACCAAACAAACAAAACAAACAAAAAAACAACCCTTGTGCCCTATAACTAGCCTAATACCTTAAAATTGAACTTCAAAGATATATATTTCTTTGCCTTTATAGAGAGATCCCTCTCTGGATCCAGGAGGGCTAGATCCTGAGATCCCAAAGTGGTTTGATGTTGTCTTGTCTTTTGGTATTGCCAAACCTACCAAAACACAGGAACCACAACACCTTCTAGAAGAGTGCATATCTATCAAACTTCGAATCCATGTGTCCATTCAACACCTATGATCTGGGAAACACGTCTTGCCTCTGATTAGAAAGTCATTGATTGTGAAACTACCTTCAGCTCATCTATATATTGAGCACAGATCCTAGTGCTTGAGAAGGAAGCAATTTAATAGAGAAATGCTGGTGGAATTTCAATTGAGAATTTTATTTGAGTGATATGCTGCTGGAGAGATGTGCATTGTGATGAGGATGGGATGATGCTAGAGGTGGTGACATCAAATCAATTGCTGGTTGTAACCTCCCCTTCTATCCATTAATAAAGATTACTGCTTACTTTCTCACATGTGTACCTGTATAAGTTTTTGTCTTTCATATTATGAATTCTTATCTGATGTATATGGTTCATTTTCCATTGATTTAACTAAATAACTTGAATATGCATCTTTATTGAAATCTCTTTGCTATTTAATGTTCATTCTTGTAGGAAATATTTTGGCGATCTAGCTTGGATTTGAAGCTACAACAAGAGCGACAGAAGGAGACTTGGAAGCGTTTGGACTCCAAGTAAGTTTCTTGATCTATTATGTGTGTCTATTTACTGTTAGGAAAAGTAGTTGCAAAGTATTTAACCTGTATTTCTAAATGTGCACCACATTTAGGGAAGAATGTTTTATCCGTAATCCATAATTACGCATAACAATTTGGTGACTCCGCTGGGGATTTTACCCTTCATCCTTGGTGTATTTTACCTATGTTATCCACCTAGTAGCATCTACTCCTAAATATTATACTTTTGAAACTAAGAATTGAATTAGAAGTGTGTCAGTGGTCTGAGTTTTTTGTTCTCTGCTGCGCCCAACGCACTGTTTGTCAAGACACAGTTCTTTGCATAACACTGTCTCCCACTCAGGGGTGCTTTGCAACACACTGTCTCCCCTTAGAGACTGCATTGCCCCCTAAGCCAGCCAAATTCCCTTTGAATTTATCATTTCCATTTCTTTTAGCCTTTTTTTTGCTGTGTTTTCAACTGTCTTATGCCTCATAGAGACCAGTGAGTTTACCTTAATCTTCCTCCTTTGAAAATAAAGTTTGTTCAATGTCTCTTTAATATGTTTTTATTTACCATTGAAAAATCAAATTCAAAGTATTTTTATTGCTGCATTAGATCCATTTGTTTTCGTAAATGAAATTATCGTTAAATTCTTCCTTTCCTGTAGGAAAAATTGTAGTTCCATTCTTCATTTTTCCTAAAAGAGAAATTGTTGTTAAATTCATCATTTCTCAAAGAAGAAAGCATTTGTTTTTGTTGATTTGATGCATTTAGTTTCCTTTTTTTCATTCACATTAAGGAGACTGAAAAGAAAAACCCTGCATTTTCATATAGTGGATTGTGTGTTTTGCATAGGAACAATTAGGAAAGCTGCATATTAGTTTTTTCTCTTTGTTGTTTGCTCTCAAAACTGATTTCTCTTTCCCTTTAGTAGCTAAGAATTTCATTGAAAAAGCTAAAAGTGAAAAGTTTGCTTATCATTTTAGTTTTCATTTTAGGAATTTCCATCACATCATCGTGGTGAACCTTGAAAGGAAAATTGATAAACAAGATAAACTTAAAATTTACATCAATTTACCTAAAAAAGCATTGGAACCATAATGATAACATTTAGAAGGTCTAGGCTAGAGACGTGTTCCAGCATCGTAAAACATAGCAGGTGTCGTTAATTTCCTATGATACATTTCGAGTGTGATACCTCACTCCACATACATAAGTATATCGTAGCTCGTCCACGTACTTTCGGGTATATCAGGCAGTGTTACAGTATGAAAAGTATAAAGGGGTGCTCTCACTATGCAGTTTCACATTAGATAGCGCAATACAGACTTGGGCCTCCACTTACCTTCGGGTATATTTGGGAGGACAAATTTAGGTTGCTATCCATCCATAGTGAACTAAGTTGGCTTCCTTGTAAATTGTGATACACCGAACACAACATTTGGGGAGATTGCCTTCCCATACTTCTTGGTTCGCCAGGAGGTATTCTGTAGTTCACAGTTTCTTGGTAAACCTTTTGCCTGGAATTACCCTTTTATTTTGTTTATTTATTTTTGGTCATAAAATAAATCATTCATTGTGGAAGAAGAAAATTCCTTTCCCCATCGTTTGTGTATAATTGCATTGAAACCACCTTTACCACTAGAAGCTACTTCTGTGCGGCGAAAGTGACATCACTCTATCGAAACTAGTACCATCAGTACCTCTGGTGAAGCATCATCTTCCCATATACCGGAGTCAACACAAGTTGTTTCTACACATCCCATTTTGTCTACTATTGTCGAGATGGAGTCCTCACAGCTACTCGTGGTCACGATCCATCCAATCAGTGAAACCATACCTCTCGAACCCGACGTTGTTCAACTGGAAGTTGATCGACATCCTGTCTCTTTTTTGCCAGAACATCTGCATCCTGAAGTCGAATGACTATAATTTGTTCCTGTATCGGTCATCCCACATTCTATTGTAGCCATTGAGTCTCTCATATAGCGCAGTCAACCTCTTGAAATATACTTTAGGCCTGACGGCGAAATCCTTCCACATGGTTTAATTTCGATTGAAGAAATTCCACAAGACGAGACTCCTTTAATTGCAACCAATTTTGGGGAGCATATTTACCTGTATGAGTATTTTCCTCAATCACCATCCTCTACTTTTGTTAATCCTATTCTTATTCAAATTCCCGTCGATTCAAAAGGGTATACATTTTGTCAAGTAACCATGCCTGAACTAACATCTTTGGATGGACCATCTATTCCAATTGCATGAGCATCTGCTCTTGCTACACCGTCTATGTTCACAAATTCACCAGAGTCATATTTTCATGGTGGCCCTTTAGTCCCATTATGTTATAAATATTTATCCGGAATTTTCTCTGGTGCATATTCAAACCCATGGACTTCACCAATGTCATCATCCGGTATTCAAACTGGTAAATCTATAGTGAGTACTGAATGAATTGATTCTTTATACAGATCACCAGGGAAATATCAAGTTGTTCCTTCTACGTCTATTCCATCTAGTACCAAATCAACTAGACTCCCTGCATTTGGAGAGCAATATTTTCCGTCTTATTATCCTCCTCATGCTGGGGGGCAACCTTTGGTCACCCACTTTGACAGTACTCCATAATTTTTTGGTCAACCTAATGTTGAAATGAATGTTTGTCAATGGTAGCCCACTCTGCCTATCCAACCACGAACGGTTGTACACTCGTATCAACTAGTTCAACCTGTTACACCCACATCAATTCCACTTGTTAATAAATATTTACCCTTGTTACAAAATCAAACTGTTGTACATCAACCATTTCATGCAGGTCCTTCAACTCAATACCCTCAAGTATTGGGCCCACAGACTCCAAATCCTTCGGTTAATTTACAACAACACCCTGTACCTGGAATCATTTATTCACAAGATTGTTTACCATATTATGGGATGTCATAGCCATAGCCAGGTTATAAATATCCTCAACCGAATCCAAGTTATCTTAATTTGGGTTATAAAATTGGTGGACAGACCCCTTGGCAGCCTCAGGCACAAATGCCTCAACCTTCATTTCAACAAGTATCATATCCAGGTTTTGGTCAACAAAATCCTCAAGCATTGTCTTATCAAAACAACCCCTATCTGGGTTACCAACAGTAGATTCCTTATGCTGGTGCTCAAAGGCCTATTTCTCAAGAAATTCCATCATACCCTAGCTATGCTCAACCTGACCTTAATTGACAGTTGCCCTTTGTTGCAAATTTACAGTTACCAGATTTAAATAAGCTCACCAATGATCCAATCAACTATGCTCCTTGGTGGTTGGTGATACCCCATAAATTACCCTCAGATATTCCTAAGTTCAATGAAAACCCTGGGGAAGACCTGTCGACTCATGTTATGACTTAACATTTGTCGTGTTCATCAAACTCCCTAAATGATGATTCTGTTCGGCTACGTATTTTCCGGTGAACCCTCATTGGTCCGGTTGCAAAATGGTATATTGAGTTACCTAGAGCTTATTTTGATAATTTCACTGCCCTAGCTACTGTCTTTTTGACTCACTTCTAGTTACCCATACGATATGAAACTGGAACGAAACTCTTGACTAATTTTAAAAAGACTAATGCTACTCACATTTCTGATCATATTCAAGGGTGGTGTCATTTTCGTAGAATGGTTAAGACATTTGTTCTTGATCATCTCCTAGTTGAGTGGTTCATTAAGTCCCTGTTACCATCTATAAATGAGGATGTGGCTAAGGGTGGCGTCATCACTAAAGAGTAGGTCATTGTTCATGCCCAATATTTAGAATTGATTTATCATTCAGTCTGACATGCTCTATGAAAAAATTCCTAACACACCGCGATCAAATTTTACTGTTCCTCCTTCATCAAAGGACTCTCATGCTAGAGACGGCATGATTGGTAGTGCAAGCACACATCATACTACTGCATCTGATCCTGCACCCTCTTTCAAAATTAATGCCGTGTCATTTGACAAAGGAAAAAGTGATAAGCAACCCGAAAGTAAGAAAAAAGGGAAATCTAAGAAAAAGCAAACTTCTAACCTGCAGGAAATATCATCTGATCAATCATCTGGAAATAGGAAACCTCGTTATCCATGTATAATCTATAATGAGTAAGAATTTGTTCAGGATTTCCCTCACCGCGATGAAGTCTCAAAAATCATTAATACTTCACATGCGTCAGCTGTGTTGACAGATTCGTTTTTGAATATAGACACAAATTTGGTTGCTACGGATCCAACCTCTAGTTCACAAGTGCTTATGTTATCTGTCAAAAAACCTTCAAAAGATATTTTGGTGTCAACATGTAATAAATATTACGGTACTCAGGCCACTGATCAACCTACTACCTCGACCACGAATCCGTCTACGGAATCAGTACTGCCTATTGCTATTCTTGAATTGACGATTAAGCCACCAAAGGGAGTTGTTCATAAATCGACATATAATTCTCGAGCAAGAGCTGCCCAAAACTATAATATAGTTGAATATTTGGCCCAATCCCCTTCAGCTATGTCAGCTCTTGAGGTATTATAAATTGTCCCTCCCAGAAATAGGCTTTATTATCAGCGATTGGTGGAATTGATTCGATTGATTCTAATATCGTAGTATTTAATCATACGAGCTATGTGCCAAATTACCAGCAGAATTAACATTCTCCATAGAAGTAAATTTTCTCAATCACCTTGTTCACCGTACTATTATTGATGAGGGAGAATATACGTGTATTATGTCTCTAAACTGTTGGAAGTCACTTGGCTCGTGTTAGGTCCCTATATAATTACTAGTATAGTCCCTTATTTTTGTTAGTGTAACCCCTTTATTGTTATTATTGTACCCCTGTAACCCCCATATTGTTATTATTGTGCCCTTAAATTATTATTGTTAGGTCGGCTAGGATTACATTGTTACTAAGTTACAATATGTTACATGAACTCTGTAGAAAGGAGGTTTTGTAATTTGTATCATCCAGAAATTGTTCAATAATGTAATGTATGGAGAGTTTCCCCTCGAAGTAGCTTGTTATCTAGCAGCCAATGTCTCTTTTCTTCTCTTTTTGGAGCTGGTTTCACAACATTTGGTATCAGAGCTTTGAGATTCTAGGGTTTCGCTGCTCAAAACAGGTCATCGTGGAATTTTCGCTATAAATTTTTTCTACGAAGGTTCAGAATCTGAAATTTTTAGAGTGTGAAGCCAAAATCTTGAGGAACATCATCGCACAATTTCAGAGCTTGGTTCGCAATATTTTCAGAGATATGATCTGTGCAAGTTAGGTCATTTTGTAGGCTCCTGAATTTAACCTAAACAAGTCATCGTGGTATTTTCGTAATAAATATTTTTCTACGAAGGTTACGAAGATGAAATTTTTAGAGTGCGAAGCCGCAATCCTGAGGAACATCGTTGCAAAATTTTAGATATTGGTTCGCAATATTTTCGGGGATATGATCTGTGGAAGTTAGGGCTTTTTTAGGCTTCTAAATTTCATCTCAAAGAGGTGATCATGAAAAGTAGGAAATATTCATAGCTCTCTGCGAGCATCATGTTGGAATGCGCAAAAATCAATACAAGTAAATGGATTTTTAATTTTCATTCTATCAATTTCGAGACGGAGAAACGGGGACACGTGGAAAGTCGTACAAGTTCTCTCTACTGAACCAATCCAAAATTGGGTCATTGTGGGAGATTGGACATAACTTTTCCTTGAAGAATCCAAATCCGATCAAACCTGTGGAATTTGAAAGAAGCTTTATAGGGCTACTGTAGGGCTAAATGTAATATATTTAGGATCCAAAATTATAGAGATAATTCAATTCCAATATCGAGCTCCTCAAAAGAAAGTAAAAGGTGTGTATTTTTTTTTTTCTGAATTGCATGAGTCTTGTTTGAAGAATCAAGTTGAATTGATTCCAACGGCATATTGTAGAATAGATATCAGTATTGGATTCTAAAATGGCCCCTAAAAATAATTCAACACCCATTAAGCCTTTAGAAATCTCTACTATGACTCATGAAGACGAAGAATGACAACATGACATATCAAAATTACAAGAGCAAGTGCAACAAATTTCGCTCTCGCAAAGAACAACAAAAAATGAAATGGAAGTTTTGAAGAAAGGCGTGGAAACTAAGATGGATGGTTTGAAGAAAGGCATGGAAGCTAAGATTAATGGTTTGGAAGCTAAGATGGATGGCATGGAAGTGGGCATGGAAGCTAAGATTGATGACATGGAAGCTAAGATCGATGAAAACATGAAAGACAACATGGAAAACATGAAAAATGATCTAAAAGCATACATGGAAGGCTTGATGACAAGCTTAAAACAAGAAATGATTCCTAATGGCGGAAATATAGTAGAAGAACCTCATGATGAGAACAAAATAAATGTTAATCGTGATTTCATAAACTCTAATGTTGGCGGGAAGAACCACCATATTCCAAAAATGGATACGAGGAAGTTTGATGGAAAGGATCCTGTAACATGGATACTACAGATGGAGCAATATTTTGATCTCCATAATGTGAAAAACACACAAAAGGTACGCATTGCAACTTTACATTTAGAACATAATACATTTGTATGGTATCGATGGCTTTGCTCCCGTAAAAAAATTGTCACTTGGTCAATTTTTACGGAGGAAATGATAGCACATTATGAGGATACAAAGAGCAACACCTTCTTTAGCCAATTGATAAATCTCAAACAAAAAGGTTTAGTGGGGGAGCACATTGAGGACTTCCAAAAATTGAATATAAGGGTAACTGATATTCCAGAGGAACACAGGATTGATCTCTTCATAGGTACATTAAAGGATAACATCCAACATGAAGTTCGCGTTTTGGAACCTGATTCATTGGAGAAGGCATTCAGGTTGGCAAGAAAAATTGAATGTAAAATTATGGCGACAAGGAAGCCTACCACTCACTTCTATAAAGAAGGAAGTGTTGCTACGCCTAGATTTTCACAACCTACAAGGTTGACACCACAACAATTGGAAGAAAAAAGAGCAAAAGGGCTTTGCTACAGTTGTGATAGCAAATACACTAAAGGTCATAAGTGTGCTGAGAAGAAATTATTTTACATAGATTGTGAAGAGGAAGAAGAAAATGAACAAGAAGAGGATATACACCAGGAACCAACCCTAGAAGAGAAAGAAATGAATCCGACCATATCGTGTAATGCACTGGCAGGAATTACCACT
This sequence comes from Pinus albicaulis, assembly GCA_034641835.2. Classification (NCBI taxonomy): domain Eukaryota; kingdom Viridiplantae; phylum Streptophyta; class Pinopsida; order Pinales; family Pinaceae; genus Pinus; species Pinus albicaulis. The sequence goes on from JAXQQM020066141.1 coordinate 57,130, forward strand.
CCTAAAACTCTCAAGATAGAAGGACAAATCAAGAAGAAAAAGGTAATAGTGTTGATTGATTCAGGTAGCACCCATAATTTTATTCATTGTAAGGTAGCCAAGGAATTAAATTGTTTCCTATACCCAGCACCAGAATGTCAAGTGATGTTTGCAAATGGAGGAACTATAAATTGCTCTGGAAAATGCCATAATATCAAGCTAACCATGGGGGAATATGTATTGACTAGTCCAATGCTTTCCATTCCTACGGGAGGTGCTGATGTTGTACTAGGAGTACAATGGTTACAATCTTTGGGGACGGTAGCTTTTAATTTTCAAGAACTTTTCTTGAAATTTTTTTCAGAAGGAAAGGAAGTCGAATTACGGGGTATTTTGGGGAAGCCAGGAAGGATAATAAGCTCTAATGTCATGACAAAGCTTCTAAAGAAAGAACAGCGAGGCGTAATTGCACAATTATGCTCACTAGAAGTTCCAACATCAAAATCATCTATTTCTGCAGATCTCCAACAAGTCTTGGCCAATCATTCCAAGGTGTTTGAAACTCCCAAAGGACTCCCACCTATTCGTGATCATGATCATGCTATTCATTTGATTCCAGGAAGTGTTCCTCCAAATATCAAGCCTTATAGATATCCTTATGTCCAAAAGAGCGAAATTGAACGTATGATTGCAGAAATGTTAGAGGCAGGTATAATTCAACCTAGTCAAAGTTCTTTCTCTGCTCCTGAAGTATTGGTACACAAGAAGGATGGATCATAGCGCATGTGTCTGGATTATAGGGAGCTCAATAAGCTCACCATTAAAGATAAATTTCCCATTCTAGTGATTGATGAATTATTGGATGAATTACATGGAGCAATTTATTTTACCAAGTTGGATCTTCGTTCAGGATATCATCAAATTAGAATGAAGACTGAAGATATTCCAAAAACAACATTTCGAACTCATAAGGGTCATTATGAATTTTTGGTCATGCCTTTTGGCCTTACCAATGCACCTTCTACATTTCAAGGGTTGATGAATTCCATTTTCAAACCCTTCCTTAGAAAATTTGTGCTAGTATTTTTTGATGATATACTAATCTACAGCAAGTCTTGGAAGGATCATGTTGAACATGTTGACAGGGTGCTCAAACTATTGCAGGAGAAACAATTATATGCAAAAACATCCAAATGTTTCTTTGGAGTACAAGAGGTGGAATATTTGGGTCATATTGTATCTCACGAGGGTGTTAAAGTAGAACCTAACAAAATTAAAGCCATTAAGGAATGGAAAGTCCCCACAACCATAAAGAAGTTGCGAGGATTTCTCGGGTTAACAGGGTATTATCGCAAGTTTGTTAAGAATTATGGGAGAATAGCAGCACCTCTAACAACATTATTGAAGAAAGATGCACTTTCATGGACTCCTGAAGCAACTAAGGCCTTTGAACATCTTAAAGAGGCAATGTGCCTAGCACCGGTCTTAGCTACGCCAGACTTCACAAAAACCTTTATTGTGGAATGTGATGCCTCGAGAAATGGAATTGGTGCAGTTTTAATGCAGGAAGGAAGACCCATTGCTTTTGAAAGTCGTCCAATCAAAGGAAAGTATTTACAAAAACCTATTTATGAGAAGGAAATGTTAGCAATACTGCATGCACTAAAGAAATAGTGAACTTACCTAATGGGAAGACACTTCAAGGTAAAAACTGATCATGATAGTCTTAAACACTTTTTGGAACAAAGACTATCTTCAGAAGAGCAGCAAAAATGGGTCACAAAGATGTTGGTTTATGACTTTGAAATAATCTACAAAAAAGGAAAGCTTAATGTTGTTGCAGATGCATTCTCAAGAAAGAATGAAGAGGTGGAAGCATTTCTTTGTGCCATTTCTATTATCCAACCAGATTGGATAACCGAAGCAAGAGATGAATGGAAGAAGGACAAAGATGTATGGACACTCATTCAAAAGTTGCAGCAAGATCCTAGTACATCTGATACATTTGGTTGGAAAAATGATTCCTTATGGTACAAAGATCGCTTATATCTTTGTAAGAATTCCCAACTAAAACAAAAGATTCTTCTGGAATTGCACACTTCTCCTTTAGGAGGACACTCAGGATTTTTAAAAACTTACCACAGGGTGAAGAAAGATTTTTTTTGGGATGGCCTTAAATCTGATATTCAAGAGTTTGTGGCGGAATGTTTGGTTTGCCAGCAGAATAAAGTGGAAACAATTAAGACCCCAGGACTTCTACAACCTTTATCCATTCCAAGTCAACGTTGGGAGGAGATTTCAATGGATTTTATCACAGGTTTACCTATGTCCGAAGGAAAGAGTGTCATCATGGTGGTAGTTGATAGACTTACCAAGTATGCACACTTTTGTGCATTATCTCATCCATTTAAAGCAATTGCTACTACATTTATGGACAGAATTCAAAAGCTACATGGAAGCCCAAGGGTTATTGTGAGCGACAGAGATCCCATTTTTACTGGAAATTTTTGGACGGAGTTATTTTCTTGTTTGGGTACTCAGTTAGCTCATATCTCATCTTATCATCCTCAATCTGATGGTCAAACTGAGATAGTAAATAAATGTTTGGAAGGATATCTTCGTTGTTTTGTATCTGATAAACAAACACAATGGGTCAAGTAGTTACCTCTTGCTGAATGGTGGTATAACACTTCCTTCCATACTGCAGCAAAAATGGCCCCATTTATGGCACTTTATGGATATCATCCACCATCCATCACATCATCTTTAAGGGAAAATTCGAAGGTTCAAGCAGTGGAAGATCACATCGAGCATCAAAAATAAGTTCTCCAACTCTTAAAGGATAACCTGAATTTGGCACAAAATCGAATGAAACAACAGGCAGATCAACATCGCAGCGAGAAAAGTTTTGATGTAGGAGATTGGGTATTTTTACGGCTACAACCATACAAACAAATGTCCCTCAAGCAAGCTAAGAAGGATAATAAATTATCGCCAAAGTACTATGGTCCTTACGAGGTGTTGCAAAAGATTGGTACTATGGCATACAAATTGGAGCTTCCTGCTTCTTCACGAGTGCATCCAATTTTCCATGTTTCATGCTTAAAGAAGGTTATAGGTGAAAATATTCCTGTTCAAACAATATTGCCAGAACTTGATGAGGAAGGAAAAATCATATTGGAACCTGAAGCAGTCATGGAAACAAGAACTTGACAGCTACGAAATCGATCAATTTCAGAGTATCTCATCAAGTGGAAGAACTTACCTACTGAAGATTCTACATGGGAGGATGAGAATTTTATACAGAAGCACCCAGAGCTACTCAAGCATTGAGGACAACATTTTTTTGAAGGAGAGGGGCATGTTAGGTCCCTATATTACTAGTATAGTCCCTTATTGTTGTTAGTGTAACCCCCTTCTTGTTATTATTGTACCCTTGTAACCCCCATATTGTTATTATTGTGCCCTTAAATTATTATTGTTAGGTCGGCTAGGATTACATTGTGGCCCCACTAGGATTACAATGTGGCCCCATGGACTCCTATATATAGAAAGGAGGTTTTGTAATTTGTATCATCCAAGAATTGTTCATTCATGTAATGTATTGGAGGTTCCCCCTTGAAGTGGCTTATTTCTAAGGCGTTGATATCTCTTTTCTTCTATTTTTGGAGCTGGTTTCACAACAGATTGCCACGCTTATCTAAATCATAAACAATGTTGAAGGCTTTCGATGGACGTACATATAAGACTTGTGGTATTATCAATAACCTGCATGTTGAACTAGGGGGAAAAACAGTGAATTTTGATGTCAAGGTTGTTGACGAACCCCTTGAATACAATATTCTACTTGGAAGGCCATGGATATATGCTATGACTGCAATTTTTTCTACATATTTTAGAATGATTTACTTTCCATATAAAGGTTCCATCACAGTCATTAATCAACTATCCTTATTTGCCTCTGCTTCGCAGGTAACTAGAAGTGTTTCGTTTGTTCACACACCCCAACTAGCACTTCATAACATTGGTGTAGGATTATTAAAGGATTCCACTCTCATGGGGACCTTTGCATTACCACCACTTGCAACGTCGACATAAATTGCAAGTATAGAGACCTGCTACATGATCTCTTCCACTCCATCCGGCTTAAGGAAGAGTAGGGTGATTTTGAAATTGTTACATTGGATGAGTTTTTGCCGCTCAACCCTATTGAGCTGGCATAGAAATCAATCTATCTGGCTTGGGCGGAGAATCTGAAATCAGCGTCGCTGGTTTTTTGGGTTGATCGTTCCTTAGATTTTGGTAGTCCATCTAATCCTTTTTCCTCAACTTTCTTGATAGATGAGAATATTTTGGAAACCATGATGTTAGAAGGAGAACCATGGGAATATTATCATCATCGTTCCCATCTTCCTGATTATGAAGAAAATAATCTAAGTGAACTATATCACCCATTGATCAAAAATTTCTTTTTGAATTCTTTACCTATTAATGCAATTGATTCCGAGCGAAATTTGTAAAATATTGAAGAAACCATTTCTATCAATATTTCGACCAAACTTGGCATTGTAGAAAATATTCATGTCGGCGTATCTTCTTCTCCATTAGAAATCGAAACATATCACTCTCTATTTCATGAATTCCGTGATGTATTTTCTTGGTCTTACGAGGAAATTCTAGGCATAGATACTAGTATCATTGAACACACTATTAATATGTATCCTGATGTCAAACCGGCGCGTCAACGCCTTCACCTGTTCATCTAAAGAAGGTTGCTGCCATTAAAGAAGAAGTTGAGAAAATTTTGCGTGCTGGTTTCATTTACGCTGTTCCACTAACTGAGTGGGTTTCCAACATTGTTCCTGTCATGAAAAAACAAGGAACCATCAGAGCATGTGTCGATTATGGGGATGTAAATCTTGCTTGTCCAAAAGACAACTATCCTACTCCCTTTATTGACCAGATTATTGACAATTGTGCTGGATGTGAAATTTTTTTGTTCATTGATGGATTTTCCGGCTACAATCATATCAATATCCGCCTAGAGGATCAATAGAAGACAACATTCATCTATCCCAGGGGAAAATTCTCTTATAGGAAACTACCGTTTGGTTTAACGAACACTGGGGTAACCTTTCAGAGAGCACTGGATTATGCTTTCAATGACATCAAGCACATTGTTCAACCCTATCTAGACGATTTACCCGCACATTCATGAAATCAGACTGATCACCCGATGCATTTGAGAGCTATATTTTTACGCTGATAACACTACAAAATACGCCTCAATCCACGTAAATGTGTGTTTTGTGTTGGTTTTGGTCGTTTGCTTGGATTCGTCATCTCAAAAGAAGGAATTCGAATCGACCCATTGAAGGTCCATGCCATTCTTGATTTGCCTGCGCCATCAAACTTACTTCAGATACAGAAAGTTCAAGGAAAGGCTAACTTCCTAAGGAGGTTCATACCCAACTACACCGAAATGGCTAAAGGATTTACTCGGCTCTTGAAAGAAGGGGTTCCCTTCCATTGGGACAAAGTTGCGCAAGCTTATTTTGATGCTGTCAAGGATAATTTTGTCCATACGTCATTAATGTATCCCCCCAATTATCAGAGTGATTATTTCTTATATATCGCCATGACTGATATGACCATTGCTATGGTATTGGTCCAAGTAGAAAATTGGATAGAACATCTAATATGTTATTTAAGTCATAATCTCATTGATACAAAAGTTAAGTATTCGTACGTAGAAAAGCTTGCCTTGGCAGCTGTTCAAGTTGTCCAAATGTTTTTCCACTATATCCTATTCCAGAAGACCATTGTCATTTCATAGTGCAACCCCATGACTTATATCTTATCACGTCAATTTCTGGGGGATAAATATTCAAAATGGATTGTCATTTTATAGGAATTTGATTTGGAATTCATCAAATCCAAGTCAAAGAAGTCTTTAGTTTTGGCTGAGCTTCTCTGTGACCTTCCCTCTGATAGTACTGTTACTACGTCGGAACCATTAATTCCCGATGAGTCTCTATTTCTGATCGGATCATCTGATCCTGGAGATTTCATCATTTATCTCCAAACTCAAACTTTTCGGCTTGATACCTCTCACTCTGACCAGCGACGTATTCGATATCAAGCCAAATATTATTTGATCGTCGGTGATACACTTTATTGTCATGGTGTTGATACAATTTTAAGAAGGTGCCTCGCTCATGAGGAGGCCAAAAAGGTTTTAAATGATTTTCATGCTAGGGCTTGTGGTGGACACTTGTCTAGATATGCTACCGCGTAGAAGATACTCCATGCTAGTTACTTTTTGCCTACCATATTTCGCGATTGCATCCTCGCAGTCAGAAGTTGTCATGCGTGCCAGATATTTGATCGTAAAATCCACAAACCACCAGTGCCAATGCATCTTTTTGTCTTTGTGGGACCATTTTCGAAATGGGGTATTGACTTCATGACCTGTAACCCTCGTTCGTCTGGGGGGCATGGTTATATTATTGTGGTAGTAGACTACTATACCAAATGGGCCAAATCGATGCCTACATTCAACAAAATAGGAAAAACAAATGCATTGTTTTTATTTAATCATGTTATTGCACAGTTTGGGGTCCCACAGGCTAGTCATAGATCATGGGAAGCATTTTCACAACCACATGATGATTGAATTGACTACCAAGTTAGGATTGTCACATGATAATGCTACTCCTTATTATCCACAATCAGATGGACAAGTTGAGTGTTACACCAATTTTTGGTCATCTAACCTATTGTTATTAGATGGACCCAAGTACACCATATAAGACCAATTTTACCCTAAGTAAAATTGCATTCACTATGAAAAATAACTTAGTAAACCACCTTTATTAAGTTTTTTATGATCTAAACAGGAAACCCCATGAGGAAATATTAAATAAATCTACATTTGTTTGATTTTCATCAAGGAATAATTAGTTAAACAACAGTTTAATTAATATTCCTGGTTATATTTAACACAAAACAAGGAAATTAATTAGATAAATCATTATTTATCTTATTATTTTATAAGAATAATTATTTAAACCTTATTTAAATAATATTATTTGTTAAATATGACTAAATCACCCTTAAATAATTAAATAAATAATTATTTACTTGATTATTACTCAACCACATCCTTAAAATGATAAATAAATCATTTATTTATTTATTATTCACAAATAAAGGGATTTGACCCAAGTCAAATTCCTTTTCCCTCCAACAAATATAATAAAATATTCCATAAAAGTTAGATCTTGATTTGGTTAATAATATTTTAACTATGCACCAATGTCTAGACTAACTCAATATTTTTTTTATAAATACTTTTAGTGCGACTTTGATCCACCATCATTGTCATATTTTGCTACCATTTTTGATCGGGTTTTCTACACCATCGAGAGATTTTTTCATTTGAAGTCTGGGGACTTAGTTCTTTCATCCCATTGAGGAGAACTGGTAACACCCTTCTGTGTTTTCCTCCCAGGTGCCATTAATACAAAATTCATTCAACATATTCTTGTCTCATCTATTGGATGCATGGAGTAAATCTTGTTTTTTCTACTGTTTAATGTCTTTTGATGCATAGATCTAGATTTTTGCAGCATTTATCTTGATCACCTAACTGCAGATTTGAGGATATTAGCAACCATATTTACTGTTAGGGTTGTTTTTTATGCACAACTAAAGTGGTCTTTTTTTGTACACTTGGAATTAAGATTCATACTAGCAACTGGCGACTCCACACAGGTTTACGATTACGATTGCTGTCATTTTTCAGATCCTTGCATATCCAACTACTTCAAACCCTAGGATTTCTCTTCAGCCTCTTGTTTTTTATTTTCTTGATGTTGTTTTTAACTTATAAAACCCTAAAACATAAAAAATTCTAACTTCCGTGTGTTTTCAGACCTATTGCGCAGGTGATAGACATCAGCTGCAACTGAGACAAATTTTTTTACTGAAATCTGCCGCCGAGAGTGAAGGAAGTGAAGGTCGCACTTTTTGGCCCTAAACCTGTGACTTGGACCTTCAGGACGCACCTTTCAGACCAAAAACTGCGACCTCTGTAGAAAACAGGTCAGAAATTGTGACCTGGAATTTTTTCGGGAAGTTTTCTGAGAGTTTTCTGGGTTTGTCTGAGCCTCTGTTTAGGGTTGTCTGACCTCCGTCTTTGCCCATTTTTGACATTTACTTGTTATGTTTTGCTCAAATAAGTGGGAACCTAGCCCCCTAGGGCTTCAATACCCTCCACTTTTTGTGGAAGAGTTTTTGCTGTTGCAGTTTGTCTGAAATTTCAGAGTCTTCAACCATTTTTCAGATCTGATACCTCACCTTCAGATCCACTTCAGATTGGCTATTTATCCATCCACAACACCTCATTTAGTTTTGTTTGGGTTTTTCTCTAGGGTCCCCTCCGCTTCCCTCCAGGATATAGATTTTCGCCACCTCATTTACAACAATCTTTCCTCTGATTTGTTGTTGTTTTCTGCACCACTTTCCATCAAATATGACCTTTAGATCCCTGTCCCTCCCGACCTTAGATCTATTGGCTATTTTAGTGTGTTTTGATTAGTTTTTCACTCGCCTGTAGACTAGTTGTTGAGAGACTCGCCTCATTGGGTTAGATTATTGCATTATTACCTGTTTATTTTATGTTATTTCAGTTTCATATACTATTATCTGCAGGTTTATTTACAACTCTACATCACACTTTTTATTCTTTCTATACAAACGTCTAGGTATAAAAATTAAAACTTACACACTTTACACACACACCCTAAGCAAAAAAGGGCTTGGTTAACACCGCCAAGCAAAGACTCTAAAACATTGAAATCAATTTATCCTGCACCTCTCTGCCCTTGTTTTGACATTGTAATCAATTGATCCTGCACCTCCCTGCCCTTGTTGATCTCTTTTTCCTTTGTGCCATGTTTGTGTCATCATCATTGCACCACCAAGGCGTTTATCTCGTAGACTTCTTGGCCTTCCTCCTCAGTTTCCGATTGGAAGACTTACTCCTCTGTGTAGGATTCGAGTTAGCCCTCCACCGAGTCTGCACTCCGACTCTTATTCTGGTTTATTGGGTCCTCCTTCTCGTTCCGCCCCCGATTCTCCTACTATCACCGTCACCATGTCTGGTTCAGGACCTAATGCTGGTGGTAACCCTGGACCTAATGTTGGGAATACTACTAGTGGGACCACAACGGACACTACCCCGGCTGCTCCCTTGCTCCCCTATATGGCAGGCCTCAGTCTTCTCAATTTTGACCAGTTGATAAATAACCCTATACATCATGATGTCAGTTGGCCTCCAATGCCAACCAAGCTCCCTTCCGACATCCCCAAGTTCAAAGGTCTTGCTGGCGAAGATCCTACAAATCATGTTTGATCTTTCCACATGTGGTGTTCATCTAACTCCATTACCAATGACTTTGTCCATCTTCGGTTGTTCCAACGTACGCTTACTGGTGAAGCTTCTAAGTGGTATGTTGATTAGGCCCCTTCCTCTCATACCACCTTTGCGACTCTTGCCCGATATTTTCTGTCTTACTTCCATCTTCCCCTTCGTTATGACACTGGTACCAAACTTTTGACTTCTTTCCATCAATCGTCTGCGACCTACCTATCTGATCATGTCCAGGAATGGTGGAGAAGAAAGAGCCTATATCGAGCCCCTACATTTGAAGACTGTGTCTACATGGACTGGTTCCTTAGATCTCTCTTTCCTGCTATCGACAAGGATGTTGCATCGCATTTCCCTCAAACAGGGAAAATTTTAAGGATGGAAAACTATCTTGAAGTTTAAAAAATTGGCGAATCTCACCAGTTCCTAATATGCAAACTATAAATTTTTTATTGATGTATTTGTAAAACTATTCAAATTTATAATGATATTATATATACTTTCTATATAATTTTGGCAACTTTTAATGTAAAATAATTTTATATTGTAAAATTTGGGTGAATTATTTTTATAAAATAATGGAAATTGGCAAATATTTTTTTTGGAAAAAACATTGAAAATTAGCCCACCTGCGAATATTAGCCCCTAAAATTTTCCATGCCCTCAAACCGAAGAAGCCGCTCTCCAGATTGCCTTAAAATATGACCTGATCTACTCTCATTGGGGTTATTTTTATACCGTTCTACCTAATCTTCCCAGACCCGGTGGTGCCAACGCATCGGGGGCATCTCATGCCGCCGACGGTATCATTGGAGCTCTCTCTGATCCATACACTCAACCTCCTATGGGATATGGTTTTCCTCAAGGAGGGGCCAGCACCTCCAACACCTTTCCCCCTCCCGATAGCATATATCTAGGATACGGCATGCCTCCTCCTTTTTCCCAACCTCCTGTTTACCGTACTATTACCCAACCTCATTATTATCCATATCCATAGCATGGTGCTCCAGCTCCTCTAGCATTAGCACCTCCGACTCCCTTACCTTCTCAACCCCTGCAACAACAGCCATTGCCCCCTCAAGGGTAGGTGTATGCACAACAGGGTGCGACTAATCCTCCTCCTTCCAAAAAGAAGAGGAAAGGCACTCAAAATCAATCTGCCTCTAGTAAACCTGGACCTAATCAAAGTAATGCCCCTAACACTACGAACCAGCAACGGGGCACTCAGCCCAAGTAGGACAGGCCTGTTTGCATGAATAAGCCTTGTTCATGTTGTGGTGTTTTTGGTCATTACACACATGATTGTCCTCTGTTACCACAAATGCGGCAGATGTAGGTGTCTCAAGAAACATTGCGAGGAAAACAAGCCTCCCCTTCCGTCCCTCCCAGTCCTACGCCTAGTCAACCAGTTGTGCTTACTAATCCTTTCCCTCAACAAGGATTTGTGGCTACCCAACCACCTGAAGGTTAGGTAGCCACTCAACCTCTTCCATGCGAACCTACGGTGCTGATTTTTATGATGAACTCTGATCAACCTTTTGTCGTTGACCTCAACCTTGGACTTTGGTCTCGTCATTCTGCTTGGCCTCCCACTATGTGCGTCACAGGGGCTCCCTCCTCGGGTTCTACGGAAGCCTCTTTTGGCACCTCATGGTCCTTGCCGGTCCTCGGATGAAGTGAGGTTCATCTTGATACTCTAGGACCCATGCTGCCCATTTGAGGCTCTTGCTGGAA